>CP141141.1:38078218-38520718 GCA_035235625.1 Saururus chinensis
CGTCCTCTCTTCTCTCTCCCTTTGAAATCTCTTCTATTCTGTTTTTGGTCTTTCAAATATACTTGCCCACCCCCTTCATTCTTTCTCTGTCTATCTCTTCCTTTTTCTCTCAGTCACTCGTTCAGTTGCTATCTAGACCAATTTATTGGCCCTTGCAATTGGATTTTGCATAGATTTTGTGTTCCCATAAGGAAAGACAATGTCCACAGACTAAAAATTGCATGAACAACGAAGGGCTTTACAATTTGTAGTAATTCAGAGTGTTTTATTTATTTTACTATGTGGGCTACCCCATTCAAATAGACAATGCCATTACATAGCAGTACTGTTTGGATTTGGAAGCTTTTATCAACTAGTTGTGGGGGACTTCTTTGCTACAATAAAACTGAGTCAGCAATGTGCTGCAATGTGAGGGATGGGCCAAAAGCCGAAGAGATTTAAATATGGAGACTTTCTTGTATTAGGATGTTGGTTGAATATTTTGCTCCCTATATGTCCTCTCTTTTTTCTCCCCTCCCCTCCTTCCTATTTCAGTGTTTTCCTTACGAAAGTGGAAGGCGAAACACAGACACAAGTGGGTTTTATTTTTTGCAAACAAGATGTTATCAATGCAAGGGAAAGTAATTTGGAAAGTAATGTGATTGAAGTCAAAATTCCTCCTTTTCAAAAAAAATTGTTGTTTTTCCCATCATTATGGTATTTTTAATATTCTAATTTGTTATTTAATGTTTTTTTTATGAATAATAACATCTTTTACAATTGTTTTCTTAATAATCAAACTAATGTTCACAATAATGCTCGTTGAGTGACTGTATGAATAATGCCATGTGTACAATTATGCAAAGACTCAGAAGCACTAGGAGTAGGAGGGGGCCATATATGGGTTTCACTATGGGAATAAGAAAGCGTTGATGTCTTCCAACACTATCAGTCATTTTGGTTTTGTACCAATGTGCAAATATGATTTACCCATATCTTTCTTTTACCATTTTACCATTCCATAAAGCAATGAATGAAGAGGGCTTTGCTTATATATATAAATACTCATCTAATTAAGCCTTGATTTCTCCCTGGTTATGGTATTGGTTAGTATCTTTCTTGAAGGTAATTACTGTATGTTTAAAGGAAGGAAAAAATTTGTTGTTTGTTAAAGACTCAATCTCAGAGCTTTTAAATTAAGTAAAACCTTGTTATGAGCATCCAATCAAATTGAAATGCAGTTGGGTGACGCTGTTGAACCGGCAAATTCTTCTTTTCAAACTTTGCTTTATCTTGTTTTTTAGAGAATGACAGAAGAACATGCTTGTGTTGTTGTAGCCCTGTATGTGTTTGGGCTTCTCGTTACTGCTGGTCACTCCATAAGCTGCAAAAAGTATGTGGCAACTGTGTAAACTGTAAAGTTGGTCACCTCTGCCGACATAGGAATTTTATTATACATATTCTAAGCCCAATTCTATCAATGTTTTGAGTTCACTGATTTGCACTTCTCCGTTAGACATTTTAGAATAGCGCCATGATTTTGCACAGTCATCATGTTACACCTCGAGAAGTATTGAATGCATCATCTACTAACAATCACGACATATTGAATGGTTTAGGTACAGAAGAAAAATGATCAATAGACTAAAGAAATTATTTGTTGCAAGCACATTTCTTTCTCGAAGTGGTCAAAACTACTATTCTGGTTTGAACTGTTTTCTTAAAACAGTTATTTCTCAATTGACAGGATTCTAGATGCAGAATACTAAATTATTAAATACCAATCTATATGCTTTAGAATTTTTAGATGTGCATGGCATTCCTCTTCCATTAACTCCAAATAACTTGACTGTTTGTTCTCAGGGCTAGTACACATTAAAATTTCTTTTGCTGATATGCTTGTATGGATAAATGTTGTTTTCTCAAAGAAACATGATTATGACTTACTACTATACTCACTATTATTTAACCTAGTGATATTTAAATTGAGATTGTCGCTGGCATAACCTTGACTTGCTCTTATATGGCTGGTACATTTGGAATTGACTAGAGTGATTGTAGTTTAATATCACAAGTTTGCACCTATTTTCTATATGATCTTTCTTAGATAAGACAATTCAATTGGGCATGTATTAAAGTGGGAAGAAATGAATTGGCGAGAAAAGGCTTGGAAGTAGCAGAGAAGAGGCTTTCAAGGTGGCTAGAATATTATGACACGAAAATAGGGAGATTTGTTGGTATCAAGCTTGTTTGTATCTGACTTGGACCATAGCTGGGTATCTATCCTAAAAAATGCTACTCGCCAATCAAGAGATGGCTTTAATACTCATCTAGGAGGAAGATATGGATTTATTGGAAAAGAGCGTGTGTATTCTTAATAAAAGCCCTCGTGTCAAGTGTTCTAGGAGAGCTACCATGTCTTAGGTTCTTAAAGAGCACCACGAAATGCCCTACTAAATCATAATGTAGATTTTGATTTAGACGATGATACGACAACTCAAGTGGAACAAAGTATAGCGGCTAATATATGGAGGGATGGAACAGTTGCATAAATGTAGAACTATGCAATGTTTATAATGATAGACTTATAGATGTAATATGCTAGAACTATGCAATATTTATAATGATAGACGTATAGATTTAGTATTGTTACGACTTGGGAGCCTTGTGCATCATTGCATTATAGTCTTTTTATTTAAGAAATTGTCTTTGTAATGTAAATATTTTATTTTATGTGCTAATAACGTATTTGAGGTTACTAAACTATAAACTATGGATTAGTCAAATTCAAAAATTGTTGATTAAACATTTACATGAGTTAATTATTTTGAAATCTAGGAGCTTAAATTCGGGGATTCTAGCAATACAGGATTTGGGCATCTAAATAATTAAAAATCTAGTAGATTGAATCCAAGAATTTGGATTAAATTCTAGAATTCGATATTTTAAATCCATCGTTCTAGAATCAACATTGACTAACCCCAATGTTGAGTATTGGGTTTTAACTTGGTATGCCGCTACGTTGAGTATTCTTTTTCGAGAAAGCTTAATCTCTTACACTTAAGTTGGCATTTCAGTTTGTTTTAGTGAAGAGTTATTTTGTGTTCAGTTTATTTCATTTTGAAAATTTCTTGAAGTATAAAAAGAGGGGAAAAAAAGATGAGTAAAATAAGCAGAAAAATAAAGGAGAAGACTCAAAAAATAATTTGCTTAGATTTTAAAATCTCAAAAATAATTTTCTCACATTGTAAAAATTTAAAAATATCTTGCCTAAACTGTAAAAAAAACTATAAAAAAATCTGGCTAAAACATATTTTTTACAAAAAATTTGTAAAAAACTCGAAATTAGGAAAATTTTGCAAACTTAGCAAAATTTCGAAATGTATTTTGTACAAGCCCATTTTGTCGAAAATAATGAAATTTCACAAAAACTATTCTCACACCATACGAGTCTCTAACCACATTAGCAATTTTTTTTTTAAAAAAGAGTTTAACCTTGTGGGGCTCACATATATTGTAACTAAAATGCCAAATTTTCTAGTCTTTATGTCTAATGTTTATAGTTCTAGTTTCACTATGATACTTTTGATTTTGTATTAAATTTTGGATCAATTTAACTAGTCCCAGTTACTTACATAAACTAAAAATACAAACTTTTTAAGACTAAACCAAAGTAGAATTAAAAAAAGGTTTATATACAAGTTATTTAATAGAAAAAAGTTGTACGAGTTCTAGTCATGGCATATCAAGTTTTGCAAAACCTAATTCTTGTGGGTTGTATCCATGCTTAGGAGGTGTTGTTGAGACCTGAAAGCAGTTTCTTGAAATTATTCTGGAAATAGTTATACTCCCTCTATCCCAAATTAATAGCTTCATTTGGTAAAAAAATTTGTTCAATATTAATAGCTTCATTTTGTTCAATTTAAGTGATTGGGTACTTAAAAAAGATTATCGTAAGCTTATTTTCCCTTCTCATAAATGTAAGTTTTACCATTCAATAAAAATTACTATTTTCTTAAATATAGTTATTAATATAAGACGGATGGAGTATTTATATGCAATAATGTGAGCCATTTTGGTGGTCAGAACTAATTATCAGACCTAAAATTCAATTCATGTTAGAAGACATAAACCGAGAGCTAACTCAAAGATCCAGGAATCAGTTTGCATAATAAACCCTGCATGGAAGAGTAAATGCCCGTCCTCTAAATAAGCCTTTTTCAACCAATAGTCCGATCTTGTTTGGTGGCTGAGATAGTCTAAACGACGTATGATCACAAGGAGCACAAGAGGTAGGAGGTGACACCAGGAATACAAAAACTGCCAAAGGGTAATAAGAAAGGCAGAAGATGAGGATGAGGAGGCCGGGAAGGAAGAAGGAGGGAACATGGAAGAAGAGGAAAATAATTGGCAGGTGGAAGAGGAAAGGAAGTAGAGCTGGTCGGCCACGAGCCACACTCAAAGCAGATTCACAATAGCTCAGAGGAGCATATTGTTTTAGTTTCAAAAGAGGCTGACAAGCCTTGTAGATTCAATGATGATAAGATGAAGAGGAATTTACATACATTCTAGTCAATCAATGTGGCAAAATTTAAACATCAATTTTTTTTCGTGCTTATTACACTTGTTAAGGTTCATTCTATGATATCATGAAACCAGCTTAATGATTTAATAGACTTGACCCGAACTGTGTATTAATAACTGCAAAAAAGGCTGAAAATATGCAAATTTTGCCGCATTGTAAATCTCTCTAAGATTATAGTCCCAAGTCAATATTTTAATTTGACTGGTCGAGCCAAACCAAGCTTTGGAACCATACTCACCTAAAGTGCAGGAGAAAAGAACGCAGGTTTGTTCATTCCATAGAGAAGTGGAAAGAAATTCACTTCTATGTAGCATGAATGCTATATTTTTACAGGTTTCTCAGGACATTAGATGTTTGTTTATATACCATGTAAGATGCTCCCTCCGTCCTAAATTAATACCACTATTTGGTAAAAAAGTTTGTTCCATATTAATAAATCTATTTTGTTAAATCTAAGTGGTTGAGTACTTCAAAAAAGTATCAGAAGTTTATTTTCCCTTCTCTTATGTGTGAGTTTCCCCATTCAATAAAAACTACTTTTTTTTCTTCAAATGTAACTATTAATAGAGGATGGAAGGAGTACAACCTTCAAAAGTAAGGTTATCCATGCTATGAACCACTGCTCTATCCATCTTCTCAGGATTGACACCTTTGTAGCTGCAAAGAATTAACTTGGTTACAGTTTAGTTCGTTTTTATCTAATAGATCACAAATTGGAAGAGACCAACAAAGAGTTTCAGACTTCATTTCCTTTTGGTTGCAAGTCACAACAGATCAACGTTCCCAGGTAGCAATGAGTGCATCGACGCCTTTTTCCCCTCTCCAATTGTCTAGGGCAACCAGAATGTTGTGGATTTGCACACACAAGTCTATGGAACTCATGAATTTTTACAAGCCATCTTTCACCAATAATGAAGATACTTATTGGGTGAATTTCTTTGTTGGGCAAGTTCTCTTTAACCTGCTCTGGAATTTTCTTATAGTGCATTGGTATCACTTGGAATTGCACAAACATAGAGTGAACCGATACTCTTTATTTGCTTGATTAAGGGGATTCCATCGTGCTAACATGTGCATTCTGTGCATTATTTGTTGCAACAATGAGGAGGCTGAGGATCAACTTTTCTTTCAAGGCCGCTATTCTAAATTTTATTTGGAATATCATTTTCTCTAAATGGCATATCATGAGAATTATATTTGAGCGAGAAATGTGTTGGCTAATGGACCTTCATCAGGATTAATAGAGCGCATAGTCCATGCTAGTGGGTGAAGCATTGCTTTGTACGAAAGCTTCATTGTGGCCGTTATATCATCATCTGACGGCTACAGGATTTCCCCTAACCAGGGCTACTAATTCGCTAAATCCTCCCCTCCAGGAGGAAGATGATTTTTGCATACATTTGAAGGGGGGCCTCTCCAATCCATGGCGGCACGTCCACAGCCACAGCCTTTAGACAAACACCCACATATCGTACACATCTCCGACACTGTTGGACGAGTGCAACTTGCCAGCATTTGAAATTCAGGTGATATATTGATGGCAAGGGCATCCTCACAGTGCTTGTTGTGCTCCAAAAGTGGAACTCACAACGAGTAGGCCTTTCCCACGACCACTTTCTCTTCTCAGCCATGGTATCACTGAACGTCACAAGCTCATGTCAGCATGCAACGCTTTAATGATACAAAGAAAAATATGCAATAATTATCGAGCTTGATACAGCATAATAACTAAAACATAGGACATTTGAAATTTTCATTAAAATGATTTAGGCGCATGAGTACTTGTTTTCACAATCCAATGCAAGTGAATAATATATTATCTACATCACTAAATATCTAACTCAAATTAAAAGTCTACAAGATTGTATAGTGGGCACTTATATGCCAATCCACCACTTTGATCAATAATAGAAATAAATAATGCATTCGCATACCTACGAAGCATTCTTAGAAAGAAAGAAAAGAAAACCTAAGCTTCAAGGAAGTCCACACTACATATTGACAAACCCTTGAAGTGAATGATTTCCACCAGCAACATAAAGATGTTGAGTATATAAATATGCTTAATGAGATAGATAACAAGAACTAAAATAATAAATAAATTAAACAAAACATAAATCAAGTTAAGTCCAATTATACCTTACAAATCTTCTCATAGTCATATCCGAACAAAGAGAAAAATTAAAGACATAAGATTCACTAAGACTTGATGGTAACATTTAAGAGTACAACTAAGCCTTATTAGAATATGCACCACCACACTGCTTATGTCACACCTCGACATTGCCCGACCCGATCCGAACCCGGTCCAGGGGCCGGTCAAGCGCATGGGGGCGACAAGGAGATTGAAAAACGATTTAACAGAAGACTTATGCCCTAATCAAGTGAAATTTAACAAAATTACGGAGTATACGCACCACTTTGAGAAAAAGTAAATAAGTAGAATTGAAAGAGTTATTTTAACTCTAAGATAAACAAAAATTTTAAACTCACATATTAAATTAATCCATAGTTTATTCTAGGCTCCAAAATATGTCTCAAACAACCCAAATGCATAATGTAGTACAAATTTAAAATGAAAACGACACACAAAGGTTCTAACATAATAGCAAAACAAGGAAATAAACCACATGAGAGGTCTTCACGTCTACTCCCAAGGCGTCTTCGACCTTTTCTCATAGAGAGGATCATGTCCATCTGCGTGTCATGCCACGCAGCCTCAAAGCAAAAGCACAAGAAAGATGGGTGAGTTTAACAAACTTAACAATGGTTTTGAACATAACTATAATTATCAGAAACACGACGATATAGCAATATAACAATTCAGATTAATTATTTACAAGATATATCATTTTTTTATCATACATACATATCACTAAAACCTGCATTATAGTGTCTAAATCACATAGTACAATTCGATATTATATAAACCTGCATAAGATGTATCTCTAATATACATTTCAGATCATGCAACCCTGCGTATAGTGTTTCAATCACAATCTTTAAATCAGGCATTCATGACACATCTCATTCATTATGCATAACAAATGTGTCAAATCCCATGGTATACAATTATGCATGGCATACATCATATGCATGCATTATCATCAAAGGGTAAATATATCCATTCATGAGAGAAATGCAATCATATTATATCCTATCTTATCACCCGCTCTGGATGTAGTCCGATTTTTTAACTGGAAACCTAAGACATTGCCCGCTCTGGACACGGTCCGAATTCCATAAGGAAAACTAAGGTGTAGGGGTAGTATTAAGAATACAATCATATCATATTATATCACCCGTTCTGGACATAGTTCGATTTCCTATCCGAAAACCTAGGGCATTACCCACTCTAGACACGGTCCAAATTCCATAAGGAAACCTATGGTGTAGGGGTAGTCAACCCCTCTGCTCGCTCTGGATTATCCACACGGGAAATCCGAATTCCATAAGGAAAACTAGAGCAGGTCTACTCACTCTGGACAATCTGGGTCAGGGATGTCCGAATTAACTAAAGCAGTGTGTTCACTCTTGACATCTCTAAAAGAAAAGTCCGATTTCCTCAGAGAAACCTAAAATACGTGGTAGCTGGTGCACAAAAGCATACCACACTAGATTTTCAGGGTTCAGGTTTAACTGTCTCAATAAATAAATCTCAACCACACTAACAATTCAGAACAACTCAATTTGACTCGACTCAACCCAGGTAATGCACATATTCCACAAAGTAACTCAAATCAAAACATATCCATTCGAACCAATTAAGTTTCGATTAAGCCAACGACCTATTAATTTGGCACGCAATTCTACCACATTGCATCCAATCGATCAAACTCGGTAAAAATTAGAAATCCATTTTCATGATACATGCAACATGGTACATACGTGGGCAAAGCATACATGAATCCTAATTCATGATAAGTACTTTTATCAGCCCCTCATGCATCATTCATAATCATAATATCAAGCCTCATCAAAATCATTAACCCTACATGTGTGTGTGTGTATGGTAGAAGCACCTCACCCAATGTATAACAACATTCTTTGTAATTAATTCACCATCATACTACACATGTGTATTTACATCTAATAATGGATTCTAGCGGAAATCATAGGAGAAGAGCCATTAAAATCATAACTCAAGTTAAAACCTAACCACATGCTAAACATATATAAGCTCATTTACCTCATTCTTGAATCTAAGCATAACACTAACATTTACACCTTATTTAACCACATCCTATAATGACATATCAGTCCATTAACATGTTGTAACTTTACTTAAAATATGCTTAAATCATAGGAATCAACCACTCATAACTTCAAGATAGTAATTCCAATAAATATATACAACTACAAGTCATTTCACATAACTTTAAATATACACCACAAATTCTAAATATCAATAGAATGTTCTTTAAGTAGCTTATTATAGATCAAAATACTCCACATAAACATAAAAATGATATTTTAGAGTAGATATGTCGAAATAAGTAACATATATAAAATGGTCAAATTCTGCAGTGTAGCTGTTCGAACGCTACAGGGCTGCTAGATCGGTTATACAAAAAATATGCCAAAATTGTAGTGTTGCTGTTCAAACGCCCTGTAGGGCTGTTCTAACGCCAACAAATCAGTTTTGGCTTTTTTCTTCATTTCAAATTTTCAAACCGAAACTCTATTGATGAAACTTAAAATCTCCATCCAACAACTCAAATGCCATTAAAATTTCACCATACCTTCCATATAGTTAATCTATATCATAACAAGATAAAACCCTAAGACTGAAAAACTGAAATTTTTATGCCATTAAAGCACTAAATCAAGTAAATCCATTCAAAATAAATCATAAAATCGAGATTTTTACCATAGAAAGAATGAAATTTCGAAGATTCATTACCTTATCACTTGATTAGGCTTGGATTTGACGATCACCTTTCTTAAAAACCTTCAAAAGACAGAGTTTAAATTAAACTCCATTAAAATTAATTTAATATAGAAAACCTTGATGAAAAACTTAGATCTAGGGCTTGTTAGGCATAAAAAAAATGAATTTTTAGATGTAGGGTTTGGAGTAAAGAAGCAAATCAGTAGTTTTGATGTTTGAAAATGAATCAAAACAAAGGGGAAATGATAGATCTAGAATGGATTAGGAGAAAATCTAGGATTTAGGCTTAATTAAAGAAGACATACCTTAAACTCCTTATAATTCGGGCCTAATTGGGAAATTAAGCTTAACCTCCATCTCCCAGCCTATTCTTAAAATGGAAATGGCTTAGGTCTTTGTATTTATAGTAGGGCTTGGGGTGTACATAGGTAATTAGTGGGGTATAAATAGAAAAATAGGCTAAAAATGGGTATTTTGACTATTTAAGTACTAATTAAACCTGAAAAAATTATGAATTTTTTTATAAAAACTTGTGTTGATGTCTGGGTTAATTTGGTTCAAAAATTTAAATTTTGCCGGTGGGGCCCATAGGGGGTCCCACCAAACCCTAAATTTTTGGAAAATTAGTGAAAAATCTCAAAAATTCAGATTTGGCCCAAAAATACTTAAAATCAATAATTGTAAAGTTGATTTTGATTAAAACCATAAGAAATAATATTTATTTTTGAAACCACCGAATAAATCAGAAAACGCTTTAACCACACAACAACCGATAAATAATAATTAGAATAAACTGGTTTAAGATCAGGGATATTAGAACTCACCTTTTAACTTATGTTGAAACTCTTTCCTCAGCTCAAACCACTCTATGAAGAGAAAGCCCACTAAGGCTCATGGACCCAAATTGTTGAGATTATCAACTTTCTTGATCGTCGAGCCTCCTTTGTTGCACTACATTGAACCATTCATCTTTTGATGCTATGATCTCTTCAAACCTAACTCTCAAGCTAGGGAAATAACTCTACAAATAATTAAACTCATACATTTGGAGGGCCAAAGACTTATAATCTTGTTCCATACCATGACCCTCCTCTACGTAGCTAAAATGACTTACCTTTTGAGCCAACTCGACATTAAGACCATATGTCCTTGAGCATCAAATGCATTGGTTAGGCAATATATATTTATTATACGGATTCACACACACAAGGTTTACTTACCCCAATATCATACGTGTACCTATTATTATCTATCCACGCATCTATCATATATAAAATTATGTTATTATATATATATATATATATATATATATATCTTATAAATAACATATACTATAGTAAAAATCATGTTTGAAATTCATGAACTAATGCACCATCAGGAAACCCATCAACATGTCAACTGCGTTCTCAATGACCATTGATGTGTCAAACTATTATCGATAGTGGATAGGCTATGGGAGCCATTTTGATAATGTCACCAACCACCGACATGTCGGTACTATTTATCTTCCTCCGACCACCAATGTGTCAGCAACAAGTTGATGATTGAGATGGAAAACAAACAGAAACTGGATTAGAACACAAAATACTCTTTTACACTAATCATGATTCCCTCATCATTTAAACCATAAATCCCTCCTAAAAAATCATGATTTTAGACATTGAATGTTCATGAATCATAAATATCATCTTTTATTCTAAGAGCGACATGATTCTCATAAAATAACCAGAGCATGCATTGAAAAACATTAACAGGCACATGATCAAATCAAGAATATCTATTTAAAATATAAAATGGTTATAAGATTAGCAATTTTACCTCGATCATGTACTACTCTTCCTTCTTGGCATGAAATCTTTTGCACTCAATGAAAATAAAATTTTCAAATAAAAGTTATATTCTTCTTAGAAAAATATGGGGTGACATAATACCTACACTAACACGTCAATAGGTCAATTGATTGTACATTGGTTCATGATTTTCAAGTGAAGTTTTTACTAATATTTTCATTACTTATGAGTTGTATATTAGTATGTTTTACTTACGTAATAGATGTAGATAAAAATTAAAATACATGATGAAGTATGTGTATCATTGAGGGTTAAGTAAAACCTATATTGGAGACTTGTAGAGAGTAAAATACCTTAAGTCATTGTACATGGCACTTAAAGACTATGGGCCTAATGTAGGGTTGGACTCCAAAAATGGGTTCTTTAACTACATAGAACATGGTTCTTTAGCCACGTAGAAGAGATCCATGGTTGCAAATAGGACCATAGCTTTTAGCTCCTTTTGGCCTGAGAGTTTTTTATGTTGATTTTCTCCCCATGGCGGTGATAGTTTGAATAGGTAAGCATTAAACTATCTATGACTCCAGTGTAATATGACAAAAGGATATTTCAATAATTATGAAATGCTGAGAATCTCAACCACTTGAGTACATGAGTCCTTATGGGCCTTAGCTTCATAGTACAAAAGAAGCATGTGTTAGTCTTCAACAAAAGTTTGAAGTTGATGTGTGGAGCGGTATTCATTTTAATGACTCAAGGAGATCTCATTGATGTTGTCATGATTTAGTGACCATTTTTCTTTATTTGCTAAGTATAAGTTTGAGCATGAAATATGAGAAATTGATTATTTTATTCCTTCTTAATTAGTTTAGATCTTGTTGATCCATCCCACTTGGTATACTCATATATTTAATATCTTTGTAATGCAAATACCTTGTAGGCTTAGAGTTCATTTATAAAACTGGTTACATGGCAAGGACAACATTATTAGGCTACTTGACATATATAAATATTATCTTACTTAAAAGTGAATAATTGTACGCACATGAGTACAAATTTATTTATATCTGTATATATCAAGATATTCAAGCATGTACTCGAGTAAAACCCTGTTTAGTTTATGATGTATTTTGACTTTGATTATTATTATACTTTGATTTAATATTTATTTATTTAAAAAAAATGGCCCACACCCTAAGATATCTTAACAAATATTTTGACACTAAAAATGTTTTTTGTTGTTTTATTCACAAATTTAAATTTAAAAAATATTAAGGTGTGACACAAGCCATTTAAAATGTAGCTATTAATATAAGACGGAAGGAGTATTTTTTAAGAAGTGTTTTTATAGACACTAAAAGTGTTTTTTGTTGTTTTATTCCCTTCTCATAGATGTGGGTTTCACCTTTCAATAAAAATCACCATTTTTCAAAAGTAGTTATTAATATAGAGCAGATGGAGTATTTTTTTCTAGCGGTGAGTGTTCACCACCAAATTGAAAAAAATTATGTGGGTTATAAGAACCTGCCAACTTGTAAAAGATTTCACGATGGCTATCCATCGCCAAGAGTGAGGCCAAGGGTGATGGGCTTTAGTTCCTTTTCTTAGTGGTGCCGCCAAATTGAAAAAAAACATTACAATGGCATGCAAGCTCCTCTCCAATTGTACAAAAAGTTCATGATAATCGCCCACCACTAGAAGTGAGACACCTAGTGATGAGCAATTTATGACAATTTGTGGAAGGTGTAAGAAGCAAATAAATATATAATTCATATATTTCATATGCAAGGTACAAATGAGATATTTGAAAGATTTTATCTCGGGTACAAAAGCAATGAGGGACAGAAGTTTTTTTGGGTGCATATAGTCATGTTCTTTTACTTAATTAATACTAGCAAGAATGAATATAGATTGAAAGAAAAAATAAAATAAAAATAAAAATAAATTATGTATAGAATTGTAATATTATATATGTTCTTTTACTTAATTATTATATATATTTTTAATATTATAATAATCATAAATTACATAAAAATATAATTATAAGCACTATACTAACCTCTATACACTCATATTAAGCAAGTATGAATCTAAATCTTATAGCTTAAAATTAGGTAATAAGTTAACAAAGATAATAATGTCAAAAGGCTTTACACCGTACAATGCATCGATGCATCATTCATATTCCAAACTATTTTAGTGGTGGGTCTCATTTAATAGAAGTCATTGAGCATTTTCCAATGACATAAAAATAACTCCCTTCATCCTAAATTGATAACTCCATTTGGTTTATAAAAATAAATTAATTTTAGTTTATTTTGAAAAGCTAAATAAAGTTATTAATATAAGATAGAGAGTATATATGAATTCAAATGTGTAATAAAGATAAAAATACAAAAAAATAATTATCATGAAACATGTTGTATGAGAGGGACATCTAACTTCTAAAAAAAAAAAAAAAAACGTATGTGAAATTTTATTTTATAGAGCCGGAAGAGTGCTTTCTAACAATACTAAAAATGCCCAATCAATATAACCTAAAAATGAGACTCAAAGCATACTAACCACCAGGGTTGATATATAGTGGCCACCTAAAAAATTTTAAGCAATAATTTTAATAAAATAGCCTCATATCACATACCAGTTTACTTATAGTAAAAAATATTATAAAAAATATTAAAAATTAGCAAAAAATATATCATTACACAATTTATAGTAATATATACTACAATCCTTAAATCCACTTTAATGTCAACAAGCATACACTTAGGGATATGACTATCAAGCAAATTCCAGCGTAATTTTGAGGATATGCTTTCATTGTTATCGAAGCAAGATTGCAACATCTTAAATGCCTCACTCTCATAGATTTCAAATAGTTATCTTAAATTTTTATTTTGCTTTTGGGCTTTTTATCCGTCACTTTTGTGTCTTGCTTGTTAGCTACTTGCCCTGTTGGCACTTGTTAGGACGCGGTTATATTCATTGCTCTATGTCTATGTAGTCTACCTTGGTTGAGCTTAATGAAGTTTTAAATTTATAACCAAAAAAAGGCTTTTCATCAATATGCTCTTCTATTTGCTTGGAACAACATTTGATGGATCAAGACAACTCAAAAGGCGGTAATGAATTTCTTGATTTTCGCTTTTGATCTCTCCATTTCTTCAGGTCCATCCAAATCTCCAATGTTGTCATGATATTCCTGCACATAACGAAAAGTGATGTTTCAAAGCTCGTCACAAAGGAAACCAAAAAGGATGTAAAGTCAAGGATAATACGTAAATAATAATGAGCTACCTATATATATAAGAAGAGGAATTGGTTAATGTATAACAACTAGTGTAACAAGCATTTTGTAAAAATGGTCATCTTAAAAAAACTTCATGTGGACACTAATGAGTTGAAGGAATATTTATTCCTTACCAGTGTGATGTCCTCACTATGCTCCCCTTCTCAACGATTGGTCTCTTACAATATTATTTTAAGAAAATGTCAAAATAACAATCTGGTCACAATATACATACCTGCAGAATCTCCTTGACATCATTCTTTGTTAATCGCTGCTGCTTCAATAACATTTCAACTCTTGCTTTCATTTTAGGATGTCTGCAAATAATACTCTCGATCAATCTTAAAACTGAATTGAGCTTTACAGATAACTCCTAACCCATGAGATAGAGCGTACTCAGTAGTCCAGAGATGGCCAAGTATTACAGCGATCAACTGGCAATCCAACAAAATAAGCTTCAGTTAGTAAAATATTACATAAACAATTCCAAACAAACCAATAAAATGTCAAAAGTTTGTTACCTGAAGAGTGTAAAGTCCAGATTCCAGTTTTCGGTTGTACCTCTCCTCTTCGTCCATCTGTACAGAAGTGAAATCAAGATATGTATCTGTCCACGATCCAAATTACATATGAAAGGCATACAGTAATTTGGGATGCTAATATAATCACCTCCAAATCATCCAATTCTAATTTATCTAGTCGTTCTGTCTCTGCTTTCACTCTATCAGAATATCTGCAGAAAACATGAATTGATTAAACGTCAATTACAGCAAGCGGAATTGCATCTACATCATAGACTAAATATTAAAAAGTACCTCACATAAAGTTCCATAAGCCTGTCAATCTTTTCGCATTCATTCTCCAAAAATTTGCTCAGCAATCTCTCCCTTCTTGAACCTCTGGAAATTCCACCTAAAAAACACAAAGAATTATGAAAGAATGCATTATATTACCAGCAACACCAAGCAGAAACACAAAAAGTATATTTTTTTTATAAAAAGACACACAACTGGCCCATTTTTTCCACGTTAAATAGAGGGAAAAATAAAGAGGTAACTCTTTACATGCTACTGCAAAACTAAGTCAGGTTTGACAAGTTTTTATATCCATATTTTCACTTTCCTTCTTACCAAATAATGAGGCAATGAGTGAGATAATACGCTCTTCCAGCTCCTCCTCAAAATTCTCCTTTTTCTTTTTCTTGCTAATGGGTATCTGCATGTTAGTCAAAGAAAGAGCATGCAACTTGTAATAAAACGTCTAATTTCTCAAGCAATGCATATTACATGGATAATTACATAAATAAAAAATGATACATGACAGAGTTGCAATGAACTTGCCTTACCCATGAAAGCTGCAAAGGCTGTCTTCAGGCCTAATACATCAACAAACCGCTCGCAAGCAGGGGAATACTTTGTTATTGCAAATTCCAGAGCCCTAATTGCTGAACCATAAGCCAGCTTCTTCTGCTTCATAATAATAATCATCAGTTCAACTCCCTCTGCCTTGAGGAACCTCTCCTTATTCTCCATTGGCATCAGCAAGCAGCATAAGCAGTCAAATAAATTTTCTACCATTTCCTCCTCATGGGAGGTCTTTGGGTCCCGTGACTTGTACATAGCAACTGATTGCAAAACAATATCAACACCATTCATCTGACCTAGCCGCTTCTGGTTGGAAGGGTTGTTCTGGAGCAGGATGGCAAGTATCTCAGATGCATACTGCTTGTTGCCGTCAAATTCACGGGCTTTGATCTTGCCAAGAAGCCATTTTAAAAGCTTGGTACGCTCACAAACAAACTCTGCAACAGCGGGGTTGATCTCAATCATGTTCTCAATGGTGGAAAGTGTATTGAAAATGGCAGCTGACTCATCTGGGTCTGTGTCCGAAAGACGGTGGAGATTGATGACAAGCGATTCAAGGGCATTATTGTCGACAAGGGCATTGACCAGAATCTCTGCTGGTTCAGGGTTGTCTTCAAGGATATCCTCATCGGTCAGGTCCTGGACAAGAATTTTTTTGTGAAAACTAACCCCATAGCCATGGGAAGTCTTTCTTTGTTTAGGAAAAATGTTTCTAGCATTTTCATATCATATAACCTAGTAAATTTAAGAATTTCCATATAGCAGTATGCAAGGATTCATTGTTGTTCATACTAAACCATACTCTAAGTAGGAAAGCGATTTACACTAGCTACTACATATGATTCACGATGTTAAGAGTTTCTAGTGTACACGGCGAAGCATATACAAATTAACAAACCAAATATCATAATTTTGCATCTAACGTTAAGTGCTTATAATAGTAACATATATGTTCGACGTTATGACTACATACTGCATCATTACTTATTTACTTGCGATACTGGCTAATATGATAACGACTAAAAAGTAAAACCATATCTTCAGTCAAAGAGACAATCATGGCTGGACGAAAATTTCCCGTTTTTCTTAAAAAATAGAAGAGATCAGTGGTTCTCATAAACAAAATTGACTACAAATAAGCTGTTACTTCCAAAAAATCTTCGACAGAATTCATGAAAAAGAAAAATCCAGATAAATTAGAAACTCTAATTCCCTAACAGGCGGCATGTTTACGAGGTGATACATGTCAAGAGAAATGCTCACTTGTAAGAGTGAGACAACGTCCATGGCGATGTCGACGTTGTCGTGATTGAGTAGACCGAGAATGGAGGGGACGGCATTAAGCCCGACGAGGTCCGGGTAGAGCTCCGGGCCGCCAGCCAGGACTCTGAGCTTCTGCAGCTCCTCGTGCAGGTCGAGCTCGGAGTCAGCGAACTTGTCCGGCTGGTCCGGGTACCTGAGCCGCGCCTCAAGGTTAGCGTTCAGCCGGCGCTCGAACGCAAGCACCAGCTTCTTCAGGGTTTTCAGGTCGAGGGCCTCCACCGCCTGCTGCGATTTCTCCACCGCCTCCAGGAGGGAAAGGTCGACCTCAGGGATAGCGCCGTTGGCGGCGAAAGGGGGTTGGAGGTCATCGTCGTCATAAGATTCGAGGTCGGCGCCGCGTTTGCGCTTCGCCGGGAGGGGCCCGTCCATTTCCCCCGGTGCGGACGAGGTGGTGAAGCCGGGAAGGTACAAAACCCTAAAAACCCGTGCGGGGGCGATCCGCGAACGAAGTTTTGCGACCGGTCAGGTAGCGGAATTGCGCTATGTAGTAATGTAGATGGGGTAGGCTGTCCCTGAACCGGGTAACGACTCCGGATTCGTGAATGCAATACCGGGAACGATACGTATCGGTTTTAGTCATTGTCGGTACGGTACGGGGGAACTGTTTTCAATGTATCGGCTCGATATACAGTTTTTTTTGCTAATTTTTATTTATATAAAGAAGTATTTAAAAAGGGTTAGTTATCATTTGAACCCGACTTAAAAGTATTTTTTATGTTCCTCATTAATAATGAACTTAGCAAAAGTTATATACGAGAGTCTTTCATCTATGAGATTGATGGTGCATACGCTCATCAATCTTAAATATCAACGACTCCTATGCGCGGCTTGCCCTAAACTGATTATCAATGAGGAACATAAAAAATATCACTCCTCTTTAGAGGTTCAAGGTTCACAATTTTCTTGTTATAATACTTTACTCTATCTATATTAAAAGTAAAAGTTAAAAAAATTGCAATTACATGAGATCAATAAGGGTGGGCCCATATAATTTAGATAAATTTTTTTCCTAAATATAGTGCTCTATATCTTGGTATTTACTTACAATCTAACTTATAGGTTTCTATATAATATTTCTCTATCTAATATTAACTATCTTATTTGATTTTATTTGGGACTCAAATTTTTAATATATAATTATGATGAGCCTAATGTACTATACGAAGAATTGGCCAACAATTTTAAGTTTAGTCGTAACATTGGCTTCTCTCGTCTAAGAATCTTATATAAGGGTGTTCTTATCTAAGAATCATATACCCTTAAATCAATATGTACTACTTACTAACATTTGTGTTGGATGTTCACTTATAACTCTTTTTTATCTATTATGCTTTTAAGAGAATTATTACGATAATATATTTTCAATTTTAATAAATTTTAATATGAATTAAAGGTTTGTACCTGTCTTGATGCATATCAAGTATATCATTGTCGCATACTTGTATCAATTGTTATTGATACTATTATCAATACAAATATGACTTTTCATGGTTACAACTCAACCAGTAAGGCTGCAACTGGGTTCTATTTTGGGCTAATTCCAATAGAATTGAATCAGAATCGAAAATGAGATAACTGGAACCAAATCGTACTTATATAGTAGGAACCAGGATTGGGACCATGGTTTGTTTTCTCAATGAGACCTCAGCATAGGATATCTCTGTCTTGTGGCCTTTACAAAGACTTGAGATAAGATAGTTTTACATTGTATCAACGAGATCTCAATGAGATCATTGAGATTGTGATGAGATGGATGAGATCGTTATGACTACGATGATATGTCACACCTCCTATTTTCTAAAGTATAATATTTTCATTTTTTTAAAATATTATGCAACAAAATAAAATTGTAAGGAAGTAAAACTTTTTTAAAAGAGGTCAAGAAATTATGACGTAGGAAAATCTTGGGGGAATGAATAACCGTTTGCACAACTCAATACACTAACATATCATAATAAACATAACCCTAGTTATTCAAAACAAATTAAAGACAACACATAATCCAAGAGTCGGGTTCTTCTTGGTCGTTACATCAATCTAACAATAAGTCAAAAACAATTGGCACTTCAAATGCTTATATTTATTCTACTAATAAAGATAATATAGAAACCTATGGGGCTATCAGCTATGCTTCTACATCTTTCCCTGCCCCATGTTGCAAATATATTTTATAAAATAATACATGCATCAATGACATTCATATCCATAATACATGCATCTAATGTACATATACATATAGTTATCCTCGCATAGCCAAAACATAGATTAAAATTGTTAACTATAATAATTTGTGGCAACATCAAGGACATCTCCATAACTCATTTAAGTGTATATCACTCGAAAAAATAACTTTAAACTCTTGTTAAAGACTATAATATGCTCTATCTATGTCATAAAATTAAGGCCTATAAGGGCTTATAAACCCAAATAGTTGAGATTTTTGATATTTTATTATTATCAAGACCACCATATTGCGTTATGTTGAAGTCATGCTTCTTTTAAATCTATAATACGTTCAAACTAACTCTCAAGCCTCGAGGAGAAGATCTACAAATAATAAACTCCCAAGTCATGGAGAGCCAAAAACGTATAATCTTTTTCCATGTCATCAATATCCTTTATATGGCTAAAATGACCCACTTTTAAAGTACAGATCAACAAAATACTCATATATCCTTAAATGTCATACACAATGATTTAAGATTTTCACCTCTTTGTTATGGTCAAACTTAAGGTTTACTTACCTTTATTTGGTACAATGACTTGTCAATGACAGGTAGGTGCTAGGAACTTTCTGTCTTCTCCAATCGTCATCACATCAGTGGTTTAGTAAAAGATGAAATCAATTTCCACAATAGTCCAAAATTTTCCAAGTTGGTCAAAACATGATAAATCATGAATTTAATAAAATTAAACCATTAATAACAAGAAACCACCAATAAAATAAGTTCACATAAATTCTCGTAAATTGGAGAATCACTTTGCATTCCTACTATACTCAGCAGGGTCACGTTTTATGATATATAAGTACATTTAGTCACTTTAAAAAGTTTAAGAATGTATTGAAATTGTCCTATCCTACCTCTAAACCCAAATCTGTTAAGAGGGCTCCTTCTTCAGTTTCCCATGTTTTTCCTATCGCCGGCACGTCAAGGCCCCTCCATGGAAATTGGCTTGTTTGCACTTGACCGAGAGTTCCTTGCTCCTTCTTAGACTCTTTTAATCCCAAAGTATCCATAATTATGTAATCTTTGCCCTTCTTAATGGCTATAATTGCCTTTCTAAAATCATATTGCATAACCAACTACATTCTTATCATAACAAACTCCAGCGGTTTCACAACACACTCTTATACGTCTACACCCTCCGAATATATTAGCGTTGGTTGGATCTCTAGATTTCCAGTTCAAGTTCAAGCTAGACTTTTTGGTTGGGCAACCTCTTTCCTACTTATGTGACCAGGAATCAGGAGGCACATGGGTATCCTCCAAAGATACTAGTGTTCGCTGGATCTAGTGAGATCAACAAGCTTGATGCCAACACTATGCGACTGGCAGGAACCAAATTGAACCAAAATATATACGATTTTTAATTGATTGGGTTGATGTCAATTCAATTCCAGTCGATTTGGTATAAATTCAATTTTTTTAGCAGAGTGCAGTCCTGCAACCGGGAATCATATTTTCCTTTTTGCTGCAAAAATTCTCTTTTTAAGTATCAATCTCTAAACATGGAGATGAAAAGGGTTTAAGAGCTTGGATTGATTCAGCTCGGGGAAGATAGCTTAATCACAGGATTTATTCATGGTAGAGGCGTTGAAAAAGGTGCTTTGAGTGCTAGTGTGACATCACCACTCTTATCCCAACGGAGTAATGCCAAACTATGTGCACTTAATAATGCATGTCTCCAGCGTAGGGAAGAGTTTTTCATGCTCCCCTCCAATAATGAGCTCAGTGTAAGTTACTTATAGTGTATTTTAGTATTAATAAAAATAACATGTACTAGCATATACGCTATCAATCAATCTCTTAGATAAATAACTCTCATACATAACTTAGGTTAGGCTCATTATCATAACATAACTCTTCCCATAATATAATGGCTTCCAACTATAAATTATTAAGTGTGCATGAGCCCTTGAGAAGCCCGTGGACACGACACATGCAATAACTCGTGGACTCATGTCCAAAATGTGAGCCATGTACTAACTGGTGCTAGGTAATGGCCTCATACACGTCCAATAGTTTCTCCTCTTAACATTTAGGAAAATGATAATGTTATAACTAAATATATACATTAAACCTATGCCACCTTGAGGGGGTGGGTTTTTGTTAGACAATGAAAAGTGGGCTATGTGAGGATTGCTTTCAATGTAATAAAAATATGCCACCTCACATGTTTATAGATTTAGTGTATAAATTTGATGTATAGTTATCAGCTTCCTAACATTTGCTATTAGGCAAGCATTTTAGAGCACAAGGTTTTTAGGTGTATTAAAAAATGGCAAGCACCTACCATACAAATGGGGTTATGGTCTTCGAGTTGCATAAGGGGGAGCAGCTGAAGGACTTCACTGAATGTTGCTTGTCTTAGGTGGCAATGCATCTGTAATTATCTCGACTGCTCCATATGAACGTCGAGGAGCTGCATCTATTTTATGAATGTGTGAAAGGTATATTGGTCGCAGGATAACAACGACAGGCAAGGGACATTTTGTGAAGGATGGTGATTTCACGCAACAAAAATATCCACAAAAATTTATATTATTTTTTATTGAAATTAACAGGTGGGCCTTACACAATGTTTATTTATTTAGGTTACACAAAATTCAAGCAAGTCGCTAGCTGTCATTGAGTAATGGAAGTATTTTTAATGTTTAACTCTAACAATAAGCCCAACATAAGAAAGGCATGAGAGCCTTTTGGCTTTGAGATCAATGATGCACATACTAGCACACATTACTGGCACTAATGTATACTAATATGTATGCCATTAATTTCAAATATTAAAAGTTTCTATGTGTTCCTTAAACTAGGTTCATTATAAAGAGCATAAAAAACTCTTCCTAACTTGTCCGTGAAGAGAAAAATTCAAGTGTATCACTGTATCATTTGCATAAAAAATTCAAGAATTTGGCAATCTTGATATTTCAGAATCAAACTTTCGAAAAGATTAGTGTTTGTCTTACTATTAGAATTATCCTTGGACAATCCATTGCATGAACCCTGCAATCGGATCCTAACATAAGAGTGCAAAGTTCTGTAACAAGCAGCTTTTGAATGATCTCGATGTCCACTAATTAGATAAAACACATTTTTTTTGTCAAGCATGAATATTTAGTGGCAGGATATATGTCGCAATGAAGGCATAGGACCCACATGTTGGCATGAGATCTGAGGCTCACGCATCATAGCACGTGTGCAGCGAGGCTCAAGTATGTCGTGCCCTATTCACAAGCGAATTCTTATTCATATGTAGAATTATACTTATTCATAAGTATCCTGATAGTTCTTGCTAAGGATAACTTCAGTTGATGGTTTTCAAGGAGATGAGGGCAATGTGATCACTTTTCGGCGGTTGCCAGTTATGGTCAAGGTATAGCGGCTCAGTTGAATTTCTTGATAACCTTAATCAGACAAATACGGCACAAATGCAGGTTATTTGTCATCAGGTCAGACGAAGATAAAGTGCAGAAATATATGGCACCAATGATTATTCTCTAACATGAGTGTAGACACTGCCATTGAGTTCCAGGATCATCACTAATTAAAAGTAGCATAATATGAACAAACATCTTTACTCTATAGGCAATCCGTTAATCATGGGCACAATACCAACCTACGTCACATACCACTTACTGATATAGTTTTGACTACTCTACTTAAATTATATAAATGAAAACAAAGGTAGGAATTCCCTTAGCAACTGATTTTTCCAATTTTTGTTTCTCCTACACAAATGTAACTGTCTGTCCAACGTAAGAGGTCTTTCTTTCTATGCTAAACCCATATGGAAGATGGAGAAGTAATGACCGGAAATGGCAATTGAGACTTACAGCAATATAATTTTTTGTACTACTACAAAATACAGCAAGGGTGTTAAACTTATAACGAAGCAAACAATTTTTAAATTATACGTGATCTTTCATTCGAGGTTAATGACTATTCAAACGTCTTTGGTAGCCTTACATATATTTACACTCATATTGCCATCATTAACTTAAGGAAAGAGAAAAAAAGAATTTTTTAATTTGAAACATTTTCAAAAACCTCATACATGGACAATCAGATGCCTAACCTTTTGACTCCACATTCAGAGCAGAACTTGGAGGTTTCTCTTAAATAAGGGGCACCACATTCGTCACAAAATTTTGCAGGGTTTGTAGGCTGAAAGAAGAAACAGCAGCAACGTGTCAAAAGCCGAGTTAAAATACTTATTTCTGCATGTAATAAATCTTTAAAGGTAAAAATAATGAATCACCTTACCATTACATGCAAGCGACTACCAACATGACCTCCACTGAGAGGCTGCATGCAAGCCATATGCTGAGACATTGCTGGAGACTGATGTGGATGATGAATATCCGACATATGTGGAGAATGTGCACATTGATGTGTGGTATGAAAGTGTTGATTTTGAGGTATGGGCTGGGCTTGTGTCTGATGAAGAGAATGAAACTGAGGCTGATGACTAATTGTCTGCATAAGATGTTTTGGTGGTGGCTGTTGCTGATTCTGAGACTGCAAACATGTGTAGTAGATTTAAGCCTTCCAGGATAATTGGCATATCTAGAAGTTGTAAAACCAAATAGAGTTTCCACAACTCCAACCCGGCAACATTAGAACTAACTGGGATTGATAGCACAAGTTGGGATGTTATAGGAAAAGAAAATGACATGGTTTATAAATCCCAGTCCTTCATTGCAACATGAACTTATGTGCATTAAATGTAGCTTGATAGGCTTTCCTGAATTGGAATGCCACATAATGAAAGTGAGAAGAATTAGCAGATGCAAATGAGGACTGGGAGGAGGATACATGGCATTATTCTATTTAAAAGAAAAAAAGAAGAGATAACTTCTGCTGCATGTTTTGTCCAAGTGATATAGTGACTTCCTGAAGCCAATACTGTTCAAGAGTCATCATTAATTTATATTATCTCTAAACTGATAACTTATGAGTCATTTTTAATGTCTCCATAACGTTGCTACTAAAGTTTAAAGCATTCAGGATAAAAGCAGCAACCAGAATATGATGAATATATGTGAATCAAAGCAACAGTACACCAAAAATGAGAGTAATGCTCACTTCATTTTCTGCACGGAATTCTGCTGCATCAGCCAGTCCCGAATTATTATCTGCACTGGAGAAAGCCTGATCCGCAGAGTGAAATAAAATGAAATTATTAAAACCATGTAGTGAGCTTGACATAGTAACATAAAATATAAGGCCATAAAACTTACAGGAAGACCAGGAATATTAGACAAAGAATGTGATGAAATGCGTCTGTACTTGTGCCTGGGAGAATAAAATTTGTAATCCCTTGGTGAGATAGCTACCTCATTCCGACCAGTCAAGCGTCTGAACCTGCAATATCCATTAAAATTATTGCAAGTGAATACATTTCCCATACACTTCACATACAATCAAATATGTGGATAACATGTCTCACAGCAATGGGTCACCACAACATCATATTCAAAGATGATATTAACAAGATTAAGTTTCAATCTATATGCTTGTTCGGCAAAGTAAAAATTTTTGGTAATGAACTCAACTCTATCAGTTTGATTATTGTAAATTGTACAATTTCACAACATAAGCTTGGAGTGTATGGCTAAGCTTGGGACATAATAACACTCCATGATAATCTGGTACATTTATATAGAAATATAACAAAGCTAACTAACCATTCCGCATCCTCAATGCTCATTGTTGTTGGTTTCTCTACAATCACCAAACCATTAACAACCACAAAACGAACTCGTTTTTCTTCATGTATAACCAGCTCTGGAAATCTTGTCCGCGTCTCTAGAGAAGTGGTCAATTCCCTTCTCTTGAATGTACGCGGCCCTGGAAGAGAGGTACAATAAAATGCAAGTATAAGTGCAGGAATCAAAGCAAAAACAAATGTAAAATGTATAAATGGTGAGAATCCATGTATACCTTTTCTAGGGAACTTTTTTGCTAGCCTTCTATACAGACCACCAGCTGCTTCCAGAGCAACTCCAATGGTCTTGTCACGAATCCCGTCCAAAGTTGCAAGCCGCATATTAACATCGTTCACTAAACTCTCATACAAATTTGCGGCATACATCAAAGGTAAAACACAACTTGGATCACCTTCATACTGGACTTCTCTTAGCTTCCTCTTGGTGGCTTTATCTTGGCTGGATGGGTTACCATAATCTGGCTCAGAAGAATCTGGCACTTCTATTACATGTTCATTGATAAAATGATCTACAACTACCTGAAGAAATCTGGCCCGAGCAGTTTCAATTGGTGATACATCTGATTCAAAACACAAAATGCTCGTTGAATTCCTAGAAGAATAGGAAATAAAATTTCTCCAAAAGACAAAAGAAGTAAGATTCTATGAGGAATCACCATCAACTGAGAGGATATCATAAGGGGACAGTGAAATCCCAGCATTATCAAGATTTCTACGATCTTCATCCACTCCAACACCATGAATTTGTAATGAAGTTCTATATGACTCGTGTAGACAGTCCTAAAAAAGTAACCATATTCCATTAACAACACTATAAGAAGTGTAACACCAAGAGCATGTGTATTAATTAACAAAATAACCACAGTTCTAAAGATAGGATAGGGCGTTAAAATATCATTGAATTTCAGAGAGTTCAAAACTCTCTGCAATGAAAGTATGAGCAAAATCCCCAGGTTCTGACAACTTATAACCTCAAAGGCAATCCACGTAACATTACCATCCAGAAAAGCAAAGAGCAGCAGCACAAAGCCCAACCAAAATAACCCTTCTTTTCAGCAATTTATTTAAACAGTTGCCATGCTTTTGTGTTCTTTTAACGGAAGTTTAATTTATGAATAATCTAAAAGTCTAGTTTCCATTGCCACGTGCTCAACTTAAAGAAGAAATGCAAGACAAGCAAATCCTTTTGATAAACCCTTCTAGACATGACTTAGTAGGGGTTGCCAAGGAATGCATAGGAAACTTTAAACTGGTCTAGGCATTCCAGCCTAGCCTTTTCTCAGCTTATTATTAACGTTGAGCTCTTGATCCTTACCCTGCAGAAAGCATTTCAACTTCCGAGCAATTGATCAAAAAACTCCTGGGTGCTAGCAAGATATGTGAGCAACATCCATAAAGGTAGAATTCGCATGCATTACTACATGGCCTGAAACAGTCAATTGGTAGATAAAACAACTTTATGCAACGTTGGAAATTTTGCTTTCAGGTTCAAAAATGAACGAGAGAGCCATGTGCATTATTTTCAAAATGCTCTCAAAGTACTTTTCTGCTCTTTCATTTCAAATGTCACTAACGACATTTATCACAATAAGATGCCTAAAAAGTAAAAATCTAAAGGATAAGAAGACAACTAGCTGCAGAAACTCAACTTGTTGAAATGAGATTTTATCTTCAATCAGCATTCAACCAATAAAGACATTGAACAATCAAAATCAAATCCTTAGCTTCTGATTAGGATTCTGGAAAACCCAGTTCCACTGATAAACCCAACCACAGAAAAAGGAGAAAAACAACTGCTCACCACGGAATTCGACTCGTCGTCATTGTCCAAGCTATCCTCTGTGACCGCATCCCGGTCCACATCGCTGACCCCTTCGATCTCACCCGGCCGCGCATCCACTGTGTTCAGATCGTGGAGCGAGCTCCCGATGTACGAATTCGCAGACCTCAGATTGTAATGCTGGATCGGAACCCTGCTCCCCATTCAGGCCCCCCACAACAAAAGCACCAATCTTTCCGCCACCTTCCTCTGTGTCTTCTTTCTAAGATGAATCGAGATCCTGCAAAAGGAAAGAAAAGGGGAAGAAAAATCTCAACACCATTGAATCCGGCAATGTGCATTGGTACAGAAGGGGAAGAACTTCCCGCCATGGGGTTTGAATGGGGAAGCCGACGGCCATCCCTCAGACAAGGGAGAGTGTCTGGTTGGTATCCAGGCCTGGGGCCGTACCTGAGCTTCAGAGCCTGCGGAGCCTGAGTCCAAGCCTCCCTCCGGCCTCCACCCCTTCGCTTCCTCCGGGTGCCGCCTGGTTTTTAAGCTCTATTTACGCTTTTGTAGGTGCTTAATAATAAGTCATTAGTCATCTTCTACTCGTGGAAGGCCGAATAAATATGGCGTGACACTATCAATGGCTAGGGCTGCATCTCGGGTAGGGTGGGGTCGGGTTTTACAGTACCCGACCCTACCCGAGATAGAACCCGAGATTGTAGTACCCGCCCCTACCCGAGATACAACCCGAAATACTAAAACCCGACCCGACCCGAGATACAACCCGAACCCTACCCAAGAACCCGAATTAAAACCCGAAATTAATTAAACTCTTGGTACAAACAAATGATTGGGAAACCAAATGAACTCTATTAACAAAATAGCCGAACCAAAAAGAGTTGATCATAAATTAGACAACAAATTATCGTTCCTCCTCTGCAGCCCGAAGCCTGGAGAGTTGATTACAAGAAAAGTTAATCTTTGGGGACAAGATATTTAGCATCAGTTCGGGTAACAAGATAGAGTTCCCTGCTCACATAGGGAGGCAGATTATGCACAAGTAAACAGGGGAAAAACACAGAAAATAAACACATATGACGAAATCAGTGATAGAAAACAAAAAAAAATTTCTTTCGAAAATGAATAAAAGATGCAGAGAATACATGAACCATCTTGCAGCAATTAAAAAAGAAAGACAACACAAAACAAGAGTACTCCAATCAGCATCTACCAGACTTAAACAGAGATTTAAATGCAAACCCATATGGCAAAGCGAAACCAGCATCAAACATCACCAAAAAATCACCCGTGCCCACGGCACCCGCCACACCACTTTCACTGCTTGCGGCGGGTACGGCAGCGCAGCTTACTTCTCCCTTTGGCTCAACCTCCCCCACGCCCGGACTATCACAGACGAGTTTCATATCCCAGGCTTCCCCGACTCAGTCCGGATCAGCCGGTCCCAGCTCTCCGTACCTCCGTGATGCCACCGGGTTAGACCCCGGGTCTACCTTCTTCCGGAAGCAGATTCCTCTTGCTCTGGACACAGACGCCATGCTCTGCAACACAGTGGAAGAGGTCGACTCCACTGGGCTGGCCATACTCGAAAAAATGGTGAAATCCCTTGGCTACTGAATCAGGCATCAGCTTCCTGCTTCGCCAAAAGCTCAGATTTCAGAGGCCGAGAGCGACTTTGAACTGCTTTTCCCTTCTTCCTTCTTTTGGCTTGACAGGGAGGACAAGGGGGAGGTCAGCCGGCGACGGGGAGGGGGGACGAAGGGGGTGAGGACCTAGAGGATTTTTTTGGGTAGGCCGTAGATAGGGATGACACAAAGGGGTAGGTCGACCGGTGAAGGGGAGGCTAGCAGGCCGCAGACTTGGAGGAAGAAGGGGGAGGCCGGCCAACGACTGAGGACTCGAGGTGGCTGGCAGGCCGTAGACAAGAAGGACAAAGGGGAGGGCGGCCGGCGATGGGGAGTCTAGCAGGCCGCAGACGTGGAGGAAGAAGGGGGAGCCGGGGAGGCCAGAATGCCACAAACGAGAAGGACGAAGGGGTGAGGCTGGCAAGTTGCACACGAGGAGGATGAAGGGGGATGCCGGTAAGCAGCAGACGAGGGGGATGAAGGGGCGACCGGGGGATGCCGGCAAGCCAATGATGAAAGGAGGGTGGGAATGTCGCCGCCGCGCAGTAGCCGAATGGGAGAAAGGGTATTAGGGATTTAGGGTTTAGGTAATGAATTAAAGCAGCCGGGTCGGGTCGGGTCGGGTCGGGTCGGGTTCTCGGGTTTTTTTTTGTTAAACCCGACTCGACCCGAAATGGATGCGGGTTTTTTTTTTTTTAAACCCTACCCGACCCGAGATGGTACCCGACCCGACCCGAACCCGATCAATTTCGGGTCGGTTTTACCCGGGTCGGGTCGGGTCCGGGTTTTTTGTGCAGCCCTATCAATGGCCACACAGATACGTGTTAATGATAATGTTTAATATATGTCAAAATAGGCATAACCTTTAATATATATATATATAATATTATAATTAATAATATATTATTTTAATATTTTTTAAATATAATAAGATCATAAAAAGTTGTAGCGGCTGATACGAGTATTCTAAAATTAGTTTATTTTATAACTAAATACTTTTCTCTCAGTCCTATATAAATTATTATTCCTCTTATCTCATATTAACTGTTATGAAATTAGATTATTTTGAAAATTGTATAGATGATCTCAAATAAATTTTAAAAAATTATTTTAATATAACAAAAACATTGTCATTTTTAAACCCTCTAAATTGTATTTTTGTTTATAGGAAAAAGTAATTTTTTTCAAAAAAATTTATTTTAAAAAAATAAAAATTATAAATTAATTGAATATCGATATGTATCAATACAATGTGGCCGATATGTATTGTTAATTCATGTGGGGGGCATACCATCCCTTGAACAGTATTGGTTTGGCTAATACGAGTATATGTATTGGCCGATATGGTCTTCTATGCTTGTACTGCATAGAAAAGTACTAATGAAAACATTAATTACTCTGGCACTCGGGTGTGCATTGCTACAAAACCATGTGATAATAAGTTATTATAACTTATACTTGCTAAAAGTCTAATTTATACTCCTAATAGGATAGTGATATTTCTACAACAAAAACACCCACAAAAACTCATACAACTATTTTGATTGGACTTCACAAGCAAGCTCTATACAAAGTTCACATGGGCTCACTTTTCTAGACTAATTAAAACTCGTGTGTGAGTTTTTTATGTATATTTTTTATGTAAAATATCATTTTCCCTCCTAGTAAGGTTGTTTAGCTCATGTTGTATCGGCCAAGGGGCTAGCCAAAAGTTGTAACATTAACTGGATTTTTCTATTGGTAGGGCTTGTTTGAGAAGCCATTTAAAAAACAAAGTAAACACACTAAAGTGTCTTTCTTATCTAATTAAAATTTAAATAAAATATTTTATTAAATAAATTTATTGAATGATTACCTTTTTATAGCCAAATGAAGATTACGTTTATGGCTAGTCTGAAGCCTGGACTTGATTGGGTCACGCCTTGTCTAGGGCACAAAAATCTAAGTATAAGTAAAAGGAGCGAAGGCATGCCCTGGTCATTGAAACTTGGCAAGCATTCAGATTTCAAATAATTAGTCATTTTTTTTAGAATTGAGGTGTTTCATTTAATTAAAGTAGAACCAAAAGTATTTTATATGAAATGGGCACTTAGTTTGTGGTAATACTCTCTCAGTCCTATACTAATAGCTATATTTAGAAAATTAGTGGTTTTTATTTAATGGTGAAACCCATTTCTAAGAGAAGGGAAAATAAGCTTACAATCATCTTTTTAAATACCCAATTATTAAATAAAATAAAATAAAATTATTAGTATGGAACAATTTTTTTTGCCAAATAGAGCTATTAATGTAAGACAGAGAGAGTACTACATAAGATTGGACATCCACGAGTATGTAATTATTTTAACTATGTTTACTATGTTACTCGATACACTACATTACTTGATAGCATACACTATGTTACTAACTAATGTAAATTAAGTTACTTTTATGTTGCTCAATAATTTAATTTTGGGCTTACTGTAGTGTAGCTAGTGTTGGCTTGAGAAATTTGTAGCCTAAAGGCAAAAAATTTGATCGAGGCTTTTTACATTTAATACAATAAATCTTCACCCAAGCTTGTTTATTAGTTGCAACAATTTTGTGAACACCTTTTTTTATTGAATTAATTTCTCTTTTTTTTATTAATTTTCCATATTCTACATTTTTTCTGATAAATATATTTGTTATTATTAAAAATTGATTTAAAAAACAAAGACATTGATAATAAAATAGTACACTAAAATAAAATAAGATAAGTTTGAAATATAAAAATTAAAATAATATAAAAAATATAAAAAATTAAACAATGTAACCTCATAGGTTTTGTCATTTGTAATTAAAAAGTTGAAAAAAATTCTTATCTTTGAGAATTAAGAGAGATGAGAGTAGCCCATCATGTGTCATAAGGGATGGGTTGCAGCTTTGGACATGTAAAAACGATGTAGTAGATCTATGAAAAATATGTGCCTACAATGTTGTGGTTCAAGAAGGGGAGGGGTGAATAAGACAACCAATTAAAAATCTAACTTCAAAAACTAATTAGCCAAACCATTCACAAGTAAGCATCTTCTAAAAAAATCTACCAATCTAAACATGGAGGGTGCAAGTGGAAAATAAATTTAAGCATGCAAGTAATACAATTTGCAAGTACATAAAAAAGTAAACATACACACAAGATTTCTAGTTCTTCACTGCCAAGAACCAAATGGCAAGTACATCCACTCTTGAAGCACCCAATCCAAAGGCGCCCACTAATGAGGTTTTTGGTTCACTCATAAACCATCTATAATCGATTTTCAAGGCTAATTGAAAACCTTTACAAGTTAAAGGGTTCACCAACAACCCATGAACATTTGGTTTTCTAAGGCTAACCAATAATCAATTTCTAAACCAAAAATCTTACAAATATTTACAAATTTAAAGTAAAAGAAAAAAAAAACTTACTTTCTAATTTGTCTCTTAAGTGAGGGCAAGTGTTTCGCTTAAAAGGTTTCACGCCTTCTTCACCTTGGATTGATGCATTGATTTGGGCTTGATGAGGTTGAGAGGGAAAGGCCTTAATGAGGTTGGATTTTCCACTAGTTTATAAAGCCAAGGTTCCAAAAATCTCTCTTGGGGATAAACCCTTTCAATTTGCCAATTTAAAGCAATAGAAATGTTTAGGGAGGTCAAGGACACCCAAAGGTGAAGAAGGAGGTGCCTAAGGGAGCCAATGAGGGCGAAGTTGAATTTATAAAATTCCCCCCAATGACTTAATAACATATCTCTACTGACTGGTTGACAAAGCATTGTCGTTTAGATTGGTTGACAACTCTAATAGCAACTACAAATGAACAACTCCAACCATTTTTAGAACTCCACCTTGATGAATGGATGCATGACATGTATTTTCAAATAAATTGAAAATAAAACTTAAGGGGGAAAGGTGCAACTTTTGTGATGGAGAGAAAGTATATCACCAAAAAGTAGCTTAAAGCTTGGTTGTAGGCCATGAAGACAAATTATAGTGTGATTATAAAATACTTAGCCAAAGTGGATTCGATTTTAATCCAAATACAAAAACATTTTAGGCAGAGGATGAAGTTTGAGATGATAAATTGTTAATTAGGTTATATATAAGGGTATATGAAAAGAATGACTTACACATGAAATTTATCTATAAGAGAAGAATCTAGAGGCAAAAGCATGGAGAGGAGTCACAATACCTCTCTAATGAGTGGCATGAAATCTTTGACGGCATAATCACCTTTCCTATGACTCCTTGTGTGACACGTACAAATTTAGAGGTATTCTTACATATTAAAAACATTAAAATTGGAACAGATTTAAAATTTGTACATTGACGCCATCATTGATGCGTTGGTGAGCAACCAATTATACTGTGGGCAGACAATGACGCGTCAACAAAAACACTAGTGAATTTCTTGGTTTCATTAGTAGAGACAATGATGCATTGATGCACAAAACTGTTTTGCCAATGAGGACAAAAACCATCCAAAATAAATAGTTATGTACTTAGATTTGGTTATTTCTCCCTCATATAAATACCCTTTAATGCCCTAAGTGCCTTGTCTTTGCAAAACTAATTTTTAGTCAATGGAAACATAGAGAGCATAAAAAATCATAGAACAAGGGAGAAAATACTAAGTTATGAGAATTCAACGTGTAGCATATGGAGGAGAAAGGTTGGATTACTAATCTCAAACCAATTGTATTCTTTAGCCTTAAAAATGAGTAAAATTTAAGAAATTATGAGTTACTTTTAGTTTTTGAATCATGATCTTTCATATGAATATGTTATATGGGATGATGCTATGTTCATTGAGGTAAAAGAATGGATTAAATCATGATCTTGGGTTGTTATGTATAATGTGAGTTTTAAATGCATTTGAAATTGACGTTTTATACACACAAAAGCTTTACTTAAATGTTCTTTCAAAATAGAATGGCTAAAGTACCAAACCGGGAACTTTTATTCTTCTACTCTGATCACCAACTCATTACACATCGATGATAGTGTCAACGATTAGGAGAAAATGAACAGTTGCTAGCAACAACCCATTGGGGGGGGGTGCATCAGAGTTACACTGAACATTGGTAGTGGCACTTACGCGTCGATGACGACGTCAACAAACTTGACTTATTGTAGTCTATTCACAATCAACAAGGACCAATGTGTCGATGGCCATTGGCATTGATGTGTCAACAGGTCAATCGATAACACTTCAGTTCATGTTTTAAATTTTAAAATTTTTCCAATAGTTTTACTACTGAGGAGTATATTGGTATAACTTGTAAAATAAACATAAGTAAATATCAAAATACATGATGAAAATGTATGTGTGATCAAGGAGTAAGCAAACGCTAGGTTTGGGCATATATACTAAAAGGGTAGAGACCTTAATTCATTGTGTATGAATCTTGTGGACATGTGGGTTAGTGTCTATTTAGGCTTTAAAAGCGGGTCTTTTTAGCGTCGATGACGACGTCAACAAACTTGACTTATTGTAGTCTATTCACAATCAACAAGGACCAATGTGTCGATGGCCATTGACATTGATGTGTCAACAGGTCAATCGATAACACTTCAGTTCATGTTTTAAAATTTAAAATTTTTCCAATAGTTTTACTATTGAGGAGTATATTGGTATAACTTGTAAAATGAACATAAGTAAATATCAAAATACATGATGAAAATGTGTGTGTGATCAAGGAGTAAGCAAACGCTAGGTTTGGGCATATATACTAAAAGGGTAGAGACCTTAATTCATTGTGTATGAATCTTGTGGACATGTGGGTTAGTGTCTATTTAGGCTTTAAAAGCGGGTCTTTTTAGCGTCGATGACGACGTCAACAAACTTGACTTATTGTAGTCTATTCACAATCAACAAGGACCAATGTGTCGATGGCCATTGACATTGATGTGTCAACAGGTCAATCAATAACACTTCAGTTCATGTTTTAAAATTTAAAAATTTTCCAATAGTTTTACTACTGAGGAGTATATTGGTATAACTTGTAAAATGAACATAAGTAAATATCAAAATACATGATGAAAATGTGTGTGTGATCAAGGAGTAAGCAAACGCTAGGTTTGGGCATATATAATAAAAGGGTAGAGACCTTAATTCATTGTGTATGAATCTTGTGGACATGTGGGTTAGTGTCTATTTAGGCTTTAAAAGCGGGTCTTTTTAGCCATGTAGAGGATATTCATGGTATGAAAAGGGCTCATGGGTTTCTAGCTCCCCAATGCTTGGAGGTTCATTGTTTGTAGATCCTCTCCCCAAGGTTTAAGAGTGGGTTCAATTGAGTTATAGTTTTAAAGGAAGCATGACTCCATCATAACTCAACAAAGGAATTTTCATTAACAATGGAAAGCCAAGAATATCAATCATTTAGGTCTATGAACCCTTCTGAGCCTTAACTTCATGGAGTGGATGGGGCAAGTTATAATCTTTAGTAAGAGTTTGAAACTGCTTTGTAAAATAGTATACATTGTAAGAACATATGTGTCATATGTTAGGTTAATTAGTTAATTTCTTTATCAAAATTATATTAAAAATCTTATGTAATTAGTCTTAAAATATGATTAGATATAGTTGTGGTCAAGTCAAGTTTGAAATTGATGGATATAAAAAATAGGAGTAGATGCGTTCTTATAGCTCAAAAATGAAGACTAAAGGATGTTGATGGGTTTTTATGATTATTCAAATCACATTCTCATAATAAAATCACTTAGAGAAGTTTCAAAAATGATTTCAGAGGTTTTTGAAGGATTAAGGTAAAAAAGGCAAAAACATTAATGAATAGTACCATCGATCAATTGTTAGACAATACACAGAGTGAAATGATCGATCAACACCTAAATAAACCCTTTGTTAAACGAAGCTGATAATATCGATTGATCGCTTCGTAGACCAATCAATCACTCAAGGAGTCATGTGTTTAGAAAATAGTACATGATTGATTGCTAATAGTTTTAGTTGCCCTAAATAAGATATTTTGAATTGGATTTCTCTCCTTGTTAAAGTCAAAGAACCAAATTGTTTTAAAGACCTACATAAAAGATAAGAAGTGACAAATTGAAGAGAGAAAAACCTAGAAAAAATTAGAGAATAATGGAGGAATATTTGCTTATTGTTTTCCTTGAGAATTTACAAAGAGTTTGAAGAGAAGCTCAATAGTGAGTTCATAAAGTTGATCCACAACTAAAAGAAGAGATTTCACACAAAAGTTTCAAAAATGAGTTAAATAAATTATTCAATGAGAGTTTGAAGAACTCAAATGCCAAAATCAATAGAACACGAAGAGTTTGTTGAAGGTTAGAAGAAGACAAAGACAAAGTAAAGAGAAATTAAAGTTTTAAGTGCTTAAAGGAAAAAGACTTAAAGGTCAGCAATGATAAAATTTTGTGGAGATCTAAACAAAAGGAGTTTGTATTAGAGTTAAAACAAATGTTGGTGGTTTACTTATGTAGATGTAATTATTTTGCTTGCTAGTAGTGCATTGATTTGGTTCTTTATTGTCGTGGTTTTTTACTCAAATTTGGGTTTTTTACGTTAAATTTTTATTTGTTCATGTATGGTTTAAATATATTATGCTTTATGGTTTAATAGATTGATTAATCATGAGTGCGCATAGAGATTAAGTTTTTATTGTTTCTGTTATAGAAAAAAAATTATGCGCATAGAGGCTAGAACTCTTAATTATTGTTTATCAAAGTACTAGTTTTAAAAGCAATCTAGTAATCCGCTAGGCCGATTAGACAGATATTAAACTCTCATACATTTCAATGAGTCATAGAGATCTCCTTGATGTTGCCTCTACATTAGTAAACCTTTTTTACTTTATATTTAAGGTAGATCTTGAGATGTGATTATTAATTATTTAATTCAATGTCAAAGTATTACGGTTCTTATTTAGCCATCTTATTAGGTATACAATATTCTCAACATCTTTGTATTGTTGTGTACTTAAGAGTAAGCTTCTAGAAGGACTTGGTGTGTGTAGCGATCTATTTCGGACCACATAATAAATGTGATTTCTTTAGTTGACACATAGACTTTTATGGATAATTGTAGGCACATAAGTTCTAATATATTTATATAAGTATATATTATGGTTTCCATACATGTACACGGGCAAGATTTGTTTCATTTTATGCAATGGTTTGACGATGTTTAATATGTACTTTGATTTGTTAATCGTATGTTGAAAAAATAAGTAGCTTGCACCCTGAGATATCTTGATGTGGGACAAGTCTCAGCATGACTTAGTTTTTAAGGCATTTCAACAGACAACATGCAATTGCTCAATTAAAGCACAAGGGCAAAAAATGAATTAAACCTTTTGTAAGTCTGTTATGACTTGTGACAGCCTGTCAAGTAAGGGTATTTTAGTCAAATCAATCTGTTATGACTTATGACAGCCTATTAGTAAGGGTATTCACTTAGATCAGTTTGTTATGACTTGTAACTACCTAAAAGTAGGGGCATTTTAGAATTTTTAGTTTTCCATCCTTAGAATTGTATATAAAAGGGGGAAATATGTCTTTATTTTCAATTTTTGAAATCCATTTTAGTCAAAAAGGAACATGTATGTTCATCCTAGAACTCAACTCTTGAAGAACTCTTGGATTTGAGTTCAAGTATTGTGGATTCAGTACTATTTCTCTATTAAACCTGTGGACTCAGGTTTCCTCTTCATTAGAGTGTAGTTTTCTCTTTGTTTTGCAGAAACAGACAAAATTTTCCTTCCAAAATTGTAGTTTTTTCATCTACGATTGTTAATAGATCGTGTTACATCAAATTGGTATCAAAGAGAGGATTGTCACCTTTCATGGCAGCTGATAACACAATAGGATTGGACATCTAGTAGCTGTTTGTGCAGCTTGTTAAGTCTCTACATCAGACTCAAAACCAATTGCAGCAAGTCATTCAACAAGTTCATCGGTGAATAAAAATCGGCTTCGACCACCATTACAAGTGTATGGGAAAAGAAGAGCAGGTTTTGGTTGCTTAAAACAACCAAATTTGGCAAGACCACAATTTCAAGAAGCTTCAAATCTACAAATTTCAGCATGTTTTACACTAGGAAATTGGGTAGGAGACTCCAGTGATGAAGAGCTCAAGTTCCACCACCCAAAAATCAAAGAAATGAAGCTCTAAATCAGTTCTAGTTTCAATGAAAAATGGATCTACCCAGTTTTAATGGGTCAATGCAAGTTGAAGACTTCCTAGATTGGGAATATGAAGTAGAAAACTATTTTGAATGCATGGAAATACCTGGAGATTTGAAAGTTAAGTTGGTGGCCTATAAACTGAAAAGTGGAGCTGCAACTTGGTGGAATCAAGTGCAAACTAGAATAATGAGACAAGGAAAACACCCTACTAGATCATGGATAAGAATGAAGTAGCTATTGTGAAATAGATTTCTACTAGTGGATTTCAAACAAGTACTATTTTGACAGTATCAAGAGTGCAAGCATGAAAATAGAATAGTGATTGATTACACTACTGAATTTCAAAAATTAGAAGCAATGAATGACATATCTAAATCAAGACAACAATTAATATTCAGGTATATCTTAGGACTTAAAGAACAAAATCAGAAAATAGTATCCTTACAAAATGTATTTGTCTTATTTAGTGCCATTTAGCTTGCTAGTAGGGTTGAACTGTAGGTAGATAAATTTGGCTCTAAGATGTATGTTGCCAATTGAGCAAGCTTTGGTGGTCAAAATTGGAATAAGCCGAAGGGAGTAATTGAAGCCTTTCAAACTAATAGAAAAGGCAAATTCAAAAATCAAAACCTCAAGCTAAAAGGTGTTGATGTAACCTCAACTTCGAAGACCAATCCATATGCCTATCCTACCTCTAGCACTATTTGTTCTAAGTGCAATAAGTCTTGACATATTTTCAATCAAATGTCTTTTGAAGAAGTCCAACAAAACTAATGTTGTTGTCACCACTAGTTCAGTTGATGAGAAAAGTGAATCTAAAGAAAATGGTGAGGAAAATATTGAAGAAGAAGTAATTGGATATACAGGAATGTCTTGTGAAGAACATCCTTTGTGCATGGTGGTCAAAATTTTAATGCTTACTCCTAAGAAAGCAATTGAGAGTCAAAGGCATAACATCTTTTAAACCATTGGAACAAACAATAAAAGGGTGTGCAAGATTATTATTGATGGAGAAAACAGTGAGAATATTATATCAAAAAGTGTAGTGGATAGCTTTCAGTTGAAAACTGAGAAACACCCTCATCGCTACTCAATCGGTTAGATTAAAGATGTTGGAGAGACTAAGGTCACCGAAAGGTGTAGGCTTCCATTCTCTATTAGAAAATCGGACAAAGTTGAGATATGGTGTGATGTAGTCGACATGACAACTTGTCATATATTACTTGGAATGCCATGGATGTATGTAGTGAATTCCATCCATGAAAGGAGAATGAAGACATATTCTTTCAATCATCATGGAGTTAAATTGGTATTGCTACCTAGTAATAGAGGGAATCATCCATCTAAAGAAGTCAAAGGCAATTCCACAGCGATGTTGGTACGTGATTTTTACCCTGACCTATCTTCAGCAAATGATATCTATGGCATGATAGTGAAAGATGAGTAACATCCCTCAATCTAGAGACTAGACAACTTAATTCAACTTAATAGTCTGCATTCTTAAGTGATCAATTGCAAAGTTTGTTAGATCAGTTTAAACCTATTATTACTTAAAAAGTCCCTCTTGCCTTGCCACCAATGAGAGGAAGTCAACATTATACTGACTTTATTTTAGGAGCTAGTTTGCCTAACTTGCCACATTACAAGATGAGTCCCTTTGAGCACCAAGAACTACAATGTCAAGTGGAAGACTTATTAAAGAGGGGGACTGATCAAGGAAAGCCTAAGCCTAAGTGTTGTCTTACACTATTGGTTCCTAAGAAAGATGGTACTTGACTATGTGTATAGACAACATAGCCATAAATAAAATTACTACCAGATATTGGTTTCCTATACCTAGACTAGATGACATGTTGGATATATTGGAGGGTTCAAAAGTCTTTCCAAAGATTGACTTAAGGAGCGGGTATCATTAGATTATGGTCAAAGTAGGTGACAAATAAAAAATAGCTTTCAAAACCAAAGAAGGACTATTTGAATGATTGGTGATGCCCGTTGGGCTAGTTAATGCACCTAGTACTTTCATGAGATTGAGGTTCTTAAAGCTTTGCTAGGAAAGTATGTAGTTGTGTATTTTGATGACATAGCCAAAGTGAGCAAGAGCACTTGAACCATCTCCATGCAATTTTCATAATATTGCAATCCACCAGCTTGCTTATTAACTTGAAGAAACGTAGTTTCTGCACTCTCAACTTGTCTTCTAGGTTTTGTGGTGAGTGTTGAAGGTATCAAGGTGGATGATAGTAAGGTTAAAGCTATACAAGATTGGTCATGTCCAAAACAGTCAGCCAACTCCGTAGCTTCCATAGTTTAGCTACATTTTACTTTAGATTTATTAAGAATTTCAGTACACTAGCTAATCCCATGACAAATAAAGAAAAACAAGTTTTTGTAGACATAAGCCACTCAAAAGAGTTTTAAATTGATTAAACAGAAGCTCACTAAGCCCCTGTTTTGGCCCTTCCCAACTTTGATAAGGTTTTTTAATGTGATGCCTCCTGTGTGGGCATTGGATCTGTTTTGAAGCAAGAAGGAAGACTAGTGGCATTTTACAATGAAAAGTTGAGTGAAACAAAGCAAAAATGGTCTACAAACAAGCTAGTGCTATTTGCCCTAGTGCAAGCCTTGAAGCATTGAAGATAGTTTTTGAATTTATCTTGCATACATATCACCAAGCTTTGAGATACTTGCAAAGTCAGTCGAAATTAGATAGGTTGCATGCTAAGTGGGTCTCTTAATTGCATGAATATATCTTTCTAATCAAACATAGGGCAGGTCAACGAAATAAAGCAGTTGATACTCTAAGCAAGAGGGTCTAGTGAACACTGTACAACTTCAAATGTTTGGATTTGAACACATTTGAGAGCAATATGAGCAAGACTCTAAATTTAAAGAAACTTAGAAGTCTCGTCAAAATGTACATCTTTGTCATGGAGAGTACAGTCTCAGCCAGGGATATCTCTAAAAGAAACTTTACTGTGTATTTACTAATGTTCTGTGTGGGGTAAAATTATTTTTGAGCTACATAATGGAGGACTGGCGGGTTACTTTGGCAAACACAAGATTCAATAGTTGGTAGCTGAAAGGTTCATTAGTCAAGTTACGAAAGGGATGTTGGGAAAGTGGTGCAATATTGTTTGATATGTCAACAAGCCAAAGGACAACATCAAAATATTGGTTTATACACCCCCTTACTTGAGCCACAAGCACCTTGGATAGGCCTTACGATGAATTTTGTGTTGGACCTGCAAAAGACACAAAGAGGTCATGATCCCATTTTTGTGGTGGTTGATAGGTACTCAAACATGGCACACTTTCTACCATATAAAAAGACTTTAAATGCTTCTTATATTGTCATTCTTTTTTTTAAATAGATAGTAAGGATTCATGGGGTACCAAGCTCAATAACTTTAGACATAGATAACAAGTTTATGGGACATTTTTGGCACACACTATAGAAGAGATTAGACACACAATTGCAATTTAGTACCACCTATCAGTCTGTCACCCTCAAACTGATGGGTAGACTGAAGTTGTAAATAGATCTTTCAGAAATTTGTTGAGGAGTTTATCGAGAGAAGCCAAAACACTGTGATTCCTATCTTACACAAGCAGAATTTGCATTCAACTCAATAGTTAACAGATCCACTAGAAAGATGCCATTTGAAATAGTTTATGGCAAGAATCCTGCCTATCCTTTTTGCTCCTAAAAATTTGAAGATAACCAACAAGCCTGCAATACTTTGTCCAAGATTTCTGCTATTCATTGGGAAGTTAGTCGCCATCTTCATGATGCTAACTTGAAGTATAAAGAGGTGGTTGATCAAAAGAGAATGAAGAAAGTGTTCGTTGTTGGCAACCATGTGATAATTTATCTTTGCAAAGAATGACAACTTGCTAGCACTTACAACAAGCTCACCCAAAGAAAGTTTGATCCTTTCCCTTTCCTTCACAAGATCAATAATAATGCCTACATAGTTGATCTTCCTACACATGTGTCCATCTCCAAGACCTTCAATGTAGCAAATTATTATGAAAATCATGATCCAGCCAATCTGTCTACTCATTTTAACTTGAGGTCAAGTTTTTCTAAGGAGGAGGGATCATATGTGGAACAAGTCTCAGTTACTAAGGCATTTCATCAAACAACATGCAACTATTCAATTAAGCACAACGACAAAAAAGGAATTACACCTTTAGTCAATCTGTTATGACTTATGATAACCTATTAGTAAGGGTATTTTAGTCATATCAGTCTGTTATTACTTATGACAGTTTGTCAATAAGGATATTTTAGTAAGATTAGTCTATTATGGTTTGTAATTGCCCTAAAGTAGGGGCCTTTTAGTATTTTAAATTTTCTCTCCTTAGGATTGTTTATGAAAGGGGGAAATCAGTCTTCATTTTAAAATTTTAAAATCCATTTCAATCAAAAATGAATTTGTGTGTTCATCTTGGAGCGTTCTTGAAGAACTATTGGATTTGAGTTCAAGTAGTGTGGATTCAATACTATTTCTCTATTAACCTATGGACTCAGGTTTGCTCTTCATTAGTTTGTAATTTTCTCTTTGTTTTGAAGAAATATACATAAACGTCCTTCTAGAATTCTAGTTTCTTTTAATATGTGATTGTTAATAGATCATGTTGCATCATATCTTGACGAATATTTTGATTTAACAATAATAATCTTGTTTTGTGATGTTTTATTATAAATAAATTTAAAAATCTTAAAATATGACACCTTGAAATATGTTATAACTTTAACATTCTTTTAACCTTTGATGTGTCTTTGTACAATAGGTTGTAAAGCATATGGGAATAGGCAACAAAGTACTATTCCTTCACTACTTTCAATTGATGATGTTGTTGATCCTTATGCTACACCTCCGTACTATACATGTGTGGTTCTCACACAAGTAGATAGTTGTGTATTTAGACCTAATATTAATGCTCTAAAAACACGAAGTGGTAATAAGCTAAAAAACTCAACAACTCCTAATAAGTCTAAGGGGAAGAAATTAAATAATATACTAGAGATGTCCTTTGCAAGTGCACTACTTATCATAGCTGAGAAATGCAAGAAACCACTAGTTCTTTATTTGATATGATGATTGAGCAATGCATGAAAATAATTATGGGTACGAAGGAATTGTCATTAGAAGAGAAGATTCATGCACTTAGTGTAGCTGAGGAATGCAAAAAACCACTAGTTCCTTATTTAATATGATGATTGAGGAATGCACTAGAAGTTGATATTATAAGGACCAACCATTCTCATACTACATTCATCCACCTTGATGAAGAAACTTACTTGACATGGTTGAAGATGCACTTACATAAATGGTAACATGGACAATATGACAAGTAGGTGTTTCTTTTTTGGTAGGGCATATAGTATACTACGATGACACATGTTTTTGGATTTTGGATGTGTAAGATATATTTGCTATATATGTGTATATCAATGATGCATTTTTTCGATTTGATAGATGTAATACAACCTTACTGGTGTCTAATTTAGTTCGTTGTCACCTAAATATTTATCATTTTCTTTGTGTTATGTTTGGCTTCAAAATTGATTCAAGTAATCATCTATTCTTGTGATGTGGATTCTTCATAACTACTTTGGTCTATTTGTTTTAGCTTGCCCATACCAAACATGATTACTAATATATCTGAATTCTTACACTTCCTTAGGAAAGATCAACCAAAATTCTGCTCTCTCTGGTAATTTCCTTGCAACTAGGGCTTATATGATTTTAATGTGGATGGTAAGGAAGGCTAGGAACACACAAAAATTTCACCAAAAGGAGCTAATCATCTTCAACCTTTCTCAGAAGTTCACAATATTGGCAAAACAACTTTATATTGGTCATATTAGGGAATGTGATTTATTATGTAAAACTAAGCTCAAAATTGATTATATTTTTAAATGGTTAGCATCTTCTAAGAGTTGGATGTGTTTAAACTTTGATGGAGCTTATAGATGAAGTATTGATTGGGCAGTAGTTAAGTGGGGTGATAAGAGATAGTAATGGAGGATTCATAATTGGCTTTGCTATTGAGGTTCCTTTTAAGTTGGCTATTATGGTCGAGGCATATGCTTTTATGTATGGAGTCAACTTGCCTCATTTAAATGTCTACAACAAATTGTTCTGGGTGATTATCATGTTGTTATTCAACTCATTTCCTAACAGAGTAATGAAGGCCCTTGGTATATTAGTGGAGTGATTGGCATGATTAAAAAACACCTTCAATGGATGAATGCTTAATATCTACTATCAACATATATTTTTATTTCTGATCTCTTGGCTAATCATGCTTTGGATCACTTCTCTTATTATTCATTCTTTATAGCTTCTTCCTTCTTCCTAAAAGCCTTTATATTGATTCTTCAGGTCACTTGTATTCCAGAACTCCTAGTAATTGATATTTTGTTCATTTTGTAGGAAAAACCAAAGATAAATGGAAAAAGTTTATTTTGCAAAGGACTCGTTAGTGAGCCTAGCACGTGCACCAAATGCATCACTGCCATTCACTTTTGATCATGAGATGGATGTTACTCACGAGGGCAGGCATGTTTGATCAATCCAACCACCCCTTGATCTGACACACACTATCAGATGGAGATCTAACGGTTGGCCGGAGCTAAGTGCATATTTTTCAAATATGTGCCAGACATAGATTAACTTTCTCCATTTTGCTAGGTTGATAATGGAAGGTATGTGAACTTAATAGATTGAACTAGATGTATATAATACTACAAACATAAACTCATTGAGGATATGTACATAGAATTGAAAATATAAATTAGTTCTTATGCATGTCAAATGGAAAACTTACCAAGTTCAACAATAGATGATTCGATATGTGTTTTGAGTATTGAGGTTGTCAAACTCATGTTTCATGGAGCTTTTTTGGATTTGGCTTATTGCGTTATTTGCATTTTTTATAAAATTAAGTTTATAAGAATTTTCTTAAAATATAGAGATTTTGCCACCTAGGTGTTTCATAATTTTTTAAATTAATTATAATTTCACTAAACATGTCAAAACTTGAAATACAACAACTTTAAATATTAAGACAAAAATTTAAAAAACACTCTATCTTTGGCAAAAAAAAATGCTCCCAAAAAGGCTATCAGCATTCGGTTCCTTCTAGGCATAGTCATAAAAGATCTCTTTAGCAACTACTTTGAAAATTAAAGTCATTTTCTTTACATGTTATATCAATGTATAAAATATCATATAGGGCCTGTTAGGGGTTATAGAAAAAATAGTCAAAAAATTTGTTTTCCTAGAAAAACACATTGCATACGGTTAGGGGTTATAGAAATGTACAATATGGAAAATTTATGTTTTCCGACCCCTGGAAATGAGGGCGGAAAAGTGACATTTATTTCCCGACCCCCCCCCCAACCCTCTGGAAATGAAATTTCCCGACGATTGGGTTTCTTCTCCGCTTCGCCTTCTTGTCCTCTTTCGCTTCTCGTTCCTCTCGGTTTTAGCCGCCTTCGGCCCTCAGAGATCCGGCCTAATCTTCTTCGACTCCAACGTAGGCTAGAAGCTCAATCCTGGCTCTAGTCATCTTTGAGCATTTCAAGCCCAACCGCACTTCCGCAGGAACGAACCCTTCTCCTCAGCTTTTTGCCCATTTTCGGCCGTTTTCTCAAGCCGTCCATAAATCTAGCCACTGCCTCAGATGTTTCAGAGGTCTGCAATCGTTGGTCGCTAAGGCGAGTCACCCGCTGAGCTACGTCTTTGTTGGATCAGAGCTTTGACTAGGTTTGTCTCTTTCCCTTTATAGTACATAACTGGTGTAGAAATATGTGGGTTTACTTGACGATTGCATAAGTTTATCAACAACATATTGCTTCTATTTACCGGACGATTTGGCATTTGGGTTTTTCATTTCTTCTCTGTTTATTGTTGCCTCTCTTGTTTAATGGGTATGAGCATTACCATATGCGTGAACAGATGTATGTTCATTGGATGATTTGGCAATTACCTACAATTTTTTAATACCTGACTATTGCCTGTTTGAAGCATTTGATCAAACAAATAATTTACTGGCAAATAATTTACTGACAAATTATTTGTTTACGTTTAAATTCCCCAAGAGTAGGACCCCAACTTTCTTCAAATTGTTTGTGTGGTAGTTTTCCTGATCTTATATATACAATTACAAAATTTAGAGGTGAATATTTCAAATGTTCAATATTTTGTAGATGAAACCAAATACCTAATCAGATATTCTTTTGGCTGCACTGGATGGCACTAAATGATTGTTCACGTTCATTTGGGATTGTGTCGATTATCTTTGACAAAACATTGAACATTATAGGGATCCTTTGATTATGTGCTATCATTTTTTCAAAGTAGGCTTTTGGAGAATTGTTTTAAAAGCTGACCCAATCACCGACTGTTTTGGGGGCCGGGATGGTCAGTGCCGATATCAATGTGATGCCAACATTTAAATCCCTAATCTACCCCTCCCCTCTTCTATCTCATGCATATTTGTTGGTGTGTCAGTAAATTATTTGCGCAGTGTCTTATTATAAATTTGTTGAACTCTTTTGTTCTCCATATGTTACCATCACAGGGCCATGTGGGTCGGAATGCTTTGCATCCGAAGTACTACATTTGGTAGTACTTTTGGAAGGAATTAACAATTTAGTAGTATTATCAATTCATCTAGGCCTTATTGAATCAGAAAATGATTCTGTGGCATTGGAACTGGTAGATTTGATGCTTGGATCATATGTCAAGCGGGTCTTCTTAATCTGTTGATCTCTACAAGTAGTATAAAAAAGTTAAAGAGAAACATAGTTTCAAGTCTATTGAGGAGAAATGCGTAGTTGACATGAGATTTGTATACAAGAAGTTGTCATGGTATCCCATTAACTGTTGAACTGTCTTCATGGTACGCATGTGGGGAAGCTCAAACCCAGACATCCCTCATTCACAGCCAATAAGCATTATTTGGACAAGAGAGAAAAAAAAAACTAGATGTAAGTCCCAGGAGCAAGTTGCAGACTTTCTTGCTTCTAATTCTTGTTCATTTCTTTTTTGTTTACAGTCTACTTCTTTGATTTCTATATTCTTCAATGTTTAGATTGAAATTGCCAGAAATATTTTGGCAAATGAAAGAGGTGATACACAAAAAGTACTGTAAATCAACTTCTGTGGAAATGCGTCTTTGATTCACGTGTTGATATTTAATGGAATGGGTGAACAAAATAGGTGGACAACTTTTGTAGTCTATTGAATTGGTTCTGTAGCGATACTTCAGTGACATTCAGCTTAGTGCTCTGTTTCAATTGGGGCTTGTTACTTAGTTTAAAATGGGGAATTTAAATAAGTGAAATATGATGTCATTACTGACCAAATGTATATGTTAGATATCTATTGAGGTGTGCCTAGTAACAAAAGAAAAGAGAGAGATCTAGTTTAGTAACAAAAGAAAAAAATTAGATAGTGATGATGAAGAATCTGAGTTTGTGTTTCTAGGAGGCAAGTTAGCAGTTAGTTCATGAAAAAGCCATGCAAGCTGATACTTTTAAGAACAACTGTTTTTGCTATGAGCTCAGATATACCCCTTGCAAAGACTAGTATACTAGATCCTTTGCTGCCACCTTGGTAATTTTGTCCTCAATTATTAACAAGCAAAGGCCAATGGATAGCAGGTTTGATTTTGTAGTTAATAGGATTTCCTGCTTTACATTTCTCTTGATGCAGTCCATTGGAAATATTTGCTACAGTAAGCATATTACTTTGCTTACTGATCTACCTTTTTTTTATAATTTACTGAGATACTTTTGAGCATGGTCAGTTTTCTTCAACGGCTTTCTCTTTCCATCTTTATCCTTTTTTTCTTTTTTTTAGTTTACATATAGTTGGAGGAGCTACACATGGATAGCTGTAATGTTTTTGAAGAATTTATTATGGGGTTTGATATTCTGTCATTCATGTATTTAGAATTGTGGACTGGCTTTATATTTTTAAACAACTTCCTGTCATTTACCCATGATCATTATAAACAACTAGAACCTAAGTTTTACATCTTTTTTAGTGTAAAATTTGTTTTATGTTTAAGTAAATTAAATGTTAACCATTGCAGGGTTCTGATAACATATCACAAGACATCTTTACTCATGATCGTTATGATTTAGCAACTGGAACTAGTAGTGATGATGGTAACTCGTGGAAGACACTGAGCTCTGCACCAGATTTGAATGCAAACAAACTTGTAGAAGTTGACAGAATGCTTGACATTAGGGGTTACATCCAGAAATTTGTGAAAGGAGTTAAAGAAGATAGACCAAATCTATGGAAGAAATCAAGCTATGATGCTAATCAATATACTTTTCGTGCATCAGCTGAACCAATGCTATTTGACATGGTATTTAATAAAAATAGAATAAACTATGGCAGCCTTCATCTATGTGGTGCTAGAATATTTTGACATACTTCATGTGAAAATGGATTGGATTACCGATTTTGAATTTATGTGTGTATGAGAAGTAACATTTTTTTGTTGTCAACTTGAGGCAGGTAATTCATGTTGTAATTGATTTTACTATTTAAATTATACGCTTGTCTCTTGCATTTCTTTTCCTTCAACTTTCAGGCGAGACGTCTCTTATCTAGGAAGTTGTTGTGCTTGGGACGGGGAAAATTTTGTGTCATGGGCGTTTACTGCTATATTTTGGGCACAATTATTAAGAAAAGTTTATATCTATATTCCTATTATTTTCAATCACAATGGCTTCCGTAGGTCGTCGTATTCCCAAACAACATGTATGTTCATGGACCAAGCTTAATTACCCCAACTGGTTCACAAATGACAAATTGGACCTAGCTTTTAGCTCCCATTTTAAAGTCTTAATCCTTTCGTGAACATAGCCCACTAATTATCTGTTTATAACAAATAAATGATCAAAAGGAAAGAAAAATAGCTACAATTTAAAAGGTAAACTGGGTAAAATTGTCTTAGAGAATGTAGGGTTATACTTTTTTCCATTGTCTTATGGCTGAAGTTTTTTTTTTTGTATGGCACGTATGAAGATATTCTAGTGTCATTTGATATGCTTTCAAATATATATTAAAAATATTTCCTAGAAAAAATTTTAAATAAACCCCTAACCATGGAAATATTAATTTCTATGACAATTTATTTCCATAGAAATATAATTTTCCTAGGAAGTTGCTTTTCATGGAAATTATTTTTTTTCTAAAACCCCTAACAGGCCCATAAAAAAGAAACAAACTTTGAAAAACAACTCTCGTCGGGAGGGGGGCCTTTCATTTGGATCTTAAAGGTCGTCAATCGTGCCTAAAATCAGTTTACCTATGTCATAATTGTGTCTGTTGTGATGCCTAAAATTAGTCATAGTATTCAAGCAGAGCTGGCTCGAATCACCGATCCAACTCAACCCGGTCCGACTCAACCCACCAGCTGTCCGAGTTTGATCCAAGCCCTCAGCCTCTGGCAACAAACAGGCTCAGTTCAGCAGCAGCCTCTCCTCTTTCCTCTTTTCTCTTCTTCCCCTCCCAAATCCCCCACGGCCGAAACCATTGTCTGAATCACCTTCACAACAATGACCACCATCTCCTCCATTAACTTCCACTTCCCTACTGCTCCCAACCTCACTCTCTCCCGCCCCAAGTTTCAATCCATCACACCGCCTTTCTTCTCTTCTTCCTTTTCCAGCCCCCTCCCTTGGCCCAAACTCTTCATTTCCACCCCACCACCAAGCACCAGAATCCGACCCATCTCCTCCTCTTCGTCCTCCTCACCTTTTCGCTACTTTGAGATGGACGAGGGCACCCCATGGGAGGGAGCCGTGGTCTATAAGAGGGATCCCGCGACTACCCACTTGGAATTCTGCACGACCCTGGAGAGGTTGGGGCTGGAGAAGCTCTCCTCGGACCTCTCCAGGAGCCGGGCTTCTTCCATCGGACTGCGAGTCACCAAGGCTGTGAAAGACTTCCCCTTGGGCACCCCGGTTCAAATATCTATGGACGTCTACAGGAAGAAGAAAAAGAAGCTGAAGCTCGAGGGGATCGTCAAGACTGTCATCACTCTCGGCTGCAATAAGTACTTGTTTGCCGTTTTCCTTAGTGATTTGCATCCTCTCCTTGTACAAAAATTGATTCTTGACCACCGGGTTCAGCTAAAATTGGATTTTGACGATTGGGTCTCTTTCAAAACTATCCTACTTTGTCTTATAGATAGTGAATATTTGCAAGTTGCAACTGGGTTTTTAAACTTTCAGAACTGCGTTTCTGAAGCTCTGATTACTTTCATTCGCATTGTAGCCGATGACCCCTAATCCTTCCATAAACTACGAATACTTAGAAAGCTAAATTCATGCAAATTTTGATACTTCTACAGATCGGGGAGCCTTACTCGTTTGTGTTTTTTTTTTTACTGTGGAAGATGTGGGGGGCCTGCAGCTAAATGCGTGTTTTCCGACTTCGAGCTCCTGCTAACGGAAGATCCCATTGAAGAGCCAGATAAGATTTACGTGGGAAGCTTTTATGGCGACCAGTTGAGGAGGGATGCAAGCGGGGAGGAGGAGGAAGAAGATGAGGATATGGTGGACTTGGATGATCAGCTCTATTTCCCGCCCGAGGATAAAGAGATTGACATTTCCAAGCCGATTAGAGACCTAATACATGTGGAGATCACCATCAATGAAGTTTGTGACCCTGCCTGCAAAGGCATGTGCCTACAATGCGGGATGAATCTGAACAAAGGCACTTGTGATTGTGGTAGTAAGAGAAAAGTTCATGGGAGTGTGACATACGCTGACAGTCAGGCTTCATAATTCTGTTCTTGTTTGATATTTTTTGTATCTTTGCAAGCACCAACTTACGTGTAATTCCAATTGATATAAAACATATTCTTACATTTATATTTTGCACTTCCAGATTTGTTTTGAAGTTGAACTTTTCAACAAGGTAGATATTATCGTATAATTTAGGTGCAGAAAGAAGTTTTATGCTAGAACAATCTTGCAATACCAGTCAAGAACTTTAGAGAGTAGAACATAATAACTTTAGTCAAGAAAAAATATTCCATTCATATAACTCATTATGTGCATAGATATCAAATAAATATCCAGCAATTTGTCCTCCACAAACATTAGTACACTCGCACGATGAAAGAACAAACGCTTTCAACAGCCAAGACCTAGTTAATCTCTCAGAAACTACAATCTATCTTCCACCCTCAATAGGCTACTGTATGATGAAAAAAAAAGAACAGTTGCGCCTATACGGATAGGTGTGTGAAGCCTTGAAAAAGCAAACTACGTGATTCCTCATCCTATCACGAGGCCAATCTTCTTTGCAAATTCCTCCCCGTTATCATCATCATCATCAAAGCATTCGTTGTCAGGATCCACATTTTGATCCTCGGCAATTTCTTCACCTTCCTCTGTTTGATCATAGGCATACTCCTCATCTCCTTCATCATAAGCTTCATAATCCTGATCATCCTCCATTGCTTCAGTATAGATCCCATCTTCCGCAGCAAGCTCATCTACCTTTTGATCAGACAATTGATCTCTGTGAATCACCTCCTCATGTTCAGTAAAGACAATGGCTTCATCCTCGTCCACTACTCCAGCTTGATCAGCAGCGTCTTTACTGTCATATGTAGCAGCCCGGTCTACCTTCTGCCTCCAATTGTTTTCCTCACCACTGGCATTGTCTTCCCCATTGCGAGAAGCTGCTTCTCTCTTTCTTTTCAAAAGTGCACTCAAAGGTTTCGGCCCCTCAAAGGCGAGAGAATTCTCTGATTGTTGCTGGCACCCCACACCTCCAAGATTCACAGAAGTGTCATTGCTGTTTGCAGTAGACCGGGATTCCTTGCTGTTAGATACCTTAGAACCTCTCAGCTCTGAAAGGCTTTTGGGGCCTGCAAAGTCTACTGTGACCACCTCATCCTTCCTGCTGGATGAACTTCTATTGCTCCTTCCTTCCCTAGCAGGTTCCTGCCCTCGTCTTGTTCTGTCATGGTGGTCTCTTACCTGGTTGGATAATGTTGGCTGATTGGGAGATAACCTGCCCCACTTTCTTCCATCATTTTCTCTATCAGGGCGGAACTTTCCAGCGTAATGTGGCATAGATTTTTCAGGAAGCTTTAACCTACCCTGCAAGCGACTACCGGCAGATCTTTCAGAAGGAAATTTGTTTTGGTCTCTGTGAGAGTGGTATCTGTACTTCTGCTCCCCTGCGTACCCTTCATCCCTCCCATGATGGTCACCATGGTGATCAGGACTAGCAGCTAACCTCGACCCATTAGCCCTTCGTTGCTTTTTCAGCCGGTGACGCAAATCTAAGCTGCTAATCTTTTCAGGACTTTCAAGTCTCAAAATGTCCCTTCTTTCCCTCATGATCCCATCAGCAATCCTTTCAGAAGAAGCCCTGTTGTTGTGCCCCCAACCATGCTGTTCATAGCTATGCACATACTGATCATAGTCACCATAATTACTGAACTCCCGATCATGTTTGGCAAGATGATCAGGATCTGATGAGCGATTATAGTCAAATTCATTTAGAGAATTCCGGTGTAGTCCACCTTGGGCTGTATTAATCCCAAACTCGTCCTCATTATGGTAGTAATCCGAATCTTCATTGTCATCATCCACAAGAACGTCAAAACCAGGTGATGATTCTCCCAAAAATTCATCTGCCTCCTTGCCATTCTGAAAGTCATCATCTAATGGCTGAGCTGGGCCACGTGACCTCCTTCCAGCATTTCCATTGGCAAGTGGAGCGCCAATTGGTTTGGACTTAGAATATCCATCAGCAATGTAGGTAGGTAGTTCACATTCTTCAGTATATGTTCCACCATTAGATGCAACATCAACCTTTGTAGCAGATACTTTGGCAGGGACTCGAGGTTCAACAGGAATATGTGTGCTTGCCTGGGAAAACTTTTGTGGATAGTGACATTTTTGGAGAGGTACAGTAAGCTTAGACTCTAACTGCTCAGCAGCAGATGTGACAACCTTTGATGTCTGAGGAGGGTTCACGCCAACAGCAGCCCCTTGTGGGCCATGCAGAAAAGGGCACGTATCACCTTTCATACAGTTCCCCTGCTGAAAATAATAGCAGGGCACAGTTTGTTTCTTCCCACCAGAAACAGAAGTCATAGCATTTGCTGCCTTATGCATCTGGACTGATGTGGATGTTTGGGAAGAAACCATGGGAACTATCCCTGCTGTCCCAAAGAAGGCATCAAGTGGCTGGAAAAAAAATTTATAATAGGATTACATTTTAAATATCAGATAACAATCATCAACATTAAACTAGAAATGCTTAGTCCAGTTATCCACTGTATGTGGATTGTGGAATGAGTGAGAGAGAGAGAGAGAGAGAGAGAGAGAGAGAGAGAGAGAGAGCACTCGCTAAGGAATAGGAAAGCTAAAGCAACTCACCGGATGGCGGAACGCACACTTTGGGTTCAGGCAGTTTCCATTTAACCAATACCAGCAATCCCTGGGGTTCATCCTGGCAGCATCACTATGCCGAAACTCGCATTCACTTCCCTGAGGAGGAGAAGAAGCATGTTTAAGTTAGCAAATCACTCTCTATTTCAATGTGAATAAAAAAACGATTAGGCAGAATCATATTAACCTCCCAATAATAAATCAAATCTACTCTAAGAGGAAGGAAACCAAAAAAAAAAAACCTAATCTATAAACAATCAACCGAGTCTTTACATCACAATGTCATCACGAGAAGCCCCATGAAGAGGTTCAATCGTTACAGATATCACATCCAGGTAATATGCTTTCGAGTCAATTGAAAGCATATAACCCAATCATCCGGATTTGTAGCATGAAAAGTTTCAGACATGCCGCAAACCCTAAACCAGTCACCCAATCATTAACGCTAACTTATCAATCCTAGCCTCAGCATACAATCAAAACCCAAAATTCCGAACAAGGGTTTCAAGGTCGAGCATTATCCATCAGGAACGAATAAATTAAAAACAAGAAACAGCAGAAAATCCACCATGAAATCAAAGACATCACCTTTTTGCACGTCAAGGGCGAGGCGAGGAAGTAGACACAGTCAGTGTTCCGCATAATCGCCCCCTCCTCCGCGCCGCTCACCCCAGACGCAGTCGCCGCCGCATCTCTAGCCTCCGCAGCCGGCGCTTCCATGGTCGAGAACCGCCGAGCTCAGGGTACGGAGAGAAGCGGCGGGACAGATCCAACCAGAGATACGGCAGATGAGAGAGGAATTCCTCAGATCCGATCAGCAACAGGAATAATCAAAAACAGATTTCTAGGGTTTTTGGATGGAGGGGGAGAGGAGGGAGGGAAGAGAAGTCTCTTCGCTTTCAGGGCATAAAAGTTCTGTTAGGGAGGAAAAGGGCCTTTTCTTTCTTCCGTTAAGCCCCCGTTTATACATTCTGTTTCCGAATAAACTTATCGAGTTGAACGGAAGTTTCCACGACCTGCCCAAAACCTGTCCTGTCCTTGTATTGAGAGGTTGTATTGAGAGGAGGTGTTTGGGAAAGATATTTGAATACATAAAAATAGTTATTTATATGTGTAAATCATTATATATCGTGGTATGAATTGTCTAAAATATTTTTTTTTATTTTAATTTTATTAAGTTATTATTTTTACCACATCTTGACTTTGGCTCCACCACCTTAACCTTCAACTCCACCACTAATATGACTAGCTCCAGTGCCTTTACCACAAGTTACACAACCTTTACTACCAATTTTGTCGTTTTTGCCACTCATTTGTCTTCCCCTTCTCCATCACCGTTACTTTTTTTTCCTCTCCTCTCCTCTCCTGCCACCTCCTCCTCTTCTTTTTCTTCTATCCTCCTCCTCTTCCTCTTGTTTTTCCTCCTCTCCTCTCCTCTCCTCATTCTCCTCTTCTTCCTCCCTTCATCCCTCTTCTCCTCTCTCCTCCTCCTCCCCTCATCCCCTTGTCCTCTTTAGTCGCCTCCTCTTCCTCTCTATTGAAATTTAACAAGACTGATTATAAACTAATCGATGGAGTGATTAAAATTTTAATTTTTTTATCTACAAGATCAAATCTTAAAAAATAAACTCATAAACTTGTTAAATTATATAAAACCAAGAGTGAGTTTTATTTGTACTTGATTCTAAGTTTTCTCCAATGCTAACCTAAACCTCATACTGACAATCGATAGTCAATAGCTGATAGTCAACAATCAGATTTATTATAATAAATGAGATATAAGATAACATTATGAGTGATAATATGTCCCTAAGTATTTACAATTAAGTCTCTTAACAAACTACATAGATAAAATAAAAATAAAGCAAATTTTAGACATGCAACTATTGACTCGTCATAACATTCGGGGTCAGAGACCACCTTCTTCTCCGGTGCCGGTAGTGAGAATCTTCTTTTCCTACATTGGTAATCTTTTACTGATGTGTGACAGTTGACAATTGGAACATTCAATAGCTGATAATCGTATGTTTAAAATTTGCTCTATTTTCATTTTATCTATGCAGTTTGTTAAGATAGTTCATTGTAAATACTAATTAGTAAGACATTGTCACTCATAATGTTATCTTATATCCCTTTTATTGTAGTAAATATGATTGTCAATTGTAAATACAAGGTTTGGGTTATCATTAGAGAAAGCTTAGAATCAAGTACCAATAAAACTCACTCTTAGTTTTGAGTTGTTTAACATGTTTATGTTTTATTTTTTAAAGATTTGAGTTTGTAGATAAAAAAACAAAATTTTAATCACCCCACCCACTAGTTTATAATTGTCACGCCTAGGATTTTTTTCATTTTTTTAATGAAAAACTAGCGAAAACAAAATTTTTAGGAATTCATTTATCAAATCCTTCAAAAAATATATTATCCCAACTCACTCATTTTCGAACATATGGATAATCAAAACATTGTGTCTTTATATAGAAGAATGATAAAATCACGACTAAATCTCACAAGGTCTTACATGTGTACATACTAAACTGTATAGTATATGCAACCATAAGTACTTGACACTCTCGTGCTTATGTCTTAAAAATTATACCTATATAGAAATAAAGAGGTCCACGTCCTTTTCTTAGCACAAGTGTCCCCCACCTGCTTATTCTTATGAAGAACTTGCATCAATAACTGATGCGTATAGGAATATACCTAGTGGGGTGGCTAAACAAGAACTATAATACTTCAAGAATCATTTCACAACGACATTCTAATAGAATGAGTATAGTAACCAACATAAATTTCCATTTTAAGGAATATTATACTTCAATTTATCAAAAATACAACAATTAAGCATGCATCAACAATATTTTCCAATATAACGTAACTCTCACTCATAAGTCTCCAAATTCATAAGTGCAAGTCAAATGTTCTTTATGACACATTAGTCGTGTATAGGAGTACAGTCTTGACTTATTAGACTATAAACTACCTACATTCAGACTTCAAGTATTCTAAAGTTTACCTACCTCATTCACTTTATGCAGCTAAGGCTTATAAGGGCTCATGGACCCAAGTGGTTAAAGTTTTAATTTTTATGATCATTTAAACCTCCTATATTGTGCTGCATAAGACCAATCATCTTTTAATGCTCTAATCCATTTTAACACTACTCCCGGGCCAGGAAGTGGTTCTAGATAACTCTCGTGCTGAAAAATATAAATTACATAGTTAATTAAATTAGTTTTTGTACATATCCATCGTCCATCAAAATAGAACCCTTGTTTTCAAATCCTTAAAATCTTTCATATGGTAGTTATTCACCTTTTAAGGATTCTACTACTTTTCTTATTAGGGGTGTTTACATAATGAAATAAATATGGATAGATGGTTGTTCATGTTTATCCGCTATATGCATACCCTTCATCTGTGTATGTCTTGGTCCGTATTATATTTTATCCAAGTATGTACGTCAAACACATAGGCAGACATGGACGTATATTGATGTACACGAAAAACCCCAACCCTTAGTATTCAATAGCTCTGTAAACATGTTAGGCCAAGTCCTAACATGCTATATTACTACTAAATAATTTTTCTACTATTTATAATTATTGAGTAGTTATGTAGTCCTAACATGGCACATAAGGACCAATCCCTTATTTTTTTTACTAGGGTCCCTATCACCATTAAAAATAGGTAGACATTGACATCCATATACATGGACAACTACTGCATCCGCCTATTAGAGTGGACAAAATTAGTTGGTCCATGTTTGTGTCCACCGCAAATGTAAAAAAATATCTGCCCTATATAAACAAGGATGAAGACGCAAACGAACAACTATAAAATATTTCATGAGCGCCTCTATCTCTTACTTCTTAGACAGCCAATCAAAAACAAGAGCTCATGCCTCATTTTCTACTTTTTCCATTTATTTATATTAGCTTTCCTACTTTCCTTTATTTTCTAATTTATTTATGGCAAGCAGCAGACTAATTTTTATGGCCTTGTTCACTTCAATAAAGCAACCTTCCTTCTCTTGTTTCTTTCAATTCATTGCTCATTTATACTTTATACTTTTTATTTTCAAGATACAAATTAACCTATAGGAGGAAGGTTATATAGAATATTTTTGTAAAAAAAGAGGGGGCCAAAACCCCTATGCCCTACAATGAAGTTATGTCCTTGCTAGTGAGAGGCATTTTCTATTTACTAATAGTGAGCCTAGCATAAGGAACATAGGGATTTGTGCATTCAGAAAATTAATGATGCACATGCTAGACCACATTAGCATAAGGGCCAATAATGCTAATATGAGCTAGTGTGTGCCATCAATTTCAAATATCAATGGCTCCCGTGCCTTCCTTACACCGTGCTCAATGTCAATAGGCAACATAGAAAATGCTTCCATGCTTGTGACACCTTTAGCCATGGGGGAGTTTGGGTCTTTGGAGGGTGTATTCAACTTTAAAAAATTCATAATTTATGCAAATTTGATAGGACGTTGGATTAAGAGGAGAAGAATATATTTCTATTTGGTAATACTTATGCACAAATATTTAATGTGGTTGCACCTATGGTTAGGTTCTATAGGACCCGATGCAATCCAAGATAAAAACCAAGTTCTTTGGATGTGATCCAACCCAAGATAGGAACAAAAAAAAAAATGAACTGAAATAGAAAGTAAAATAGGGATTGAAGACTAAAATAAGAACCGAGATTTTATCTTGGGTTGGGTCAGGTTAGTTCTAATAATTCATATTACAATAATTCATATCAAATTAGCACTATATTGGATTAGTTATATCTATAAAAAATTAGTAAAATTTATATAACTTAACTTAAATATAATTTTATAAGTTAATTAAGAATGGGGTTCAGGTTGGGGTTTTGGTTTTTTTATATGCTAGACCCAACTCGAGATTTACGTAGCTATTTTTTTTTTAACCCAATCTGACCAAGATAGGACCTGATCCAATTTAACATGCGTCAATGTTCGGTCAGTTCCATCCGGATTTGGTCAGGTCATGATACCTGAAATTTTTTTAGTCATACAGAAAACTAGAAAGCTCTCTGAAGCGGAAGGAACACTGATCGGCAAGAGATCCTCCCCAATGTAACGCCGGAGAACCGAAGTGCCTTCATCAAGGGGAGGCTCGTCACATATAACGTCGTGATCACTCTGGAAACAATGCACTACGAATTTAAGACTAAATAGATAGATTGATGGCTCTCCGAGCTTGACATGTCAAAGGCCTGATCGGGTAGATTGAGAAAACCTTGAGTAGATCATGCTAGCCATGGGATTTCATGAGAAGTGGGTCAATGGGTTATCATCATGGAGCATGTTAGTACGCACAGCTTCTCTGTGCTCATCAATGGATCTTCGTTCACCCTTTCCCCTTCCATTTTCATTGTTTTCTATGAGCGTTTGACAACATTATTGAAGGATGCTGAACATTTTGAGATACATCTGGGTCTACGAGATTGAGCATTTTGAGAAATATTTGGGTTTCCCACCTCGGCTGCTCAAAGAAAAAAGCTTTTGAAGGAATAAAAGAGAGGATTTTGAAAGGAATATAGAGCTGCAAAGAAAAGCTACTTTCTCAAGTGGGGTAAGAAACCTTGATAAAAGTCCTTATTTAAGCTCAGCAGGCTTACACTAAGTCGTGTTTCAAGCTCCCAGACTCCGGCCATGAGATCAAGTCCATGGTCCATCCCCTCACTCTGCTATAGAATTTTCGAAGCCTAATAATTCCCTGATACCACTTCTATGCAGGCCATAATGCATCATTGAAGGGAGAAAGGTTCTTGAGGGTGGAGAAAGGGAAACTGATCCACTGTAAAAGTGTGGAATGACAGGTGATTACCCACCCCGAAGTGTTCAAGGTCTCCACTCCTAGGAGTGTGTTAGATGACGATGCTCCAGTCTCTTGTTTGTCGATGAGGGGAGGAAGACTGAGCAAGATTGGGAATGAGAAGCTGGCTCCGTCTCTTTTACTTTTCGTCCCTTGTGAAGCCGATACTTGTTGGGGTTATGGGGGGGTTTTATCAAATTAGATCCTTGACTACCGGTTATGTGCATGAAGACAACCGCTAGCACAAACTCTCTTAACACAAATAATGCGCACAACGGTGTATAAGTAGTAAAAAGGCAGCAAAATTTTCCACAAGCAGCAACATTAAATCTACTGAAGTGAGAAAAACTGGTTAAAATAGCCTCTTCACCTCTTAGAAAACCCCAAAAGAGCCCTTGAAAAAGCTAGTCCGTAGAAGACTTCAATTATTTCATCTTAATACAAGTCAGACCCCATAAATTCTAACAATATTACTGTCAAGATTCCTGTTAGTCAAGACTTGCGTGAGGATCAACTCGTTTTGAGGTGCACCACGGACGGGTAATTTTTCAGTCAAAAGTGTTTATTATGTGGCAATGGATCTTATAAATTCACATAGCAAGGGAGAAAGTTCAAGTAAATTTCAATGGAGCAGAGTTCAGAGAGAAGAAACTAATGTTCATCTACATCTACGTCAGTCTGCTGAAGAAACTAATGTTCATCTATTTCTACGTCGTAGACCTGTGGCCTCTGGTTTGCCAATGTGTCAGAAAAAGGACAAAATACTCGTAGCAAAAGACCAAAAACAAAAACGAAAAGGGCGTCCCTAGCCTGACCAGGCTTCGTGACCATGCCATGTGGGGTACCTAACAGGCTTCATGGTCATGAAAACATTTTCTACATGGAAAATACAGAAATATGGAAGGAGCCAAGCCATAGCTCAATTCAAATGGATAAGCTTCAGCTAGGCATAAGCCTCTGACAGAGACGAGAAAATACAAAACTACGGCGTCGCTGGTTGGCAAGCCAGACAAACTACAAAAAATTTCACCAAGAAAATCTTGGAAGATCATATACAAATTTAAACATCAATTATTAAATGATGACAAAACTAGTCCAAAACATCGCTAACATATGCCCATTAGATAAGTCATGCGTCTCTTCCTCGTCACAGTTCTGTTAATGAAAGCCACAAAGCAGTAAAGCAGTATTAGTATTGTTTGTCTTTTTTGGCTACAAAATTGCCGAAGGGACCACCAGGCTGGAGAGAATAGTGAGGATGCGGGACTCTACCCCTCCGTGAAGATCTTAACCAGGTGGTACAGGAGTAACTTGGCATAAAAATTCACCCAATTTCATAAAGATGGAAATGCACTTAGGCACTCTACTTTAGTTTGTAACTTTCCCTGACAAGGAGCAAGAGAATATCACATTCACTTGATCACAGTTTGGCCAAGAAGAAAATTATATGGCTGTATTGATGAAAATGCAAAACCCCTTTCTACACATTGTATACAACAGCTATGGACCTGATGGCGTGTTCAGCCAGAATCACAAAATACAACCAGAAAAATAAACGCTTCAACATCATGGTTAGCCCCTTTACAGAAATCATCATAAGCACAAAAAGGAGAAACCCACACACGTTGATACGATCATTTAAAAAGAATTAATATTGGGGCTCAAAAACAGCAAGCGCAGAAAGACCATGAAGCTGGGATTTTGCCAGTCCTGCGGATGGTTTCGGCTTGGTCCTCCGTTCTTGCAGCTAGTCTATTTTTCTTGGCTTCAGCTGCTGCTCTTTTCTCTTCAGCTTTGTGTCTCGTTGCTGCTAGTTTGTTCATCATTTTATCGTGCGCTCTTGCCCTCATTCTCTCAACTTCAACCTAAATGTACAAACTTAAATTTTCAAACTACCCAACATGAAATAGTAGCTGATATGCATAATCACATAAGACTGCCTAAAACCTCCAGACTATTTATGGAACTCAAGCAACAAATGCATTCGTTCACCAAAGCACTGGAATCATTGTGCACTTTCACTTTGCGAACAAGGGGGTGCACAATATGGCATTCATCTATCCTTTTCGATCCATGAAAAACCACCTCATGTAGTCTCTTTTCTACTTCGTAGGTTCTATTATATGATTTAAAAGACAACAATCTTTCCATCACTACTCCAACTACCCATTTGTTCACACCTTCATCGTTACCAATTTTTTTCCTGATAAAATTTTATAACCCACAGCCCTCCCCAGCAAGTGATAAACTAAAGCAGTTAATTTGTACACTGAGCCATGGCACTGTAAACATATGTTTAATGAGTTGTGAAGACAATTAGCATGTTCTGAAACATTTACTGAGTTCATACAATAAATGACTAGAAGTCTAAAGAATTACCTCTGTTTTCCGCATTTCAGCTTCTGCCTTTGCTTTTTGGTGATTTTCCCATGCTTGGATTTTCATCTCCTCCCTTTTGTATCTGCATGATTTCACTACCAATTAGATTAAGGCAAGTATATGGGAACTGTTAATCTATAGGCCACTCAGCTAAGAACCTAAAAGTTACAAGATAAGAAATCATTTAGGATACAAAAGAAGTTATAATGTTTAAAGCAAAACAACCTGGCCAAGTATTTGGCCTTTTCTGCCTCTTCCCATGCTGAAGCGCGGGTTTCAACAACGCTTTTAGCTGGATGTGGCTGGTCAATGTTGATGGTCTTCAGCGAACTTGAGGCTTCCTTATCTTCCTCTGCCTTGCTTGCCCAGGCAGCAATATTCATTTTGCCAAGCTGTTTCCCAAGTGCAACAATTTCACGCCTAGTTTTCAATTGAAGTTCCTTCTCAGAAAGCTCTGTCTTGCTAAAATTTACTCGGTAATCAACTGTCTCAACAGGAGATGATCCCATTGCACCTCTTCCCGGGGTTGATGGCTGTGAAGAATTAGGGCTCCGGAGGGGGGTGGCAGGTCTCACAGGAGTGCCAGTCCTTGAAGGTTCTTGGCTAGGGATGGGGGTCATTTCTGTGCCCATGTCTCTCATAGACACAGATCTAACCGTCGATGGAGGTGGAATAAAAGTTGTAGCACTGTGGATAGATATGGCTGAATCATGCCTACTGAGACTAACTGTAGAATAAAAAGAGTGGATAGAACTATCAGCTATATTGTAATTTTCATTAACAAATTGGCTAAAAATTCATCCTACGCCAATGTATAGAGTCCAATAAAAAGGCAGTTTTCAGATCCTCTACACCATGGATTGCCTATGACCTACATAAGTTTTCCATGTAATAAACATGTCTTTAACATTTAATTCTCCTACAAGAATCAATAAGAGGAGTATGTTAACTGGATGACATGTATAAAACCTGCACATAAAGATGATAATCAATCACTACAGGGAGAAAAAAACCACAAAATTCCTATATGTAATGACATAAAAGCACAAACTTTAATGATGGCAGCTGATATATAACTCATCGTTTTTACCTATCCTAGGTGTAAATTTTTTATTGTGTCATCAATGCCCTTTTCCCAACAAATAATGAAGTTCTAGATGTTAGAAAACTAATTGTATAGCTGTACTGCTCCAACAGTAGAGACTTAAAATAAAGTTACATGTTAGCTTCACCAAAGACAGAACTTCATTCTGAGATGTTTTAAAGTGTAATTTGAGAAAAGGTATGTACCTGCTGAATCGGCAACTGCATATGAGTCAGCAACAGGGTAAGGGTCAGATCCCCAAGAAACTAGTTTCTGCCCTCCAGCTTCTTTCTTAGCTTGGTTCAAATCAATCCTTTTGGTTTCTGCTTCTTCAAATTTTTGATCGGGTACTTCAACCACAACCTTGGAGCTAACCTGTCGATTTCCATAGCCAAGAAAACCTTTTCGAGACGCAACCACTTGCTGTACTTGAGATTGTCCACTCTTGGGTCGGTTATAGGTGGGACTGGCAATCCACTTCTGCGCATCATCCCACTTTGACGGTGCCGGCTTTGAGAATGGAGCAAGTGGGACTCTGTGTGCAGCTCTCTCTGCCTTCTGAAACTCGAAAGCTGATGACAACACACTTGCATTGTCTTGACAGTTATCACAGTCTACAATTAAGGAACTGTCTTCCTCACATCTAAGTCTTGAATTTGTAACAGCAAATTCTTTTAGCCTATGGTCAGCAGCCATCTGAGTGTTTGTTAATTCAGGTAAGGTTGAACTTGAGCATTCAATGACATCTTTGCAATCTTCTGAGGTACTGATACCTACCCAACAAAAAACCGGAAAGAAACCATTAGAAACAAATTATCCCAGTCCAACACACTGAATTTTTTTAAAAGTTTTGATACGTATAAGAGAGAATTTCGTTCTTACTAAATTTAATAGAATGTCACTCAATTAATAGTATAGGTACATAAATGCCATATGCTCACAAAATTATTTTACCTTTGGTGTCAACATAACAAAAACAATGAAGACCTTCACGCCCCTATGTATTCACCCATGAAACAGTGAAACCTTTTGTAAGTAAAAGTTAATTTTTTGCTGGCTCTACATAGAAACAGTATTAATTGAATGTAATCAATAAAAAGTCCCCATTTGCTATGTCACTATCTCAGGCTAGATGTCGATGTCACTGTCTCAGACTAGATATCTATGTCACTATTTCAGAGTAGATGTCGATGCTCTTGGGTGCAAATATCATGATCTGACGGCCCATAAGCCAGAGCTGTAGTGAGCTGCAGCTCTGGCTAGCCCTTCTCTTTACAAATGTGATAAAGAATACTCATCACCGGCCTCGTCTTAGCACTATCTCGTTTCAAACCTCTATTCAAGACAACAATGCATAGATCGGCTAGAATGATATTAGATCCATAAATGACCCCAAAATCTTAGAAAAAAAAAAGAGCCATAATCAGGATATGAGAAGACAAAGAAAGTATTCTATTCTTTCATTAAAATCCTGGATCTAAACTTCAAACGACGATAAATTTGAAAAAGAGTCATCGTCAGGAAATAAGAAGACAAATAAAGTATTGAAATCTTACTTTAAATATCAAACAGGCTCTTTTTTAAAATAAAAAAAACGGGTTCTTAAATACACAAAAGTTGAAAAGGATACCAAATTAAATAAATATTATGGAAGAGGAAAGTGTGATACCAGCCGCAGCAAAACAAATAATTAATTAAAAAAAACAAAAGATTGTCTCATGACAATAAAGCAATTTTTTTTAATCTAAACAGCTCCAAGTCAAACTGAAAACGGCCCCCCTTAAGAACAACAATAGCACTCATAGAGCCCAGAAGACTAATCTGCAAAAGAGGGCCTGGAATGGTCTCTCCTGCTTTAGATTTTAATAGTTCAATCCGTGTTCTGTTATGACACCCGCCCTAGGTCGAGTGACATAGTCAGATTTTTTCCAGACCAGTCACCAAAGGACACTACATCACCAGTAACAAGGAGAAAAGGCACCAAAAGAAGTGCGAACCTACCAGTGTCAGCGGCATCTGAAGTGGAGGAAAGAACAGATTCGAGCACCTGCTCTTCTTTCCGTCTCTTCTCCACCCCCAGTAGCATGCTCCTCAGCTTCCCCGGCGACAATCCGCCTCCCTATCGCCACAAAATGAAGAAAACCCACAACGAGATTTCACTTAAATACATCAAAATGGAACAAAAAACAAACCGTCCACGCATAATAGCCTCCACTGATTCCACTCTCACAGCCCATCTGCTACTCTCTTATTCTCTTCAGTTTTTTCTTTTTTAAAAAACAAAAAATCCTCACAAGCTCTAGCAAGTACGCAACAGAGACGGAAAATGACCAATAGGAATAAACATTTATGCCATTCCAAGCAAGACCCAGAAGGTGAAAGCGACGGATCGAAGGAGTTGAGTCAATGAGCGAGGGGAAGGACACGAAAAGAGAGACAGTAAGAGAGCACCTGAGCAAGAGGCTTTTCGATCCTCTCATAATCCATGTGCAATAGTAGTAGCGAGCACGAGCAGGAGGTTTCGTCCTCAGGAAGCGAGAGCTGTGTGGCTGTCGCTGAAGCCGCTGCAGAGCTACAGCTGCTGCGGCCGCCCCCTCATGCCACTGCTTTACCTGCTGATGTGACGGGAAATGCTTCCTTCCTCCCAAATGCTGAATGATGGACCAAAGAGACCACCACTTCTTCTCTCATTTTTTGCAGAATTAATAATGGCTTTTGTACTGTTGTTTCAAGAGAGAGGGGGAGTTGCAGGTCTCATGGCTGGCTGGGGAGTTCACCAGGGACTCCCATTTTTACTTGTTTGCCACTGCATGTGGGCGATATGGTTTGCAACTCTGTAAAAATCGGGTCGAGTTTGTTTCTTGAGAAAAACTGGGTCGGGTTAGAAAGATGAAGTGTAGTGGAAGTAGTTTGTGTCCAATTGGCTATTCGTTAGAGCTTTTTATGGTCCCTTGCCACAATGACATAAGGAATTTATGTAAGCCCTTGATATGTAAGATAGATGGTGTATATATTAGTGTACGTTAGTGCCAATATCATTAGCGCTAATATGAATAAGTATATACACTATTGATCTAATCTCATAGATAAAAATCTTTCATGCATTTCTTATGATGGGTTCATTGTCAAAGTAGAGCTTTAAAAATACTTCCGGGCAATTGATAGAGTAGCCTTGTTTGAGTTTTGAGGAGGTAGCGTGAGTAGGTTGATCATTGTTAAATAGTTAGCTGACAAGTTTTGTTTGTGTATGTATTCGTTAATAGTTTATCTGTTGGCATTTTATCTATGGACAAAGCCTCTTATTTGATAGATACGACTATTGTTTGTGGACATAGCATCTTAAGTAATTGGATAAATACTGAGGTAGTTGGAGAGAATGAGGGAGACATCCACCACTATTAATAAGTAGGCCACCTTAGATGGTAATATCTAGATTAAGTAGTAACTTAAACTTATACATGTCATATTTTTTATTTGTAGTATTATTATTATTAAACTTGCCTTGCATATATTTAGTAATTAACTCTAATGAATAACTTAAATGTAATATTAACATGATTATATTTAAATTATTAAGAATTTAAATATAAGAAGATGATGCTTAAGGGGAGTTATAGAGAAAGAAAAAAGTCTTGTTATTATGCACTTGGTGTAAGTATCGATAATATGCACTTGGTATATGCCAAGGCACATGCACCATTAAATTATATTTAAAAATTAACTAGATTACGGACAACTATCGAATGAGGTCTTCTTACATGGCCATGTCCAAAAATTGGTCAGACAATCAGTTTAACACACCCATGAACACCTATGATATGGCCCGGATGTCGAACAATGAACGCCCACAACCATCCTTAAGTATGAGGTAGTGAGGGAAGAACTGAAAGCTGGCAGGCTAGAGCTGAGCCCTAGCCTAGCCATAACTCAAGGTGGGCTTCCAAAAATTTGACCCTAAGCCGGTTATGGCTTGACCGCAAGCTTTTCTTCTTTTTTATCTTTTTTTTTATATTTTTTAAAAAGATAATATTTGATAATCTTTTAATAAAAAAGACAATGACTTTTAAGTGGGTTCTCACTAGTTGACCCCAAATGGCACATGATAGATCATAAGCCTTTGAACGCCGGGTAAAATCCTTTATACCCAACCATATTGGCTTGTAAGCTTGAAATGTTATAAATTTTAAAAAAATATACCTTTCCTATTCTTCCTCTTTTTTTAAGTCTACCCCCCCCCTAAAGTAGTCCAAAAAATTTAAGCCAACTCATATTTTTACATGTTGACCCAGCCTTAAAAGTTTCATGCCTAAGTGAGGGTGATATTGTGTAGGTTAGCTAATAATACCACCCCTCCTATGGAGACATTAGTCTTACTAAGGTATGAGAGTGTAAGTTGGAATTGGGCCTTACTAATTGTGCTAGCGTACGTGTATTAGTACGTGTGCTATTGATATGAGGATCAACGTCTTGTTTACTGTAAGTATAATTCCTGAACTACCCTCTAAGAATACTCATAATTTTTCTATATTAATAATCCATTTAAAAAAGAGATGATTAAGAAAGCCAATCACTAACTTTTCACTATATCTACTAACTTTTTTTATTACTACTAATCACTAAGGAGAAAGATAATACTCCCTCCATCTCATATTAATAGTTATATTTAAAAAATAATATTTTTTATTGAATGGTAAAACTTACATCTATAAAAAAGGAAAAATAAGCTTATAATACTTTTTAAGTACCTAATAATTTAAATTTAATAAAATAAAATTATTAATATCGAACAAACATTTTTTCAAATGAAGTTATTAATTTAAAATAAAAAAATAAAAAAATATTAATATAAAATAGTGTTTTTAGTCAAATGGGACCATTAATATGGGTGGGGGGAGTACACAATTAGTTTACCAAGGCTTGATCGGGTTAAGAAAAAAAAAAAGAAATGGTTCAGAAACAATGAGTCTGACCACTGGGATGGTGTTTTAGTAATTCTGCCCAGCTACCGGGTCTATTAACAGGGCAAAATGAAGGGAGAGGGAGGAGAGGCGAGGCGTTCGCATCTTCACCTTCATTTGACGTGCAGACGTGGCAGTCAAACTCGATTCCCGATGTCAATGGGGCCCACCCGCCGATTGTCGCACGAATTAAATACTATCACTTGTAGCGGCGCTCATGGGTGGCTGCTTTCATTTGATTGTGATTATCCTATTAAATGTATTAGATTATCAGAAACTTAGGGTTCCAACTTTGGAAATGTCCACAAAATAAACCAACGTTAACATCAACTTAGGTTCACAAGTGATTGCGTTAGTCGGCGTATTACGAGCCATCGGATGAAGATCTGATGGTGTATACTTCTCTATTGAGTAACACTCAAGTAGCCCGTGATGTGGTCGTTGCACGTGAGTTTCGGCTAGTATTAACGGAATTCTAATAATAAAGATATTATTAAAATAATAACGTGAGTTTCGGCTGATGTGAGTAATAAATTTTTTTATTTAAAATAGAGCACATATTTTGATTATGTACTTGGCGTAACGTGAAGGGAGGGGAACATAAACTCGCTTGCCCCCTATTTGGATAGGGTTACGCGTGATTGAAATTGTGTAGCCCTATCGCCTTGTGTATACTTGTTAGTATGTGTTGTGCTTGTGTTGCAACCTGAAAAGTATCAAAGAAACACGGATGAGTTTGCAACCTGATAATTGCCAAAAGCACATTGGATTCTTGGTTTTGTAGCTTGAGGAATTATAAAGAAAATACTTCTTTCATTTTAAATTAATAGCCCTGTTTGGCAAAAAAAATTATTTTATATTAATAACTTTATTTTGTTAAATTTAAGTGGTTGAATATTTGAAAAAAGTATCATAAGCTTATTCTATCTTCTCTCATATATAATTTCACTTATAATTTTTTTACAATACATAATGAAATATTTACTGAATACAAGTAGAAGAATGGGATGTTGTTTGCATTCCTTTTGAAGAAAAAAAATCAACTCTGCTAACATAATGGCCTAAAATTGACTATAGTGCAAAAATATTGCAAAAATTACAACCTCTGTAAGGATTTTGTATGCTACAATGTGCACTATTGAACTATTGATTTTGGGCCATCAACGGTAAGTAAAATTTTACTATTTCACTATCGGTCGCTGGAGTTTGAAGGGGCTATTTGTGTATTGAATTTCTATAAGATTATGTTGATTATGCCCTAATTTTTATTCGAATTATCGGAATTATGTTTCTGTGTAGAAGGTGGGCGGAATTAAAAAAATTATCCAGAAGTTGATTCCAAGCCGTAATCGGCCAAAATAACCGAATCACCTCATGAGGTACCCCCGTTTTGAAAATTAATGATTATGTTATTTTTCAACGGTTACCTCTCATATTGATTTGAAGCTCTAAAAATATACCATATAGGTGGGGTCTATTTTAAAAGTTCAAAATTACCTACCTTTGTGGGATCTTATTTTATAGAGTTCAAAGTTAGTAGCGTAATATTACCAAAAACGTGAATATTCGAGTTCGGAAGAGAGAGTTATATTAATTTAAAATTTTATAATTAGGTTTGATGCAACATCTAAATTTATTTAAAATTTTTTTTATTACCAACTATAATTTATATTAACAGTCAAATTTTAAAATTAATTTTAAAAAAATTAATCATTTTTTAAAAAATTTAACACCCAAACACTCCCAAAGTTTACGGAAGGCTCATTTGGCCTCGGTGTTGGTGCATGGGATTTTCCTTTTGCCGTGGTGCCCACGTTGGTTCAATGGATGACGGGTTTTTCTGGCAAGTTGCTTTAGAACAAGATTTATTTGAAGAATGACCAGATATCACGTGTTAAAATTTTTACATTTCCTCATCTATAGATACATGTTGCAAAGAATTTTATCCAAGCCATGACCCACTTGTGAGTTCAATTGTACTTTTCTATATAAGCACCCGTTGCACGAGTGCTATGTAGTTTTAATTTGGCCAAAGTGTCATTAAACCTATCTTGTTGGACGATCAAGGCAAAATGACACACTTTGCTGTTCCTGCATCAAGTCAAGAAATACATTTATGTTTCAACATTCTTGATAATCCACATTACGTTTGCTTTAGCTCGAAGTAACCTTTTCCATCTACAGGTAGTTCTTTCCCAACAAACCTTTCCACTTATAATGTAACAACTGTATTCTAGTAGTTGATTTTGATACTATTTCATCCCCTGAATGTAAACTCAAGGATATGAGTAGGGGTGGAAATGGTCCTCAGTCGACCAGTCGACCGCATCTGTGTTCGTATTCCCACTGTCAGAGACTGATTGACCGTGACCAAATAGACTGAAAATTTTGGTCACGGTCAAAATAAGCAATCGACCGTGTGACCAATTGTTGCAAACATTTTCTTGCCTACAAAACAACTCATATCTAAATTATAAAGAAATTACCTCTATTGTAGAAGACAACAGTAGACATGGAGTTGTGCACACTTGCAATACACACTCCTCTATCCCATATGAATAATTTTATTTAATTTCTTAAAATGAATTAATTTTTAATTTATTTTAAAACATTAAAGAGCCAGTACAATGTAGCTCTAGCTAACTTTTTCAAAACTAAATATAAAAAAATACAATATAGCTATGTATAAATGACACATGAAAGAAGTCTCCAAGTGGGCACAACTGCAACAACGCCTATAAGAGTAGGTATTCTGGTGGAATTATTCCAGTGAATTCTTTTTCCGCCTCTGTCAATTTCATTTTTTAGGATGTCTGCTGACTTGGGATGAAATTAGTCATGGAATAGTTAAGAAGTGTTGGGGCTATTCTTGGCTTGTGGGTTTTTTGTCCCTTAATACCGTAGATCACACTATTGAAATTGTGTGGCTGATATACTCTGATTGCATATTAGACCTTAAGAAAGTAAAATATAACTGAAATAAATCTATTAATGTGGGATGCAGGAGTACAAAAAATTAAAGAGGTGGGTAACTAAAAAATGGGGGAGGCAAAAAATGCATCCTTTCATATCTTCAAATACGCTCATAGACATATGATATGGATCTCTCCAATAATGTCATTTTGGATTGAGAATTTTGGTTTTGTCCATACTTTACCTCTTTATGTAATACTTACTATATATAGTATAAAAAGAAAAAAATGATAATTTAGTCAAGCAAAAATGTGACTAGGACGTCTTTATGACATGCAATGTTCAAATTCTTCAGTTTGAAGATATTATTCAAAGTTCAAACATAGTCCATTAAGAATATAAAATCAAATAATGAATTTCAAAATAAAAAGACTTAAGTGAGATAAAAACATCAAGCAACATCACCTCATTAGTAGGCGGTAAAGAGGAAAATCATATACAGAATAAGAATATTACATTAGACAAGATCTTCGAGTAATTTTACTTCTTGAAGACAACCAAAAGCGGATCACTTCATGACTTACAAGAACAAAATGTTCAAAGAAGAAAAGAAAAATAGATCATATAATACAAATACTAGTCAAGTAAATTGTGACTCAAACCAAATAAATAACAATTACTTACTTCGGTATAAATTAGGTAAAAGTAAAAAAAAAAACAGACATACCTTGTCCGTGACCATGTCCGCCAGACAGCCAATCATGGTCACGACACTAAATGGTCATGTAAATCGGTCACGACCATATGCCCAATTTCCACCCCTAGTCACATGAGAGCTGAGTGACATGAACATGGAAACACAGACTTTGTCAATAAGCCTACTGAGAAAGCTATGATTAATAATAGTTAGTAAGTTGAGCCATTCCAAGTGCCCTAAAAGTAGTATAGAGCCTTATATATATTCACGGCAAAAAGTCACTCATAAAATGTAATTTACAGTCCCTTTTGCGTATCAGCTTGTTCATGTTCTATCTCCCCTAAGAAAATGTCCATACTTCCTCTTAATAGAAAAAGAAACTGCCCCTACTTAGCCAAAAAAAAAAAAACAGAGAGAGAAGCTGCCCTGTTGAAATATAATCACGACACATCTCAATAATGAACTGTTTATATGAACGTCTATGGTAACTGAGGTTTGCTTTGAAGTCCGATTTCCCAGGGGCATGTAGAATCATCCAAACTAGAAGGTATCCACTGGAACCGTTCTATCATGTAGCTAAGCATGTCTATTCATATTTTAGCACATACACTTAAGTCAAAACCTGAATTTACTCACGTTCAAATACATAAAAACCATCTAAATGTGTCAAATGGTAAATTGACATATCTACCACGTGGCTTATGGAACAGTTCCATTGGATAATTTTTCTCAAAATAGGTTACATTGCAATTAACAGGCATATACAAAAGCTCATAAGATGCCAACCTTTATTGGGGAAAAGAAAAATTCCACTTGTATAATTTACCTCCAATTAATAAACTGCCCCATATTTGTTAACATTGTTGGTCATGAAGACACCCAAATTACATATGGACTAATTACATATGGACTGATCATCTGGATTTATAATCGCTGTTGCTGTGTTCATTCAGCCAACAAATGATCTCCTCAAGAACTTGAAATATCATGTCGTCAGATTCACCAGTGAGGAGAGCATGACAGGCATTCTCATAAAGCTGAAGCTTCTTGTCTGCGCTGCTTGCTTTCTCATATAGAGCCTTGCTTACTGAAGGATCAGTAATTGCATCAGCCTCTCCATGTAAAATCAACAAGGGCATAGAAACCTAGAGAAAAAGAGACAGCAGTCATAAAAAAAACATATGGAGTTGTGAATCTATTATTTTTTTCCAACGATGGGAGTGTCTGACCTTTTCATCACTCTATCGCTAATTTATATAGAGATCTACTACCCCTATAACCTGTTGATCCCTACAATTTGAAATATGATAAAAATATACGCCAGGTACAAGGAATAGAAGAGAAATGTAAGCAATACCTTTTCCAACTGATTTTCTATCTCCTGAGTGGTTCTGAGCAGCTCTACAGCAGTTCTCAACCGTGGCTTACTCCTATAAGCAATAACATTGTAAGCGATCTGCAGTCAGAACAACTAGAAATATTACAACTCCAATGTTCTGTACCTTCTAAATGCTGATGTATCTAATGAACACTGGCACGCTTTTGTGAGATCACCTCAATCATTGATATAGTTACATACATTAAGCAGTTCTACAACACTTCTTTGCAACCCTCACAGATCATACAAACATTTATCCACCTATGTTTTATGAGAAGTTTAAACAAATTTCTTTTGATAGGTAAGACTCACACACCCTTCACTATGTGCCACAGGGATTCGATTGCGGAACCTCTACCTCAATCAACTGGAAGAGATCCAACAGGTGCAACTAATGTTTGATCGGTAACAAATTGTATGTTAGTCACAAATCATTATCAATCTCATATTCAGGTCGAAACTAACTAGAAGTAAAGTTAATGTTTTGCAAATTCAGAGACCAACCAGATTTCTTTTATTCAAATCTTTGAATGCAATGTCTGCTAAATCCTTTTGTGGGACCAATTTCTCTTTGGGAAGAATGTATGCCATGCCAATCAAGATCTGCCTCAGCAGCCACGGTGGGACCATATTTTCTGCAAGCTGCTCATAAAGTAACCCAATTAAACCAAGATGCAGATCATAGGCATGGTAAGGTTTCTATCAAAGACGGGTTAAAAGAAATTACTTTGCACATAGGGGCAACCAGAATTGCGCCATCCCACTCACGAGGTTGTTTGAAGTGCATCTTCAATGCAACTGCCCCACCCATCGACTGTCCAAACAAGAATCTGGGAATATTTTTGTATTCAGGGTAGTCTGCCCTTCAAACACATTTATTTGTCATACTTCTATGACTTTGAACACAAATAAAGGGCAACTAATAGTGTCCCTGCAACTCTAGATTACATGTCAAAAGAAACATCTGTGCATGAGAAAACTCCTCTTAGAGAAACCAATTTTGCTGCCTCATTTTCAAAACTAGTAGATTCAGCAAGTTCAATTAACTTGAACGAGAAGAATTAGGGTAAGACCTTTCACTTTGGAGTAATGCTCAATGACATCATCAACAAGCTTATCAAAGCTTGGAATGTATCCATGGAGACCTTCTGAAATGCCAAAACCAGGGTAATCCATTGCAAAAACTGCAAATCCAGATGAGGCTAGTTTTTTGGCAATTCCTGCAATCACACATGTTTGCTTATAAATTGTGATAACATGTCCCAGTTATTATTGGAAAAGATGTGTCAAATGCCAAGGAGAAAAGCTGTGAGGATGAAGAATTTCATTCAGTCTGAGATTATTTTTACAGATTGTGCTAAATCCAGCAGGGGACAGTTCACTGTTAAACTCATTCACCGATTTTTAATGATAGCTTCCAATTAATTTGGACAAGTATCAGAAAGAATATATGCCTTCAAAGAAAAACGTGCAAGTGTCTCCATAGCCATGACAATAACAAACCAAAGCCTTCACGGTAGATGTCTCTGGATGCCAGCTTTTAGAGAAGATCTCTATTCCCCTTGAATTTACCTCATATGTCTGCATATAAAGACGGAATAATTATCTTTCTCCACAACACGTTATATGGGCAAGATGCTACTATGTAAAACTTGAGTAGCAGTCCTCCTAATCATCATCCGACTGTTTACCTCTTCCATTTTTATCCCTGTATATGATGCCTGCCATATATCCATACGAGGAAGAGGAAATCAGGATAGCCATTGTACGGAGTATAAGCAATCATAACTGAAGGGTATACATAGTATGCTACATTTACGGGTAAAAAAATTTCAAACATAAATCTTCTTTGTCAGTTTTTTTTTTAGGGAAACAGAAAAATCTTCTTTAAGCTCTTGAATGATGCGTATTAAAACAAACACCATTTCAGTAACCTCACACTCCGTTCATTATTTACAATAACTATTTCGGCACTAATGTCAAAATAGATGGGACCCTTCCACGGCACACAAGTAGGGCTGCTACATGATCCTGTTATGTTGATTCATAATATGTAAACCTCTATTTCAAGCCATAGATGCAATTTGGGAATCTGATCCCATCTGCATTTCCAACTTGCAAAGGATTCCTCAGGTCGACAAATTTGCCCTGTAATCCTATACAGCATTTCCGAAAGCGCATTTCAACTCCTTTTGTTTTTTTTCTGGACTTTCGAAAGTGTAATGATTTTACTACACAAAATCTGTCCAATAAATCCTTACACACACCTGGTTTTTATTGGACTGAGAAAAGTAGACCCTCCTATTGTCATGTGAGACCCACTTTTCATGTCCAATCAAAACCAGGTGTAAGGTTTTGTCAGATAGATTCTGGTGTCGGGTTATGAGCACTGTGAAGGGGGCAAATTGGAAACCATACGCGAGGAGACAAAACACCCAATTTCCCCCAGGACAAGTGCGGCAGATGCTCTAGGACAGATTCCCATCTTCCTATTCAGTATAAGCATGAGCTAATATTTTTATTAAGATCGTGTTCCTTTAGATTTTGAGCTTCTGAACTACAGACCCTCTTAAACATGACCAAAATTATTCCAGCAGTGGCATTGATTTGCTAATAATCTCCTATCTAGTTTTCACCAGTTATTCAACTATTTCGTGAGCACCCACGTTCCTGAATTCCCCTTAAATCAAGTAAACTGAATCTATTTCCCAGAATATATTTCAGGAAGGAGAAGATGTCATCCTCATTAAACAACCGCAAACTTACTTCCATACATTCGAAATAAGGAAAATTTATGAGCTTGCAAAAGCAGGAAATCCGCATAGAGGAAAAAAAAAAGAAAGAAAGTGGGAGAAAAAAAGAGGGAGAACCCGTATGGAAATATGGAATTGAGCAAGCTGAGAACCCGGGAGATAACCTTGAACAGGCAATGGTCGATACGGAGCTGGATTTCCCGAAAGGCCTCGCGAGCTCTTCGCCTCTCCGGCGCCTGGTCGAGGCAGCCATGGGCGATCTTCAGCAGCTCCTCGCTCACCCCTTCCAATCCCATTCTCTCTCAGTTTCCTCCCCAGTCTCCTTCCCCACTCCTCTCCCACCCAACACGACAAGGATCACATGAGGGCCCCTTGCAATAAAAGGCCAAACATCGAAGCGATCAAGACCCTGTGTTTTCACAACATATCACTCAAATATCGACGGTTCCTCGTCGATATAGAACCCACAACCCAACCCGACGAGACCCGACTATAACGGGTCTATAGTCGAGTTTGGTTTTCTATATTCAACATAACATAAATAGTCATTATAGTTAGGTTAAATTTATATTTTACGTAAAAATGCTACCAGGTTGGGGTTAGGATTGAATCGGGTTTTACCAAATCTAAATTTAATATTATTTAATAAATGCTAAAATTAAATTCTACTTGAATAACTATGTAGGTTAAATTTAAAAACTCATTAGAGTCAGGTTTTATCAAAATATAAAAATTAATATAAAAAATTTATATTCCCAATCGGGTCAAGTTAGGTTTTACCGTATACCCAACCCGAGTGGCATCCCGAGCTTTAGGTGATTTAACCCACCCAACCTGACTTAATTAAAGTTATAAGTTTATAGTATATTATTTTTAATTTTTTATTTATAATTTAATAATAGCTTTTAATATTTTTAATAACTAAGTAAATTTAAAAAATTTTAAAATAATTTATATTCTAAGCAAGACAAATTGGGTCAGGCCTATAACACCCAAAACTACATACATATTAAATAAACAGGCAAAACCCGACATGGTAGTAAAAAATACTATAAGATAATAATAAAAAAATTTAATATTCAATATTTCATTTGTGTATAAGAGTTGTAACAATTCTTTGGCATCACAATAGTATATTATGTATTCCCTTCCTGTAAAAGTTTTAGGAAAGACCTAACAACAATGAAACTTCTCCTTTAGTTTCTAAACAAATAAAAAAACTTTGTTATTTTTAATTTGAATCTAAGTTTCAAACTGTAAACGATCGTAACTCTCTATCTTAAACTCAGAATCACATATTCTTGGTTCATTGAGCTTATATCAATGAGCCATATTAAATAACAACCCACATAGGTAGGTTATCATGTACTTTTCAAGTAGGCCCTATTTATATATTATGCTTCTTAAAACGGTAGCCTACGATCCCGGTGTTCAATTTACGCATTATTCAGCCCAATAAGTTTGTTTTGTCGAGCCTAATCAATGCAACAAAGTTTCACCACTTTATTTGTACAAAACTTTCACTAAAATTTGAATGTTATATATAACCCCATACATTAAACCTTATCAGATAATAGGGTGTTACAAAACCTTCCCCTTAAAAAAGGAATTTTGTCTCCACAATTTGCCCAAAAACCAAATTTTAACAAACTTGACTCAACATTAGAAAATTCTCTACTAGGCAACGTATCTTAAAAATGTGCATGTAATGATATCTCTAAGTCGACACTAGTACCATGATCTATACCATGAGTATTTTGTTATGCCCCAAAAGTAACTGTATCATGCACTAATGCGACAAGCCTTAGAGTTATCTACAAATACCTCGTGTCTCATACCACATGTGTCTAACAGTTTCTCCTTGGGAGTTCCATAACCCTTAATGACATATTTACCTAAAAGTGCTTCTAACAAAAGTCTACCAAAAACTCTTCAAATAAAATTTTAAAATATTATAGATTTGCAATCGAAATTCATAGCTAATCAATTCATTTAGCTGTTTAGAAATACTAAGGGGAATTGATTTGTAATAATGGAATAGAGAATATAGAAGGTAGAAAGGGGAAGGAAGAAGGTAAGTTCTCTAAAATCGACACCATAGACTTGAATAGAATCAACACTAGCGAATGTCAGAGTCAACACCAACAAAAGAATTTCACGTAAGGAATTTGCACAATAATTTCTGAAGCATAAGATACCTTCATTGATCAATGATTAGCCTTTAAATAGGCTTACAAAATATTAAATAAGGGAACTAACCTATTATAATCTTCTCTGATAGAAATAAAACAAAGAATTACCATAAAAGAGATCATACATTATAATAGGTTAGTTCCCTTATTTAATACTCATAGCCCATCATGCAAATAGCTACCATTAATTGAAATAAAACAAAGGATTATCATACAAATTATTCGAGATTATTAAGAAATATATGTGAAAGCAGCATAAAAAACCAAAAATTTCAAAGAGAAAACCCTAAATTACTAGTAGAAAAACCTCCATAACCTCAAATATGACCAGATTACTCAACAACCCAACCATCAAACAAACCGATCTCGATTCGGAAAAGAAAAGACAAAAATGTAGGAGGTTACCCCGCTGGGTTAAGGTTGTAGAAGACCCAACCGAAATTTGAAATTGGCGAGAGGGCAATTTGATGTCCAAAAAAATCAGCTGAAGTGGTAAGATAGAAATTTCCAGCTGAAGCAAGCATATGATTTTACGTACACATTATGATTCGCAACTAACTAGTTAGCTCTAAATAAACAAGCTGAAAAGAGGGGCTTTTGAATGGTATTTCGGGAGCTTATTTAGATGAGCTCTGAATAAGCTAAACAGATCCACAATCTCAATTACATGAAAAATCAATTACCAAAAATTAAATACACAATTATCTCTTCTGCTATTTATAGCATTCATTCACCCGACTTAACAACCTGAAATTGAAGTCAAAAGACCATTCTGCCCTTCACACACTAATTTTGAACAAGTATTTGATGAAATGCCACATCCAGATTCAATGTTTTAATTTCCACTAGCGGCCTGCATAATTCTGACACTTCAACAATTAAGGTAAAGAAACTTATGTTCAGATTTAGAGCTTTCCTTGAATTTCTTTTGCGTCCTTGTCACCCACACTATAGAGCAGGGGTGAAATGATAATTAATAAAAACCATAATAACAATGATATTTCCTAAATTCATTTGTAGAAGGTTGGGGATTCTTACCAAAGAACTTCTATGAATTAAAAGAAAAATGATTAATTGTTTTTGGAAATGGACGGGAAAGGCAATAATCAAGACCACTATTAGATTAAAATCATTTTAACATTGAGCCTATTTGGTGAACAATGCATGGATAAGCAAGCCTTTAAACCTATAAAGTAAGCATATACAACTTATATTTACTGCTAATTGCTTAAACATGTCACCACTATCTAAGCCGATAAAACACATACAAGATACAAGTCCTAATTCACTTCCACATATAGGAAAAAAGTTCACAATAAATTAGTCGTAAATTTAGAACTAGATGCACATAGTTTAGTTCAAAAAGTACATATCCACAAAATCATGGAACTTATAGCTCTTCAGGCTTCTCAATTAACTGACCACGAAGAAAATGCAATATATATATAGTTTTAACTTGTTCTGTAGGTTGAACCCCCCTCTTCAAGAGTCAAGATACATAAAATACAGACAAAATTGAAGAAACCAGATATGAGGATGTGTATTTACAGAATCAGATGCCAATTGCTTTCGTGAATTAAAGAGTCTACTGCTAATTGCAGTAGCGGCAAAGTTCTTACTTCTGCAGTTGACATAGCGCCTAGGCAGCCAATATCAAGCAAAGATGTAGTAGCATGCCTTTCGTCAGATCAGCTCTCAGCCCCAACATTGTCAAGCCATGCGACAATCTGTTGGACAAAAGGCCTCAATTTTGGGGACTCACTCAAGCAAAGGCAAGCAATCTCAAGCACCTGTAGTAACTGTTTTTCATTCTCCTTTCTGTGAATAAACGAATCAAACACCTCATGTTCTCTCTTTTCCATCTTCATCTGAAGAACCCATGATACCGTATCCCTGCTGCCCTTAGGCCTCAATACATCCACAGGCCTCTTGCCAGTAAGAAGTTCCAAAAGAACCACTCCAAAACTGTACACATCACCTTTAAAAGTTGCAACTGGTGATTGGCTGTATTCAGGGGGAATGTACCCCAAAGTCCCCACTAAATCAGTAGTAACATGGGTGTCATAAGGTGCTATGAGCCTTGCAAGTCCGAAATCGGCCAAATGAGCTTCAAAGTTCTCATCTAATAGAATGTTACTTGACTTGATATCCCGGTGAAGTATGTGGGGTTGGCAAGACTGGTGCAAGTAGGCCAGCCCCCTCGCTGCTCCCTGAGCAATTCTCAGTCTAGTATTCCAATCTAGCACGAAGCCACCCTCAATCTTCTCATGCAACCAATAATCCAAGCTCCCTTTCTCCATATATGAATAGATGAGTAGGCGATCGTTGCCATTTTGGCAGTACCCTTCAAGCAGAACAAGATTTTTGTGCCGAGCACCAGACAGGGTTTCAACTTCTGCTTGAAATTCTCTCTCCATTTGGCCATAATCACCAGAGAGTTTTTTTATTGCAACTCTTCTTCCATCAGGTAGAGTAGCTTTGTAGACCAAACCAAAGCCCCCGCATCCTATGATATTAGCTTGATCGAAGTTGTTGGTGCACTTCAACAAATCATCAATAGAAAGCTCTTTGTTGTCCTTGTTTTGGAAAAGAAGAACCAGCTTAGAGTGTGGCTCAAATTCGAAATGCTTTTCAGTTTTCACTGTGTCCATTTCAGGATCATCCGCAGTTCGAAGACGTATTCTTGAAACATACAAGAGTGCAACAGATGTGAGAAGGATGAATGTTCCCAGTCCAATTCCAACAGTCATTCCTATGATTTTGGATTTGCTTTTTCTTGCGTTTTTCTTCTGCTGGGAGGGAGTTTCAGGCTGGCAAGCGGGCAGATGACCACCACAAAGACCCAGATTCTCTGCAAAGCTTGTATTTGGGAAAGTAGAAAACTGCGTTCCTGAAGGTATCATCCCAGACAAGTGATTATGAGAAACATCAAAACTTGATAGAAAGTTGAGATTTGTCAAAGAGGCAGGAATTGATCCCCTCAGGACGTTGTATGACATATTAAGAGTTTCTAAGTTAATCATGCCAGACAACTGATCAGGAATTGAGCCTGATATATTATTATTGCTTACATCAAACACAATCAGACTCTTCAAATTTCCAAATTCTGGCCAGATAAATCCTGTAAGACTGTTGTGGGATAAGTCCAAGGTTGGTGGAAAGCTCATGAACTGATTGTACTGCAAGCCTCTTGCACTTTGATTCCTTCGGATGTAGAATGGCACATCAGATTTTGAGTCTTCCTGGGACATATTATGAGAGATGAGACTTTTTAACCGAGTCAAATTTTCTGGCATCTCCCCTGACAATGAATTGTTTGATAGGTCCAAGTAAAATAGATGCTCAAAATTTCCAATCCACTCTGGAATGGCTCCATGCAATCGGTTCCAAGACAAATCCAGTAGACGCAAATCAGTAAAGCTCGTCAACCAAGGGGGGACTGAACCTGACAACCCACAATTTGGAATGATGAGAACCTTGATGCTCTGGAAACCTACAATTCCATTCATGGGCATCTCTTCATTATGAAAATTTCCAGTGAGCACCAAGGTGGTGAGGTTCCTACACTGCTGTAGGGTCATCAGAGCCGATGAGATATTCTGGAGCCTGATATTTGTCAACGACAAGTAAGAGAGGGACTGAAGATCCTTGAAGCTGCCAGGAATTGATCCATAAATGTTGTTCTTGGAGAGGTTTATAGTCCTCAATTCTTTGCATTGTGCAAGATTCTCAAGAGCACGGCCTGTAAATCGGTTGGACCCAAGATCAAGTGTAGTGAGCTGAACCATAGCACTGCAGTTGAGATTGATCTCACCATCAAGGGAATTGTTTCTCAAATTGAGCCAGCTCAGTGAGGATAAGTTTGTAAAAGAAAGAGGCAGATGACCCGAAATATTATTAGAGTAAGCTGAGAAGTACTCCAGCCTCCCTAGCTGAGAGAAACTACTGGGGATTTCCCCAACAAACTTATTAAGCGAAATATCCAAGAGCATGAGGTTAGAGAGATTACCAATGCTTTCACTCAGTGGACCTGATAGCAAGTTGTCTTGAAGGGCCAGCCTCTGCAACGATGACAACTGAAATAACTCACCAGGCAAGGTACCCACCAGATTATTTGAATCGAGATGGAGTTCGGACAGCAAACTGCAATTGGAAAAACCAGCAGGGAAGCTCCCTGAGAAAGAATTGGAGGAAAGACTAAGAAGGGCAATTTTAGGAGATGTGCTGCAGATACTTGTGCGGATGTTGCCAAAGAATTGATTGTAACCGATGCTGAAGGATTGTAAGGCTAGTGAACTGGTAAGCGCTGGAAGGTTACCATGGAATTTATTGGAAGAGACATTAAAAATTTTCAGTGATGGGAGACTGTTGTTTGCTGGAATTGGGCCGGAGAGACGATTGTAGCTCAAATCCAGGACTTCCAAGCGCTGTAATTGGAACAATTCAGAAGGGAGGTTGCCGGATAAGGAGTTCAGTGAGAGATTAAGGACCTTGAGCTGATCCAAACCCAGCAAGGATTCTGAAATCTGGCCTCTGAGAGTCATGCTCCCAAGGTCCAATGCCACCACTCTCCGGGCCAAATCCGCAGCAATGTCACATTTAACGCCGACCCAGATGCAGCAATCAAGCGAAGAATTACTCCATCCCTCAAGCCCAGACTCCAGACCCTCCAAGAGACCTGTCAAGGCCTTCAAATCCTTTGGATTGCAGTCCGACCTCTGGCAGACTGAGATATGGGCTTGGAAGCAAATTACCATGCAGATGAAGAGAACCAAATGTTGCACAAAACCCATGTCGACGAAAATATCTTAGAATTTCAGAGACGAAAAGAAAACCCCAGATGGGATTTTCACGTTCATTGGAAACTCAGAATGCTCGAGTTGCAGACCAGTTCCGAAGAGCTAAAGGCATGGCCTCCAACACAAAGAAATAACTGGCAACAGCCCTGTCAAAGAGAGAAAAGCTTAAGAATTGGCTACAAGATCAAAAACCCAGTTTGGGTTTCAGTATCTGCGAAGAAAGCAAGTGGCCCACGTTCATGTTCATCGACAAAACCAAACAGAAGAAAAAAGAGCGACAAAACCACACAGAAAGAAGCAGAGGCAGATGAATGAACAGAAACAGGGGGAGGTCAGGAAAACGTAAAATGGATTCTTCTGAAGCGATTGGAGGAACGGAGGGACAGAGATGAAGAAGAGGAGACAGCTTTTGTCAGAGAAGAAGATAAAAAGGAAGGAAGACGCTGTTTTTGGTTTTCTTTTTCTGGCTTTGTTCCAAAGTTTTGGGTTTGCTTTGCCAGAAAAGGAGAGTGAGAATGAGATACTTGTGACCGGTCAACGAATTCGGTGGATGACCGGGAGGAGCCGGTCGCCGTCCGGGGATGGAACCGGTTCACTGCAAAGTCAAAACGCCCGCCATCCCCACGCGCTGTTCACAGAAAGTCGCCGCGGTTCTTTTCCTCCCACTCCCGCGCCAGCCAGGCAAGGAAGCGAGCGTCGAAGACCACGTCCGTATCCGTATCCGTGTCCGTGTCCGGTTGCGGATCCGAATCATTTTATCCTCATTGACCCGGCTTATGCTGTACATGTTATTCAAAAGTTACGTCGATGTTGATACATGGGTGTACTGAGCTGGTCACGGCTGCCAGGCAAAGGTGGCGGTGGGGAGTGACGATCGGCTTGTCGGTGAGAAGCGAGGGGAAGGGCGGGGCAGGGCGGGGCGGGGGGGCTAGGAAGAGGTCCAAAGGCGATAAGGTTAGACGCAGAGCAGCTAGTCTTCACATAGGTGTTCTCTTATATATAAGTTCAGTACTAATTGTCATCACTCTCACTCTCATATACGGATCCGTTGGTTTGATTATGTATCTGCATTAGATGTCGGACAAAAATACGGGCAAGCCTTGTTCAAAATAAGTCCATCGGACTGATAGGCACCCCTAGATTTGAGGGGGGTTTTAGTGGCCACAATGAATGACTTTTAGAACGAGGTGGGGCCATCGTGTGTGGACCCACCATGTCTTTATTCCAGGAATTCAACTATTGAGCACATGGATTATCTCAATATATACAAGATGGTGGCGAGGAAGGAAGTCTCTTAAGAACTGTTCAAAGTCGTGAGGAAGACAATGGTTTCATGTGTTTTAGAGCACGATTTCAAACTTCTTGACTTCTAAATCCTAAAAGAGTAACAAATGACGGCTTACAATACATGCCCAGGCTCATGCTAACGCACGAACCCTACATGTTCATCGCGATGAGCTTTACGTGACCTTCCATGGCGCTTGGGTACCTAACATTAAGCAGATTGTAATAGCAAATCAAATGTACTATGAACTTAGTAAGAGCCATGGCTTGAGGTCTAGAAGCATATTTTGAATCCACAAAGTTTTTAAGACGTGATCAATTGGAGGCTACAGCCAGTTTTTCATCTTTTTTTAATTTTATTTATTTATTTATAATAATCATATGGGGAGGAAGAATAAGAAAGATATTTGATTAATTAGATTGACTTAGGGAAGGTGAGAGTAGCCTGATTAGTTTGAACTCAACCAAGACAACAAAATTTGAAGAGTATTAAAATGTAGCTAGAGCAGGTCAACCTCTCTCTCTCTCTCTCCAGTGACCTCTGTACAGAAAGCCTGGAAATGCTGATTCCAAGAAAAACCGCTAAACCTAATCTAAGACCAAGATTATATTATTAAGTTTTCTGAACGTATCCAACTCCTCATTTGCAATAGGCGCCTTTTGGTTTTGTTTTTCAATCAATATTTCTCAACTAACGTTACCAAACTCTGTACAATGTAAGAATCAATTAATTAATCAGTGTAAGATTCAACTAATTAATCATTAGGCTCCTTACAGTCTGCTCAATTGGTTCATTTTGAAAGCCAAATGGGAGTATTGTTATGGGACGGAGGGTTTTTTTAAAACCTTGACACATGATTATTTTACGTTAAAAATATTTTTAGCTTGCAATATCACTAATTGACCATGATCATCTAATTGCAGTCAATTAGTGCCCTCAACATTAATCATGAAGGCTAAAGTCACTCTGCCATCATACTGTCAAAAGGAATCCTTCATTCAGCATGATGTCACTCGGCTTTGGCAGTTCTTTAAGCAAAGATGAAAGACAGCACTGTAAGAGAAGCTTCCCCAACTATCAAAGGCCTGCAGGGCTGTTACTTATGTAATAATGCTGATTCAACCATTTGCTTTCTCAAGTGTCCATCAGCCCATGTGAAAAAAGGTAACTCCCGTTACTATGTACCAAGTATTTTCTTTACTTATTACTGACAACAGTACAAGGAACACACACACACATATATATAGGAGCCGTTTATCCTTCAAATCCTAACGAATATATATATATATATATATATATATGAGCCGTTTATCCTTCAAATCTTTTAAATCGATGGTGCACATGTTAGTGTCAAAAGTGTTAATACTAATATGTATATGTATTAGTATATGCATAATCGTTTTTAAATATCAATGGGTCTAATACATTCAGGGAACAAAGAGTGTGAGAGTGAGAGAGAGAGTCCCTCGAAAGCAGTTTGCATGTTTTGAGATGAGGAATCAAGATTCACGTGTTTGACGAGTTTGCTGTCAACGTTCCCTTGAGGCATTAAGCTGCCTAAGACCCAATGACTAATTACAATCCCATGGACATTTGCATATGAAATTATAACAAACTGGCCAGTCAGTCATGTCACATCCTTTAAACTACATTTCTCTCGTTCACAATCAAAATTCTCTCGTTCACAATTAAAGTTCTGTATCCAAACACATCTTGGAAGCAGCTCGTCAAACCCCTTTCATAGTAGGACACTTCTTACAAACTTTCCTAGTTTGAGCTCGATACGTCATAGACAGAAAAAAGTGCATGAGACATCGGATTTGGGCGTTTCCTGCCGGATCACTCTCCACTCTCCAGCATTGAGATACTAGGGGGCTCCACATTGCATCATAATTACATTTCTATAAGGTTTATTAATAAGAAAAGAATTACATAAAGTCAAATATTATATAAGCTGGCTTGAGTGCACAAAAAGCAAAGCATTAGCTCTAGAATAATATGTTGTTGCGTTTCTATTAGCTTTCCCGTGTGCAAAACCGTACACACTTGCCATTTGACTTCAAGAAGCCACTTGCAGATGAGATGAGATAGTGGGATCGACTATGGCAATTGCGTTCTTTATCGAAACATATACTAACGCAACAACAACAAAAAGAGCATGATTCATGTCAATGCAGCACTTTGTGGATGATGAAAGACAAAAGAAAAGGAAAAGAAAGATGGATGGCTTCACAAGAAACACCTTGGATGCGTGCACAGCTTATTGTTGGTCCTTCTAAGATGAGGAGTCTGCAATGATGGTCCACTAATCACAATAAAACCCCCACCATTATAATAGAAAACAAATTATGTACCACAGAAAGTAAGGTGATCACTTATGTGAGTGCCATCCTACCTGGGGGGATTGATGGGGCACTTGGGCACTCAATGGCACCAAATTAAGGTTTATATTGAGCCATGTGGAAAGATGTCTGCAAGTTTATGCATTTTGTTGATAAAAAATTCTGCAATTTGCTTAGTGACTAAATTAAGCCAGTAATGTCCATTATGTGAAAGATAAGGTAATGATCTTTATTTAGACATTATCAAATTGCACTATCAACTGAGGAGAAGGATATCTTTTATAAGTAAACAACTGGTGTTAGATTTTCCTTATAACCTTGATATAATGGAGACAAGCTAAAAGTTTCAGAAACTATGTTCAGATTCTTGCCATATACAATTGAGATGGAGGCATTGACTTTGCACTATTTGAAGAGCTAAAGAAATGAATCAAGTATGAACAGGCTTGGGTGGCCAACATTTTGGACTGGTTGTTCTCAATTAGACGACATTTTTATGTCAATATAAGTTAGCATCGTTTGATGCTGTTATCCATATTAGAATATACCAGAAGCAAGCTGTTCCCGATTTATTGACTTCAGTTGGATTTTCTTATTCTCTGTCCAGTCTAAAGTCATCTTAACGATATGCACCATAAAATGAAGAAAAATATATGGCTGAGAGTACAAGGATAGTGAAGGTGGGTCATTCACTATTGTTTTTTAGTCGTTTCTTTTTTATTATCAGGTCTCTGTAAAATTGAGAACATTTGGAAGAATATCAGTAAAGGGTTTAGAACGCTTTCGGCCTGCTTAGCAACCACTTTGAAAGGCAAAGTCCTTTCCTCTCCAACTCTCTTTCTGAGGAGGATTCTTTTTTAAAATGACTTTCGTGATGTTTTACATTGATGTGACTCATAAGGAAAGCTAATTTAGTTTTCAAAGTGGTTGCCAAATAAACCGTTAAATAGGTGGCGAACAAAGTGAAGTCACTAATGTAATCCACATGCAAGGCAAAGATGGGAACATTATACCAGATGAGTAGGAACTAATTAATTTAGGTGAAAGAAACAAAAAAGAACTAATCTAGGTGCTGAAATGTGGAAAAAAACTCATATATCTGGAGCTGGTAACTAGTCCCATCTTCTTCATATAATCCAATTTAGTCACTGTCAAACCTAAGCAGCATTTTAGGTCTTATGACTAGGGAAGTCAACTACCAATGAATTCATTTATCTTTTTTTTTTGGATCAATAATTTGCATTTCGTTCATTTGTGGTGAATTTGTAGATTTAAGGGTGGAAATTCCGAATGTTTGAAGAATGCTTGAAAAGCGTAGGATGACCAGTGAGAAAAGGCACGCTGATTTCTTCTTCATGCAAAGTCGTATGTCTCATGCAATTCGTTGGTCCTGACTGTAGAAAAACTAGCTTTGCCTTGAGAAGCAGAGCTCCTTTATTACCTTTAATTTTAATGTATTTCTGGCAACTTCAGAGAGATTTAATAACTAATAAGGAGAAGTTATAAAATTTTATTTATTTTTTCAAACATTATGACTAATATACTCTCTCTGTCTCATATTAATAGCTATATTTGATTTTTTTATATAAACTAAATTTAGTTCATTTTGACAAACTAAATGTAACTTATAATGTGAAACGGAGGGAGTATATATTATCTTAGCATATGAAGTCGATGTGAAGTAATGGCCCCAAATATATGATGTACACGGAAGCGCACGAGTTTTGTGTAGAGTGTGATTTTTTGTGAATCTCATGTACTTCCTTATGCACTGTCAATCTAAGGCCATCAACAAGTGATTTTCACCATTGACTCCACTAGTGAAGCTTTACCAGGGGATTTGAATACCAAGGTAAGATGCCTTGGTGGATATTTTGGGTCCTACCAACTTGTGATCAATATAAATATACACTACCACAATGGTAGTTCTTGACCTCCAAACATATAAGAATTAAAGATAACAATTTTCTTACACTCAATAAAACCTTACACCTAGTTTTGATTGGACATAGGAAAGTGTACCTTGGTATTTTTATTTGAAACTTAATTTTCTCTATATAATCAAGATCCAGTGCAAAGTTTTGTTGGACACATTCTAGTGTAGGGTTATCAGCCAAGAATTAAACCCGGATTAGTCCTTTATCCGTCACTTCCAAGGGTTAGAAACACCAACTTAGATAAAGTTTGATATTTCGCTCTCTGATTCTGAACCAGAAAAGTTGCTGAGTACTCATACCTCCACTGGCACAAAACCCATTGAAATGACTGATATGGTCACCCATTCAGCGAGTTTTCAGGGGTTATCAAACGCTCAGAAAAGTGACAAAAAAATCACTTATGAGGCTCCATATCTTAATAAGACACATTGAACAAATCCTTAGCTGGGCTTAGCTGGACGAAATGAGACAGAGAATAGTCGATGATTCAATATTGGTGTACTAAGCTTGATCTAAGATTTGTATAACCTTCTGTTTTTTTAACAGTTTGCTTGTTATTTAGCCTTTTCTTAAATCCTACCACTTAACGTATGAGAAGGCAGAAATTATTTGTGACGTGTTTGCAAATACTCTTAAAGCCCCTGTGCACTAAACTTGATCTAAGATACGTATTGCCTCTATTTTCTTCCAAAAAGGCACAAAGCGTGCTTATCACTTCATGTTGGTTTAGTTCATAGCTGTCCAGGCTAGATCAAACTTTAAGAGTGCTTGAAAGCTTTGCCCAGCTTGGCCTCTTAAACATAATTTAGACTATAGTGAAAGATTCCATGGTTAAGCACTATCTGATGAGTACAGTTGGTAGATTATAATGACTTTTTCTCGTTTATAAATGCTGTTGAAAGAAAATCGTATGTCAAAGGAGTGATCATGAAGATGCTTTCAACTCTAGGGCCAAAGGGAAAAGGTATCGTTTCAGTCCACCGAAAGGAGGCAGCACAGCGACAAGATGGAAGTCAATGACCGGCACCCTCCCCTGCCTCCTATGTGTGTGAGCGAGTATGCGTAGTAAAATTTGTATGCACTAATGTCAATTTGTTGGCTAATATTTAATTGCATCAATTTTAACTTCCCTAATGAAAATGTAGGTTTAATCTCCAATTTCTAGATGGCATGGCACTACTTAAGTTCAATTAACCATTTTTTTTTTACTCTTTTACTCTCCAATCTTCTAGCCAACTCATTGCTTAAGCATTAGTAAACACCAAAGGCTAGACAAAATGGGCGTTTAGCTGTTCTTCAACTTTGTGATCGTTGAAGTAATTAAAAGAGGACGTGTCTAGTCCCTCAGGCTTTATGACCAACTCACATAAGGCTCCAAATATGCTACATAAGAGGGCTTTGATTTCTATGTATAATTGTCGTCTTATATACCTTATTCGGAGCCCTATGTAAATTGTTCACGGAGCTAGTTAGGAAAATATCTTTTAATAAAAAATACATAATTTTTTTTATTAAAAGATGCACTCCCAAAACATTTTTAGTTAAAAGATGCACTCGCAGAATCACTGTATCACTACTTTATTTAGACTGTGCCTTTTGTCATTGGGCTATTAGATAAGGATGATTTAAGAGACGTAAAAAAAGGCCAACAACTCCGGTTGGTAGAGACAAGTTGAGAGCAATTTACCGAAGTTTTGGTCATTGTGTGAAGAATTTCAATTCTTTAGTATTTTTCAAAGAATTCATATTTCTCAGCTTTATGCCCTATTTTTTGATAAATTTGCCCTCACCCCTCATGGCTCCATCCGTTTAACACGGCGTTTGAAAATGGTAAAGGTATGATAAACGCATGATGAGCACACTGACGTGCATTAAATACGGCATGTCCACTCTATTCCCCACTCGAGTGTTCTTCCTCACCTGCATCATCATCCATCGCCTCTTCCAGTCCTATGGTCATCAAGCATCACCTCTTCCTGTCTGCTGGTCATCGCCCATCCTGCTCTCTGGCTTCATCACCTTGTCCTTAGTATTCTTCTTTGTCACATCCCCAAATACTTAAACCCAAGAAAAAATAAATTAATAAATTATTTTACACCCTAAACTGGGGTGTGACTCAAGTGGCTTAACCCAACCATCAAATGATTAAGGATCAATCAAGTAAAAGCATAATAGTCTAAAAAATTGGCTATATCTCGTAATTCTTTCAAATGTCACATGTCTGTATAAAAGATGCAGAGGAAATCCCAATGAAAGATTTCTAAAAACAAAGAAAGAAAATGAGTGAGTAAAAACCCAGTAAGGAAATAACCATCATCAACAACAATTATGAATACTCATGAATGTAAGATTCAAAAATTTCCTAATTCTCTAATGGAGGACATGTTAAAATTTAATGAGGTGGACCCTTTAAACTTATTAGTTGGATAACTCCATGAGTAGTATTTAGGGTTGAGACTAGTATGATTAGAAATTAGATGAAAAAAGTTTTAAAATGCCACCAAGAATGCGCAAATCAGAATTCAGATGAGTGAGAAATGACCCATTGAAGTTGTACTACATATACCAGACCTAATTGCCCGAATTAGACCTAAAATTGGGCATTTTGCTTAGACTTTTGGGCTTATTTAAAGTGAGTTACGGGAATAGTGATTTGAGAGTTAATTTGGGTTGCCCAAGGATAGTTTAGTAGCCCAAGTCCTAGGGTGATTAGAAACCTTAATCTCACCCCCTATAAATATTACATAAGAGCCTAAATTAGATATTTTTGAAGCTTTTTGGAATTGGCTGAGAATTTTGGTGACCTAACCTCTCTCAAAGTGAGTTAATTTCATTATTTTCTCCTTAATCTTTTGAGTTTTAATGGGAAATTGAAGGCCCTTCATGATTAATTATAATTCTCATGTCTTCTTTTATCAAAACCCTTAATTTTTTTTAAACCTTAATTTTTATTTTATTCAACTTGTAAAACCTTAAAAATTTATTTCGATGTAAAATTTTATGCTTCATATTTAGAAGTCATTAGATCCAAGGAAGTAGTTAAAATTATATAGTTATCAAAGTTATAAGCCTTTAGTTGGTAGAAATCATATTTTATACTTAGATCTAATAAAAAATCTTAATTTTTGGAATATGGATCATTGGATTTAGGAAGATTTGAAGAGTTTCTTTGTCTTAGAGGTAATGAGTTTTTGTTTGATGAGGTTTTACTTGTATTAACACCATGTTTGTAGGTGAAATCATATTCTTGAAGAATGGATATGACGTAAATCGTTTTTAGTCTCTGTTTTAGATACTTTTACTTTGAGTTTTGCTCTCAAAATTTTTCTAGAAGTAAATTATCATGTCTAGATTGTATCCTTAATTTTTTAAAATTTTTCAGAATAATATGTATTTTTATATTTTTGGAATATGTGTTGTACAGTAAAATAATTCTATATTTCCATGTTTAGAAGCGTGTTTAGGGATGAAAATATATGATTTTTGGGTCATTTTTTTATGGTTGTGGGTTGATATACATGTTATGAGCATGCTATATATTAAAATTCCAAGTTGTTTGGAGAACGAGTAGTCAATGACATAGTCATAAATTTGTAGGTCGATAGTTATGGTAGAACTGCATATTTGCTATTTTTCCTAAAATGTATGATTTATATGCTGTGATAATGCTAAAACATCTACTTAAGCAAGTGTGAGAATAAATAAGATATTGTATCATTGGTTGTGCTATTTTGGCACTTTCAGTATGTTTAACTTTATTAAGGATATACATGCATATATCTAAGGTTAATTTAGTAAATTCATGTTTCATGCATGTCTTAGTATATAAAATATTATCTACTGAATTATGTTTTACATAAGATAGTATAATTACTTAGGGTTGCATATGTAACTATACTTATATTTCATGCATCATGAAAATAATTTATAAACTATGAATTAATCATAGTTAGTTGAGGTTTTTATGGTTGCCGAATTAGTCGTATAAGATGTTTATCAAATCAGTTTTACGTCTGAAAGGACAGGGTTTTATGTCTAAAAGGACGGGTTATTCTTTCCCTAAGATGAAATGATTGAAATTATTTATTTATTGAGGCTTTTAAAGTTTTCTTGAGGCTAGTCATAGCCGTGTGTACTAACGTGACAAGAGATTTTTGATATTTTTGGTATTTAGAATATTAGGTGACATGTAATATACAACAAGCGACAGGTAACCTGTTTTCTTGGTTGCACTGGTTTTATAGCGTTTCATAACACTCTAATTCTGAACTAGAAAAGTTGCGGACTCAACTGGAATTATACTTCTGTCATGCCCAAAACCCATTGATATGATTGATGAGGACAGCCATTTAGCAAATTTTCGGGGTTATCTAACGCTCAGAAAAGCCAAAAAAGCGACTTATGAGGCTGCTTTCTAGATTCAGGTCGCATTGATATTGATTTTTTATTAAGACAAAATCAAGAGATCAGTCAATGATTCAATATTGGCGTACTAATCTTGATCTAAGATTTGGCTGGTCTTCTTTATTCAATCTTTTACTCGGTCATTAGCCTCCTATTTTACAAGTGATGATTATTTCAGATATTTTTGCAGATAAGTGGGCAGGGAGAGTATTTGCAAACTCATGCCACAAGTAACTTCTGCCTTCTCATACGTTACGTGGTACGGTGGTAGGAACTATGAAGTGCAGCTGTGCAGGATATTTTTTGACCTTCTAAAAAGAGACAATAAGCATGTTTATTACTTCATATTAGCTAACTTAGTTCATATGTGGCCAAGCTAAGATCAACCTTCAAGCGTGCTTGAAAGCTTTGCCTAGCATGGCCTCTTACACATAATTTAGATTATAGTAAAAGCGTACACTATTAAACGTTATCACGTGAGTACAGTTGGGAGATTATAATGTCGTTTTCTCGTATATAAATGCAGTTCAAAGAAAATCATATGTCAAAGGAGTGATCATGAAGATGCTTTCAACTCCATGGCCAAAGACCAAAACTATCGTTTATTTCAGTCCACCGAAAGGAGGCAGCACGGCGATTAAATGGAAGTCAAGGACCGGCACCCTCTGCACATAAGTGATTGATATAGAATATAGTCTATGTTGTAGGATTTGATTTCTAGTAGGGTAATTTACACTTGACATTCATAGTGAAAAGACACTTATAAAAATGATTTAGTTGAGGTGAGCTTGTGTGAGCCCAGGCCCGTATAGCCGTTAAATTTATATCCGACAGCCTATATTACTAAGGGCCAAAATTGCCCCCGAATAATATGGGCCGTTGAATATAAATTCGACGACCAGGCCTCACAGTATAGGCGACAACCGACTAGCCTTAACCAAATCTAAACCACTGCAACTGGCCACCATGGCTGCTAGGGGGACCAAGCCGTGATTGAGATGTCATGGTCAAGGGGAGCTGATGCAGAAGAGAGTGGGCTGAACTTTTTACATAGGAAGAGTAAAAATAATTTAATAAGTGAACTTTTCCATTAGCCATATGAATTATGTGCCCATTTTCATAAGTGATTGTGTTTATGTATGCCATAATTTATATAGTTATAGTTACTTGTAATTTACTCTATCTAATAGATGCTTAGCTTTATTTATGATTAATATATGTCTCCCCGGCGTACTTTAACAAATTTATATGCTCTAATTGCAGCAATTTTTACTTCCTATTAAGAATGTAGACCTGATTTCCAGTTTCTAGCTGGCATGGCACTAGTTAAGTTCACTTAAATCATTCTTCTTGGGGACTTTACTTGGCCATGCCTTTTGCCGCTGGGCTATGGGCTTTTAGATGAGAAGGATGACGATTTAAGAGACATAACAAAAGGCCCAATGGACTGTTGACTTAGATATAGGCCCTTTAGAATGTTGTAAAACAGCTAAATCCCGGAACTTGGTGGGGTCTTTCTTTCTTTAATTTCTTCTTTTCTCATGATTTGGACCAGTCTTATTTTCATTCCACCATGAACCATGGATTTTAGATTTGGAAAAGGCACATTAGGAAAAAAGAAAAAAAACAGGGAAACACACTAGAAAAAAAGAATAAGATTTGGCCAAAAAAACAGATTTGCATAACGTTTATGTAAAGCGGCTAAAACTGTAAAACATATGAGACTTCTTTGGTAAACATATTTGTAGGCGCAGATCAAAGTTTGTGTGCTACACCTAAATGACTAAGTTACTTAAACATTAGTTAGTAACATAGTGTTTATTGTAAATGTACTTCGTAACAAAATGTTCGTTACTAAGTAACATAGTGAAATTAACATTATCAAGGTAACAATGTTTTATTTTGACTCCAAAAATTCTTAACATTCTTCTTAATATTCTATAATGACTTATGCATTAGCTTGAGCCCATGTATCAGGAGCCGTCCGATTTTGATATCACAATGAAGGGGGCAAAAAACTAATCTGCCCCTTGAGTAATATTCACCATCAAATTTCAATCCGACAGCCGATCCACATGAGCCCATGTTCATCCAAATGAGACTCAATAACTTAAAGTAGCAGATTTTATGGTTTACTTTATTGATTCCTTGTGTTAAACTTCAAAACCCAGCATATTTTATTAGCTAGTGTGGCATCTTCTTTAATGCATTTAGTTCAAAATTGATAAAATATATTGATAGAATAATAATTATAATATTAATGTAAGTTGACTATATATATATAAGAAAAAGTTAATATCAGCTCGGGCTCACACTCGCTGACGTGCGCCCGGGCTGATTGGGCCGTCCATCAAACTCGGGTTTAAATGCCCTATGAGTTTAATGGGCTGTTAGATGTAAATTCGACTGCCCAATTAGCCCGGGCGCACGTCGGCGCGCATGAGCCAGGGCTAATATTAACAGGACTCATATATATATTACTTGTTGAAAAATAATTTAATGGTTGCATGAGTTTGTACATTTGTATACCCCATAAAATAATTTTTTTAACCAAATATTTTCTAATAATATATTCAAATTTTAATATATGACTTCATAAGAATTCCAAATAGACTTGACTCAAATAGTTTTGAAGTCAGATATGATTTACATTGAAATCCATGAAGAGAACAAGAATTCTCACTAAAATTTACATGGCACAACATTTGATCGGTAAGGTTCAGGTCGGATTTACAGATGTGATATGCATGCTCCTAGGAGCTGGGTCGATCTAGTTGAGCTTGGGCGAGCTTTGCCAAATGCCACCCATTGGTTGTTGCATTCCAGCCAAATGAATCTTATACAAGTAAGTAACTGAATATGTGCCCATTTAATAAAGAATAATTCTATTTGAACCCTGGTTTCTTCTCCCTCACTTAACGAACTTAACATTCGGTCAAACTGGGCCAAATGTTCATTGTCTCTTCACTCAGTGTCCCCTATCTTTACACTAATTTTATTCTTGTCAAGACACCTGTATGGCCAATATATACCGATGCTATTTGCTGCAGTGCAATTACAGCGGACAATTTTGAACTTAAAGCACTGTTATGTTTTTTGTTAACATATAACTGGTTACATTTTGTTTGTCTTGGATTTTTTTTTAAAAGAAGTGCATATGGGCTTTACAAAATTGTATTTTCTTGTTTGCAGCATCTAAGGTTGGAAGAGGTAGGAATAGAACTAAAAAAGATGACTCCAAACCCAGTGAAAATGAACTGCGAAAAGCAATCTGTGACATTTTGAAGGAGGTTGACTTTAATACGGTAAATTTTCATGAAGATTAGCATTTCTCAACATGTTTATTGGGAAATGCACTCTGATGTTTTGTGGTTATCTCCTTTTTTCAGGCAACTTTCACGGACATTTTAAAGCAACTTGGTAAATATCAAGGCCAACAACTATGTGTCAAATAGGTAAACTTTAATGGCTATATTAACATATCTTCTCTGTTGCAGCAAGCCACTTTGATGTGGATCTCATGCCACGTAAGGCAGAGATCAAGGGCATGATTCAGGAAGAGCTGACGAAGCTTGCAGAGGCAGAGTCTGATGAAGAAGATGAGGGTGCCGATAAGGACGAAAAGGCAGAAGCTTCTGATAAAGACGGTGACTCTGAGTAGATAAAGCTCAGCTGAACTATTTGTTGTGAGGCCGTGGATTGCGCGATGCCTCTGCAGGATGAGTAACTTTCTGTAGGATTCACTGGCAGTAAATTGTTGACAGGCTTGGGATTGTCATTCCTGTGGATAGCATGTTGTACTTGTGTACATGACATAAATTTGTAGGTAATCATTCGTCTAGTATAGGCTAACTTATAGATGTGTAATATTGGCTTGTTTGTTGCTCTTAGGGTGAGTTGCCGAGTATTTAGAGATCCAGCTAAGATTTTGCTGATGAAGCTTCATAACTTTCTTATGTTGAAGATCTCTCTTCTGTGAACTATTGAATTGCCATTAACAATGCGAGGGGGTTAAAAGATGCCTATCTTGTGACAGGATTATTTAAATTTATGTGGTTTAAAATTTCGTTGTCTATCTGTATGATACTGACTTGAACAGAAGCTGATTCTGCGCCGTCCTTCAAAAGTCTATGGAAATGATCAACCATCTCTCGGTTGATGGTGTTTGTGTAGATATATGCTTTTGGAAAGAGTCATGGGAGTGTTGTTGCGGCTGTTGTTTTCACCTTGCTGTCTTTTTTAGACAAAGTTAGCAATGTAAAAAAGTTAATTAGATGGCGTTGGATAGCCTCGTCGTTTTGGATTATCAGTGCAGTAGCCTTTAATGGAACTTCTTGCCTCTGCTTCAATGGACTCCGTCTGTACCTGGCTTCTAAAAAACATTTGCTTCTGCAGCATTAGTAGGTGGATGGGCTTGAATCAAGGTTTTTCTTTCTGTATGTTGTTCTCAAGCAATGTTTTCCCGGTCCGTTGTGCTATGCGTCTGGGTCCTGGTTCGATGATCTTTGGCATCATACCAATGTCAATATTAACAAAAAATGAAATAAAGTTCTATATCTTCTCGGTTTTGTAGTTCAATGAACGATGACATCATAGCTGTCAATATATGCAAAAATAAACTTATAAGTCTTCCCACCGATAGATCCACGGACCACGGTATCTGGTCCCCTTCGTACAACTTGCATGCCTGCTCAAAATTCAGCGGTTTTACATCTGTTGATTGGGCAAAAAAGGGACCTTTTAGAAAACCCACCTCAAATACAACAGAAAAAAAGAATACGGACTGACGGCTGATACAGAATAGATAACGGAGGTGAGGTTATAATTGCTATGGCACCCACTGAGATTATAATCTTATGCCATAGCACATAAGATTGATAGTATATATATATATTAGCACATATTAATATATATGGGGAACCCTTTATCTACAAGATTGATTAGTATATATATTTGCACATATTAGTATATACTGCGAGTACCATCTATCTTATTAAATATTAAAGGCTCTTATGGTGTGAGTAAAAGCATGAAAACGCTTCCAAGTATAATAAAATGTCCTCTTGTCTGTGTCCTATCAAAACTTTAATCTAAGGAGTTTCTTGCTACATATTCGGTGTATGAAAATTATTTCCCGTTGAAATATGATTAGTGGCGTTATAAATTTGTAGGTGAAATGAAAGACCCGCAAGTGGAAGTCTACTCAAACCGTCAGACTTGCCAAACTGCCAAAGAGGCACGCCCAACGAGTTGACCATGGCTTCAAACAGTTGCCCACTTTAATGCTAAAAAATTGTCAAACCGTCGTACAGTCAGACTCTACACGGGTCCTAGTCCTTTGTCCGACTGTCCGATAACCTGGTAGTCAAAATCCTCTGTCGGACACTCGCAGTGGGACCCTCAGCCTTCTGTTTGGGTTCACTGAAAGATGACGCGCCTCCGACGTCATCACATCACGAGCCATGCTCCACCGTTGGCTCAGTCGGCTCGACCACTCAGACACCTACTCCGCCAGCCCGCGCCGCTCCACCCCACTACTCGACCACCACCGCGTGGCATTGACTCTACTGACGGTCAGGATCGTCCATGCAAGACCTTTATCGGACGGCCTGAAACGGTCGACCGAGCGCAATACTTATCGTGAAACCAACGGCGGACAGACGCCCACGCGTCGCGGCCAATGCGGTATTAGAACCCAGATCCAACGGACCCGACCATTCCGCTCCCCCCTTGCCGGTCTCCCTCTCTCTCTTCTCCCAGAAAAAGAAAGTCAGTCTCCGGCGACGCGAGGACCGAACTTTCCTAATTCTGACTACCTTGATTGCACTTTCCACTTTCAGCAATCCCAGGTAAATTTGGAAACCTCAATTTCTCCTCAATTCTTGACCTTCTCGGTTGATTTACCATTTGTTCTTTTTTTTTTCTTCTTCTTTTTTTTTTTTTAATGAACTTTTCATGAGAAAGTGGTTCTTGAATTTCAGTTGAAAAGAGCTCTAATTCACAATATGCTTTGTTTCCGCGAAATTCGTATTTTTTTGTGGGCGTTTCCTAATTCGGATTGCTGTGGATACTGTTATTTGTGCGGAAAGCTCTAATCTAGGCTCTGATTTGTCATTTTTAGATGTTTTTATCTGAATTGAATGATTCCGTTGTTGAAACTTTAATTTTTTGAGGGAAATGGAAAAGTTGCTTTTAGGAAGATCTGAGTGCAATTCACGTGTTTGGGATATATTTGTTTTTATCTGAATTGAATGAACGATGACATCATAGTTTAATAAAGAATAATTCTATTTGAACCCTGGTTTCTTCTCCCTCACTTAACTAACTTAAAAAAAATATTTTTTTATTACTTCAGTCCCGTTTCTCCCATCACTTTGTTCCTACTTTTTCCAATACATGAACGCTACCCCTTCTCTTCCAACAGGTGACTTTTGGCGATGGCCTAGAACTTGCCACAGTTAGATCTAGTCACGGTCGCATGCACAGGCCAATCGCTACCATGTGCATAGGCCAGTCGTGACTGCACACAGGCTAGCCGTTGCTGGCCAGGTTCTGGCCTAAGGCTCTGGCCAGAACCTCCTCACAACTAGCCACACTTGCGAGAGCTTCTACGCGGCTACCTAAGCCAAATTTGGGCTCGGCTTTGCCTGCGACTACTCAAATTAGATTTAAAGAGGGGGATGAAACTAGTTACCGGGAAGTGTGGTGGTGCCGGCTAGGGCAGAAAGAAAGGGAGGAAAAAGATGAAGTAAAGAGATGAAATAATATTTTTAATTGTAAAAAATAGTAAAATATTTTTATGAACAATGTTAGGGTAAAAAAGAAATTGGGAATAGCGCACAAACTGGGAGCCTCGTTCTGTACTAAATGTTCATCTCAGACATGGACAAGCGGACTCCCTGTCAAGGTGTAGCAACTAGTAGTACATATCAAATCCCTCTTCATGAACAGCCAGAACAGGGAGATATAGAACTGTAACTATTCCGAGGTAGAATATACAGAAATCGGATTCTTTTAGTAACATTATCAGGTAATTATTACACATCCAGATATGAGATGATCTTGAATAGATACATCCGCAGCAGAAGCCTGCCACCCATGTTTCTCGACCTGCATCATTCATTTCATCAACTTCATGCATAAGATCACTGAAAAGAAAAAACCAACAGAGACTCCAATTATGAAGGGCCATCCGAAAAAGTCAATTTCGCTTTCTTCTTCTATCAGCAAGGTTGGGGATGGACTAGAGTTGTTTCCAGAACTCGTACATGGTGAGAAGAACGCACCACAAAGATCAGGATTTCCTTCAAAACTTTCATTCGGAAAGGTTGAGAACTGACCGCCGCTGGGAATCGAACCTTGCAAACGGTTGTATGCAACACTGAACTTGGATAAAAAACTGAGCTTGGTTAGGGACGATGGTATGGGTCCTGACAAGTTATTAGATGACAAATCCAGTATCTCAATGCTTCTCATGCCTGAAAACTCTTCCGGGATTGTTCCAGAGAAGTTGTTGTGACTGAGATCCAACTGGTGAAGTCTCTTCAAGTTGCCAAACTCTTTCCACAGTTGCCCACTCAGTCTATTGTGATTCAGGTCCAGTTTCGGTGGAAGGTTGAAGAATTGGTTATATTGCCAGTACTGTATACTATTATTCGGTCTGGTATAAAGTGGGATTTCAGCTCCAAATGATTCATAGCTTGCACCAGTTCCCAGTGTAAGGCTTTTTAGTTGGGTAAGCGATTTGGGAATCGCTCCTGTGAATGAGTTGTTTGACAAATCCAGATAGAACAGATGATCTAGGCCCCCTAACCATGGAGGGATGACTCCAGTCAGGAAGTTCCATGACAAATCCAACATGGCCAACTCGCTCAAACCCCCTATCCATGAAGGGATCGAACCTCTTAGACCACAATAAGGAATTACAAGGACACTCAACTTCTGAAACCCATGAATTCCTTCGCTGGGCATGATTTCGTTGCGAAAGCCTAACGTGAGGACAATGGTGGTGAGGTTCTGGCATTTTGCCAGAGTCGTCAAGGCACTCGAAATGTTTGAAAAGCTATTGTTTGAGAGAGACAAAAAGGAGAGAGCTTGAAGCCTCTCAAAGCTACGGGGGATCTCCCCACTGAGTTTGTTCCTGGCAAGGTTAATGTTGGTCAAGTTTTTACAGGAAGACAAGCTATCTGGGATGCCGCCATGGAAATGATTGGAAGCAAGATGAAGGGAAATGAGCTGAGGCAACTTACCGAAGTCCAGGTCAATGCTTCCTATCAGAGAATTGTTTGTCAATTGAAGCAGGCGTAGCATGGATAGCGTGGAGAGGGTAGGGGGTAGACGGCCGAAGAATCTGCAAGCTCTAGCAGAGAAAGTTTCCAACTTTGGGAGCTTGTCGAAAACATTCGGGATGATACCTGACAACTCATTAAAGGAGAGGTCGAGATGAACGATGTTTGACAGATTTGCAATTCCTGGATCGAGTCTCCCCTTCAGCTGATTGTTTCTCAAATCCAGAACCTCCAGGTGCTGCAGACGAAACAAAACGGGTGGGACAACGCCAGTGAAAGAATTGAGGGAGAGATTCAGCACCCTCAGCTGGTCCAGCCCAGAAACAGAGTCGGAGATGGAGCCCTTCAATCCTCTGTTTCCGAGGTTCAGTTCGACGACCCTTTTGGCCGTAGAGCTAGCATCCCCGACCACCTCGCAGACGACGCCGGGCCACTGGCAGCAGTCGGAGGAGAAATTGTCCCATAGATAGGTATCAGAACGTAGACTGTTCAGGAAAGCTTTGAGTGCAAGCAGGTCCTTTGGGTCGCTGCTTGTGTTCTTCTGAGAGCGGACGACGAAGCAGAGACAAAGCAAGACCGAGAGCAGCAGAAGTTCTCTTCGTCCACCCATCTAAGAATCCCAACGCAATGCGAGTGCGACCATGGGGTGGACGCCTTCAGTACGCGTTCGTTGAGATCCTCGATCATGGAAGGGAAGGGGCGGTCATTGGGGATGAACTGAAAAACTAGATTGTACCCGAGAGGAGATGGGCAAGTCAAGGCGTTCCCACCATGGTCATCGGGAGAAGGTTGCGGACGAAAGTCCTTTTTTTTCAGGTGTTATTTTGATAAAACAAGGTTTTTTGTGGGCGTAGATAAGATGATGGTGGATTGGTGATGGGAATTTTGAATGAATTGCAGTGGAAAGAATTTTTAATGTTCCTCACTGGGAAGGTCTCACTGGAAAGAGCCTAAGGAGCCTTTAATATTTTAGATATATGGCGTATATACTTATATATGTTGATGTCAATAAGACTAGTGTGTGTACCATCTTTCTTAAATATTAAGGGTTTTTATGTACGGATTATATTAGGTTCATTGAAAACTACATCTATGACAATGTGTTCAGCATAATGAACACATGAGAGCTCTTTATTATGAGATTGATAGTGTATGTGCTAGTGCACATTAGTGTTAATATATATTATCAATTTCAAATATCAATGGTTTCTGTATGTTCTTTACACTCGGTTCACTATAAGTGAAGAGCATTAAAGATTCTTTCATTAAACAGAGGAGACAATGTTACCTACATTCAGGACATAGTTAGTTGCAAAACTCACTATTGCTTTGCCTCCACCCTTGCTTAACAGAAGCATTTTTGTTCGCTAGGATATCTTTCACCCAGTAGGAATCATCGATCAACAATGTCAACGATAGTTACATTAACACAACACATACACTAATGTACACTAATATATACATCATTAATTTTTATAATCGATGTCTTCTATTTTTAAAGAGTTTTTTCTATATTACATGGCTAAAGAAGCCAATATTTCATATTCCCTGATTTTGAACAATAATTGCCACATAACATGTACTTACATGATATTTAAGAAAAATAGGACTGAAATACCCCTGCATTAGGGTTTAGGGTTTTATATCATGTAAACCACACAGAATGCTGTATTTACCTAGAAACGACTGACTATGGAGTGCGAGTTTTGAATTCTGACCAGCAACTTCCAAAGTCCAACTAGTGAAAAGCAAAAAAGCAATGAGAGGTTCGATTTTTGACCCATATTTCTAAAATCTGACCGGTCAAAAGCGAGTTACGGTCGTGAAGTGATGTTCAGTCTGAGGTTCAACCCGCACGCTCCCGGTAAAGAAGTAATTTTGCGGCGGAGTTCAGCAGTCCATTGAAGGGTTAATCTAGCGAAAGTCAACTGTTAGATCTCTAACTTTAAACTGGTTTAATTTCCTTTTAAATTATGTGAATTTGTATGGTTTTACTTGCTTGCCTGTTTGACTTGATTATTGGGGTTAAGGATTAGTAATTATGGCTTAAATAAGGTTTAATTTTAATTTTTTATAAGTTTTAGTATAAAACTTGATTTATCTAATTTTATAGATTTTATTGTATTTTTTTCTTAATTAAGGGTGTGGACTTGCCATGGGCCCCACGTCCACATTGGACGGTGTGAGACCCACTTAACCCTCTAAACTTTTATTAATTTGTTTCAGTAGATTTTCAAATGATTAAACTCATTTTTAGTCCTAAAATAACCATAATTAGCTACTTAGAGCGTTCTTACCCTATTTTACAGCCCAATAGTTTTTAAACATAGCCCAAATATTACTATTTAAGGAAAAACCCTAGCCACTTGCCCATTTAGGGAAGAGTTGTGTAAGGGAGAAGGAGGTGCTCTACTCCCATTTCCCATAGAGTTGTATTTTCTTGCCCTAATCACCCATAATCTTTCAATTTTGGTCTCAATCCTTTTTATCTTTATTTTCCTAATTTGATTCTTAAATTTTTATATTAAAAATCTTATTTTTAATTTTGATTTAAAACCTTGAATAAGTAATTTTAATTTTTAAACAAAGGTTATTCTAGATCTACCTATTTTCAAGTTGATTTAAGTCTATTAGTGATTTTTAATTAAGTTTTAACAAAAACCATAATTTTTGGGTAGGATTTCTTGAGGATTGAAGCTTCTTCGTAGATCCAAGGGCTTCATAGAGGTAAAAATAATTCATCTCGTATGGTTTTAACCATTGTATTGCATGCTTGTAGGTTTATGTGGGTTCTTGCTTCATTTTAAGTTTTAATGGTGAATCATTAAAAATATATGATTTATGTCTATTTTCTTATGATTAAGCATGAAATTGATTAGATCTGTCATATTCTAGGGTAATATTTTGATTACATGATGTTCTACGGTGATTTTAGAATTTATCTTAAATTTTTGAACGTTTTTTGTTTGAATTTTGAAAGATTGAAGACAAACAAGGAAATGGGTAAAAAGTGAATTGTGAGGGGCGTTCAAACAGACTAGAAGGGCTTTTGAATGGCATATCTAGCCAATTGAACAGCTGGGCGTTCAAACGGCCAAACGACAGATTTTGTGATTCTAGCCATTTTTGTGTATTTTGGTCATTTCTTGTTTTCTTCTCATAAATCTAATTCTTTATAACTAAAATGAATTAGTATTACCTATATTACTATTGTGATTACATGAGAACCATATTTAAATTATGATTTAACTCAAGCATGATTAGGACTATGTTTGTTTAGTTTTAGCATGATATTATACTTATTTTAAATCCATGTTTGATGACTTCTTCTTAATTTACTTGATGATTATAGTAGATTTTTAACCATGATTATGTATAAATGTGCTTGCACATGTTATATTGATTTAGGGTGAATTATGTTTCACATGTTTTAGGCTAAGTATGGATATGCTTATACTTATCTAGGTCTAGCATGATAATATATTTGTCTTGAACTCAATTTCAATATTTTCTACACATTTACTCCATGATTTTAGTTAGATAAAACTATGATAAATTATAGATGTTTGCATATATATATATAGGCAAAAGTTACTATGAGCCTGGTCTCGTATAATTAATATGAGCCTGAGTTAACTAATAGCTGTTAGATAATATCAAACGGCCCAGTCCAATTAACCCCGGTATTTTTTTCGTCCAAGCTCCCTCCAAATCTGCTCGCCCTCTCGCCTCAAATTGGCATGTCCTCTCCACCGTCGCAGCCGGTCGCCGCCTCCACCCCACCTGCAGCGGTCTACCCCCCCCCCCCCTCTGCCCCGCAGTTGTAGTCCGTCATCACCTCTGCTCCAAGATCACAACTCGTCTTCCCCTTCGCCCCACCATCGTAGACCTCATTCCCTCTGCCCCACCATTGCATGCCTAGTTACCTCTGCCCCACCGTCGCAGGAGACCGTCTCCTTCACGGTGACAACAAGGAGAGCTTTTTTATTAAGAAAGCAGGGAAAGAGGAGCAAATCATAGACAACGACCGAAGAGTATAAAAAAGCAAAGCCAAGAAATGCCATATCTCCCTCAGTCCCCAATAAGTGCCATCAGGATCCTCCCACTGCATAATTAGCATTACCACATTGAGAAGAGAACAAAACTAGAGGCAAGGAGCTACAGATTTGTTTACCACTTTGCCAATGAAGATGAGAAAACAAGTGCTCTCTAGCTCCACAGAGGCTGAGACAGTCTCAACATGGCCGTCTACTTCACCCTGCCCAAAACTCTCTCCCTCCTCTGCTTCCCAAAGTGTGGCATATAGCAGAAAATCTCAGCATCATACCCAGCTTGGCTGTAGGGGTGGCCTTTTAGTGCCTCTATCATTGCCACCTCCAATTCATACTAGTCAACCAGCTCCCCATACAACGTTACTGCCTTGGCTAGTCCATGTGGTTCTCAGCCCTTGAGCCAGTTGCAGGCAATGAGTTTATTCAACCAGCAACAGGCCAACCAGTTTGTTTCTCAACATGGTCGTCCCCTTCACCCCACCCAAGAGCCTCTCTCACCCCTCCTCCACCCCCTCTTCAGCCCCACCCATCATGTGTAACGACTCTAAACTTCTCGGTAAAATTTCCTGTCTTTAGTAAAGATGATTTTGGAGTTTTAATATTTTCTAGAGATTTTTTATGAGATAATATTTTAGAAGAGTATGGTAGAGCTCGTGGAGACGAGTGTAACAAGTCTTAAAACGCGTAAATCGGAGGTCGGGAACAAAAGTTATGACCTCGGGAAATGTGTTAAACCAGCGGGACCCACTTTTAAAATTTGGGTAAAATGGTTCATAAGTGGTCTAGTCTCGTAGGGCTCGTCAATACGAGCTCAACGATACCTAGAACGCGCAAAACCGAGTTCGGGATAGGAAGTTACAATTTTTGGAATTTTTATGGAAATTAAAATAAAATTAATAGTAATTTCAGTTCGGCTCGGCTCAGTGCAGCGCGAGGCTCAGCCTCGCGGTGCGCGCCGGAAGTGCGCGTCACGCGCAACGAGTGCACGTTCGGTGATGAACGCGCGTTCATCACCGCGCGCGTGATGAACGCGCGCACTCCGTTTCGGCTGGCGCCAATGGGCGCCAGCCATTTTTTTGCAGCGGCGCCGGTGGGCGTCCACCGGTTCCGGCGGCGGCGCCCGCCGGAAAACACCTCCTCCTCCCCTATTTAAGCCCTTCTCCGGCCAGTTTTTCACCCACATCCGATTTTCAACCCCTTTCACTGTTTTCACCATTCCCGACCTGTTTTAAGTTCGATTTTCACGTTCCAAGACCCAATTCCTACCAAATCAAGGGTGCTCTACGCACTGGAATGGTTATTTTCTCGAGACAACCCCTCTAAGACCTCAAAAAGTGTGCCCATTCCCTAATCCTCTCATTTCTTCTTTTTACTATTTCTGAGTCATTTCAAGCCCAATTCTGCCCGTTCAAAGGGCATTCTCTACTAAAGAAAATGTGTTGAATGCCGTGGTGGGGTTATTTTCATCTTCTGGAGTCTTTATATTGATGAATTTTATACTCAAGGCTAAGGTAGGGTGTTTTAAACTCTAAATAACTGCTTTGCTGATTTGAGTCAATGTTTCTTAAAGTATTTGATTCAAGTATGAGTATGATACTTGTTTTAACCGATGAATGGATTTTCTTGTGAATTATGTGACAATTTTGCTACGTATATCGATGTGAATTGATTTCGTACGCACCACATAGTGTTGTGGTTTCGTACACTGTTTGATGCCCGCCGAGAAAAATAATCGGCTAGTGGCGCGCACAGGGTGGAGCTTCATGGGGAAACTCCTTCCCTTAGTGGCCTCCGTTGTCCCATGAGCGCGGAGGTAGGCCGTTGGGTATCGCGGCTTGTGGATTTGATTGGATTTGTGAAATTTGTTTGATTTGATTTTAAAAATGTTTTGCTTAGCATTTCTTTTAGATTTTAAACAAACCTACTGAGTATAAATATACTCACGCACCCCCAGACTATGCAGGTGATGCAACGATGGAAGAAGGGAAGGAAGAAAATATTTTCAAGTAGTCGTGTGTTTGCTACATAATGTAATTATATATGTGACCGATGTGTAAAGACATGATGTGCCAGGATAATCATGTTTTTGTATAACTACTGGCTCCGTGTACAGTAAATTTTGGTATGTATATTAAGCTTATGTTATAAACTTTTTATAAATGTGTTTTTATTATTCTTGGCTGTGCAATTACTCCGACGTATTCTACATTGAGCATACGATCGTTTTACGATTAACGCTCGTCAGTCCGGTTCGTGTGTACTAATTACGCACGTCGGACAGGATCATTAATATTATATTATCAAAAAATGGGCGGGCGTTACATTTGGTATCGGAGCTTCAAAATTTTATTGTCCAGGAGCAGTAGTTTTAAATCGGTCATATATAATTAATATTTTAATTATTGTGATATTATATTTAGTCAAAATATATGTGTTTATATTCAAAAGGTTGTTTTAAGTTGGTTTTTGTTCTTACTTTAAATTATGATTATGGAGTTAGGTGTTTTAAATAAATTTTTTTTATATATACATGTTAATACGTATATATGCTTTAAAATGATTATAAATAATCTTCATTTGTTTAAACAAACTTCTTGTGGAACCAAGGTTATTATAGTGTACTAGCAACCAGAAATGTCTTTCGAGGTCCATTTATCTAATGATTCCCCCCAAGCTGAAACCGCGACTCATGGTGCAGCAACATCAGATAATCATATGGAAAATTTCTTCGATATAATGATACAAAGGATGACTCAGCATATGCAAACTCAGGGAGTTCAGCCCAATCCTAACCATAGGAGAAACACTATAGAATCGGCCGAGAATGGTCGGAATGAGAAGGATAATTTACTAGAACGGTTCAAGAAAATTGCTCCAACTCTCACTGGAGAAGATGGTCCGGAGGCAGCCGAAAAATGGATATTTGAAGTCGAAAGAATATTCAAGGCTATGAAAATTCCAGAGGATAGAAAAGTGGATGTGGCCACTTTCTCTTTATCGGGTGAAGCAGCCTTCTGGTGGCCTACGGCAGAAAGGAACTTCTTTCCTGACAAAGAAAATATTAGGTGGGAAGAGTTTAAAGGAGTACTATATGATAAGTATTTCCCTCCTCATATTTAGGATAAGAAAGAAAAAGAATTCTTGGATCTTCAGCAAGGGAATATGACAGTCACCCAATATGAAAATAAGTTTGTACAGTTAGAGCGTTTTGCCCCGACTTAAATCTTACGGAATTAAAGAAAGCTCGAAAGTTTGTTAGGGGATTAAATAGTGGTCTCCGTGGCAAAATAGTAGGTTTTCAACCTACTACGTTTGCAAAGGCAGTAGAATTGGCTTCTTTATTGGAACAAGAATATCAAGAGTTCCTGGTAGAACGTAAGGATCGTGGGCAGAATAGCAACTTCAAGACTGATGAAAGAAAAAGGAAATTCATGTCTCCTACCCAGAATAGTAATGCTAAATTTCAAAAACCCTTTGGAACTCAAACTCAATTTCAGAGGGAGAAGAAATTGGAAAAGTGTTCTAAATGTTATCGGATCCACCCACTTGGAGTTTGTTTCTATAATGAGGGACGTTGCTTTGCTTGTGGCGAACTGGGGCATCGGATAAATAATTGCCCAAAAATGAAGAGTCATGAAGCTGAAGGACGATGCTTCTCTTGTGGCGAATTGGGACATAAGATTAAAGACTGCCCGAAGAAGAAGAGCCAAGAAGAGTTCAAGACAGAACAAAAGCCAAAGGCTCAAGGGCGAGTTTACGCCATCACAGCAGAAGAAGCCTAGACGTCAAATGGAGTTATACAAGGTACACTTTTGATCTTGGTCAAGATTGCTAAAGTTTTGATAGATCCAGGATCAACGCATTCTTTTATATCCTATGATTTTGCTTTAAGTACTAGTTGTCAAATTTTGGAACTAGGATATACATTAGAAGTATCAACTCCTATGGGAAAAGCTCTTCTAGCACAAGAGTTTTTGCAGAATGTGTATGTGTCCTTGGAAAACAAAAAATGGGGAGTCAATCTTATACTTTTAAGTATGACAGATTTTAATGTCATATTAGGAATGGATTGGCTATCTGAAAATGAGGCCTTAGTAGACTGTTAGAGAAAAAGAGTTTTGTTTCATAAGCAAGGAGAGAGAAGCATTACCTTCTATGGAAAGCAAGAACATATTGGGGTATCTGTTATCTCTGCTATTAAGGCTCAACGATTAATATCTAAAGGATGTCAGGTGTATCTTGCTACTGTGATATCTGAAGAGCCCTTAGTCTCTAAGTTAGAAGATATTGATGTGATAAGAGATTTTCCTGATGTATTCCTTGATGATCTCCCTGGGGTACCACCAAAAAGAGAGATAGACTTTAGCATCGACTTATTACCTGGAGCAGGCCCTATCTCTAAGGCACCTTACCGTATGGCTCCTGTAGAATTAAGGGAATTAAAAAGTCAACTTCAAGAGTTACTAGAGAAGGGATTTATTCGACCTAGTGTCTCACCTTGGGGATCTCTAGTTCTGTTTGTGCGAAAGAAGGATGGTTCTTTGAGATTATGTATAGACTACAGAATGCTTAACGTTGTAACCATAAAGAATAAATATCCGTTACCCAGGATTGATGATCTCTTTGATTAGCTTCAAGAAGCTAAAGTATTCTCAAAGATAGATTTGAGATCGGGGTATCATCAGTTGAGAATACGGGTTGAGGATATTTCAAAGACAGCTTTCCGTACTCGTTATGGCCACTATGAATTCTTAGTGATGCCATTTGGATTGACGAATGCTCCCGCAGCTTTCATGGACTTGATGAATCGAGTTTTTCGAACATATTTGGATAAATTTGTAATCGTCTTTGTTGATGACATTTTAGTCTATTCTACTAGTCCAGAAGAGCACCGAAAGCACTTACGAATCGTTCTACAAACGTTAAGAAATCATCAGCTTTATGCTAAGTTAAGTAAGTGCGAATTCTGGCTAGAACAAATTGCTTTTTTGGGTCACATTATTTCAAAGGATGGAGTGTCAGTAGACCCAACCAAGATTGAAGCAATAATGAAGTGGGAAAGACCTAAGACAGTTACAGAAATTAGAAGTTTTCTAGGTCTTGCTGGCTACTACCGAAGATTCATCGAAGGATTTTCAAGTATAGCTTTGCCCTTAACAAAGTTAACCAGAAAAGGGGTAAAGTTTATATGGAATGAAGAATGTGAGATTGGATTTGAAGAATTAAAAAGAAAACTCACTACTGCACCAGTTTTAGCTTTACCATCTGGCAACGGAGGACTTGTCATTTATAGTGACGCTTCTAGAATTGGTCTTGGATGTGTGCTAATGCAAAATGGAAGGGTAATAGCGTACGCTTCAAGACAACTAAAGAAGCACGAAGAGAATTACCCCACTCATGATTTGGAAATGGCAGCAGTAGTGTTTGCACTAAAAATCTGGAGACATTATTTGTATGTAGAAAAGTTTGAAGTTTTTACAGACCATCAAAGCCTAAAGTATATATTCTCTCAAAGCGAGCTTAACATGAGACAAAGACGGTGGATTGAATATATAAAGGACTACAATTTTTCCATTCAGTACCACTCGGGGAAAGCGAATGTGGTGGCTGATGCTTTAAGTCGCAAGGCCGAAGGAAAAATCGCTCAAATAATAGCACGAAAATGGAAGTTGTTAGAAGAGGTGATAAGATTTCAACCTAGGTTGCGACTGGGAAACAAGAGTTCTTTTGTGGCCAACCTAGAGGAAAATCAGATTTAGTTGAGCGTATTTTGAAAGCTCAAAAAGAGGACGAAGAAGTACAAGCTTCACTGGGACGGCCTGATTTCAATCAAGGCTCTGATGGAGGAATAAGATTTCGAGAAAGATTAGTGGTCCCAGCAGTGTTTGAATTAAGAAAAGATCTATTAAATGGAGCACATAGGTCTCAGTACACCATTCACCCAGGAGGAACAAAAATGTATCATGATCTAAAAAGGAACTTTTGGTGGAATGGGATGAAAAAGGACATAGGAGAATATGTCTCCAAGTGTTTAACATGTCAGCAGGTCAAAGCTGAACATCAGAAGCCCTCGGGTACATTACAGCCAATTGAAATTCCTGAATGGAAATGGGAGCACATTTCGATGGACTTTGTTTCAGGCTTGCCCAGAACATCACAAGGTCATAAAACCATATGGGTTGTAGTAGATCGACTCACTAAAAGTGCACATTTCCTACCTATAAAGAAGATCCAAACCTTAAATGTTTTGGCAAGGATGTATGTAAAGGAAATCATGACCCGACATGGAGTACCGTTGTCAATAATCTCCGATCGGGACAGTCGATTTACTTCTCGATTTTGGAAAGGACTTCAAGAAGAGTTAGGTACTAATCTAAGATTTAGTACAGCCTTCCACCCACAAACAGATGGTCAGTCAGAAAGGACTATTCAAACTTTGGAAGATATGTTACGAGCTTGTGCTTTGGATTGGAGGGGTAACTGGGATGAATATCTACCACTGATTGAGTTCGCATATAATAATAGTTATCATTCCAGCATAGGTATGACACCCTATGAAGCTCTTTATGGCCGACCATATAGATCTCCTACTAGTTGGTGTGAAGTAGGAGAAAGAAAGTTGGTGAAGTCAGAATTCGTGTAACAATGTGCCGATAAAGTAAAACTCATCAGAAATCGGTTAATGACAGCCCAAAGTCGTTAGAAGAACTATGCCGATCAAAGAAGGAAGGATCTTGACTTCTATGTGGGTGATCAAGTACTTTTAAAAGTTTCACCAACTCGAGGAGTGATGAGGTTTGGAGTCAAAGGCAAATTAAGTCCTCGCTTCATAGGACCATTCGAGATCTTGGACAAAGTAGGGCCGGTGGCTTATAGACTGGCCTTGCCCCCTCACCTTGACAACGTTCACAATGTATTTCATGTATCCATGCTCCGGAAATATATACAAGACCCTTCTCATGTCCTCGACCAATCAGTTGTCGCCCTGGAACCCGATCTATCTTTTGAAGAGAAACCAATCAAAATTTTGGATCGTAAGGAACAAATTCTTCGGACAAAAAGGATCCCATTGGTTAAGGTATTGTGGCAACACCACTCATCTGAGGAAGCAACGTGGGAGCTAGAAAGTGAAATTTTGAAGAAGTACCCAGAACTTTTCAAGGATTAAAAGGTTCAATTTCGAGGACGAAATTTCCTAAGGGGGGTAGATTGTAACGACTCTAAACTTCTCGGTACAATTTCCTGTCTTTAGTAAAGATGATTTTGGAGTTTTAATATTTTCTAGAGATTTTTTATGAGATAATATTTTAGAAGAGTATGGTAGAGCTCGTGGAGACGAGCTTAACAAGTCTTAAAACGCGTAAATCGGAGGTCGGGAACAAAAGTTACGACCTCGGGAAATGTGTTCAACCAGCGGGGCCCACTTTTAAAATTTGGGTAAAACGGTTCATAAGTGGTCTAATCGAGGGCTCGTCAATACGAGCTCAACGATACCTAGAACGCGCAAAACCGAGTTCGGGAAAGGAAGTTACGATTTTTAGAATTTTTATGGAAATTAAAATAAAATTAATAATAATTTCGGTTCGGCTCAGCGCGGCGCGAGGCTCAGCCGCGCGGCGCGCGCCAGACGCGTGCATCACGTGCGACGAGCGCACGTGACGGACGCGCGCTCAGTTACGAACGCGCGTTCATCACCGCGCGCGTGACAAACGCGTGTTCGTCACGCGCGCACTCCGTTTCGGCTGGTGCCAGTGGGCGCCAGCCATTTTCTGCGGCGGCGCCGGTGGGCGCCCACCGGTTCCAGCGGCGGCGCCTGCCGGAAAACACCTCCTCCTCCCCTATTTAAGCCCTTCTCCGGCCAGTTTTTCACCCACATCTGATTTTCAACCCCTTTCACTGTTTTCACCATTCCCGACCCTTTTTAAGTCCGATTTTCACGTTCCAAGACCCAATTCCTACCAAATCAAGGGTGCTCTACGCACCGGAAGGGTTATTTTCTCGAGACAACCTCTCTAAGACCTCAAAAAGTGTGCCCATTCCCTAATCCTCTCATTTCTTCTTTTTACTATTTCTGAGTCATTTCAAGCCCAATTCTGCCCGTTCAAAGGGCGTTCTCTACTAAAGAAAACGTGTTGAATGCCGTGGTGGGGTTATTTTCATCTTCGGGAGTCTTTATATTGACGAATTTTATACTCAAAGCTAAGGTAGGGTGTTTTAAACTCTAAATAACTGCTTTGCTGATTTGAGTCAATGTTTCTTAAAGTATTTGATTCAAGTATGAGTATGATACTTGTTTTAACCGATGAATGGATTTTCTTGTGAATTATGTGACAATTTTGCTATGTATATCGATGTGAATTGATTTCGTACGCACCACATAGTGTTGTGGTTTCGTACACTGTTTGATGTCCGCCGAGAAAAATAATCGGCTAGTGGCGCGCACAGGGTGGAGCATCATGGGGAAACTCCTTCCCTTAGTGGCCTCCGTTGTCCCATGAGCGCGGAGGTAGGCCGTTGGGTATCGCGGCTTGTGGATTTGATTGGATTTGTGAAATTTGTTTGATTTGATTTTAAAAATGTTTTGCTTAGCATTTCTTTTAGATTTTAAACAAACCTACTGAGTATAAATATACTCACGCACCCCCAGACTATGCAGGTGATGCAACGATAGAAGAAGGGAAGGAAGAAAATATTTTCAAGTAGTCGTGTGTTTGCTACATAATGTAATTATATATGTGACCGATGTGTAAAGACATGATGTGCCAGGATAATCATGTTTTTGTATAACTACTGGCTCCGTGTACAGTAAAAGCTTATGTTATAAACTTTTTATAAATGTGTTTTTATTATTCTTGGCTGTGCAATTACTCCGACGTATTCTACATTGAGCATACGATCGTTTTACGATTAACTCCCGTTAGTCCGGTTCGTGTGTACTAATTACGCACGTCGGACAGGATCATTAATATTATATTATCAAAAAATGGGCGGGCGTTACATCATGCCACCTACCTTCAAACCTCCAGCAGCCGGGATACCCAACATGACGTAGAAACAGAGGATTTCGTGCACAGCTTTTGGGATGAGATGAGCAAGTTAAAAGTGACGGTGGCTGCATAGGTTCCTCTCAACAGGAATCTCAGCGCTTAGTGACAACAAAAGTGAGGAAGGATATGGTTGCGCTGGAGGGGAGGAAGAAGGGAAGATATGGGAGAGAGGGAATGTACCTTACTGAGATGGGAGGGATTGGGTGCAGTCTTTCAGACTTCGGCAAAACAACATAGTGATGGGGACAAGGGGCTGTGATGGCAAGGAAGTCTCGTGAGGGGGGAAGAGGGACTACAACGGCGAGGCCGCCCCGTGGGGGGGACGAGGGGCTGGGACGGCGAGGCGGCCGGGTGAGGGGGGATGAAGGGCTACAAAGGCGAAGCCGCCTATGAGGTGGGGATGAGGGGCTTCAACGGTGAGGCACGCTAGTGAGGGGGACAACCCGCTACGCCAAGACGATGGCGATGGGAGGGAGGTGGGGGAGATTGAGAGGAACATAAACATGTCCAGGTAACCACAATTAAAGGGGTTTACTCATCCCAAAATTAGAATAAGCTGTTGAATCAACATCCAACGACAAGAACAAAGTTGGCTAATGGGTCCCTATATTAGCCTGGTCTCATATAAACGGGATCCATATATATATATATATATATATATATATATATATATATATATATATATATATCATTGATTATATAAACTCAGCTATATATCATTGATTATAGCTTGTCCATGCTTCACTTGTTTTAGCTTAGGTTTTAACACTATCACCTATGTACACTCTTGCATAGACATATGATTTTATTTTGACACAATTGGACTATGTTTCATGCACATATTGACTGATTTGAGCATGTTTACTTATACATACTCATTTATCAATTGCTCACGTATGTACCATGTTATATGAATTATCAAAATGATTTACAAACAAGATTAATTGTGATTAGTCATAGTTGATCGATTGGATGTAATTGGATGTTGAATTAATCGTTCAAAGGCTTATTGAATTAGTTTTGGGTCCAAAAGTACATATTTTCGTTTTGCGTTCCTTTGAGAATGTGGTGCCTCCCCAGTTTGAAATGAAACATATTACTATGTAAGTTTATTGATAAGTTATTTGGACCCTGAGAATCGAAGTTGATATGTTCGTGTGCACTAGCTTAATGCGCTACTCTAGTTTTCCTTTCGAGGAATTAGGACTTTCCTTTGCAAGGGTAGTCCTGGGCGAGCATGCTGCTTTAGTTTTTTTTCTTGGAATTTAGACCTTCCCCACTAAGGATTGTCTTGGGTGAGTAGGGGGTACCTTCCTAATTAGGGAACCTACCCAACCGCTTTAGTTTTTTTATAGGAATTCAGACCTTTCCCCGCTAGGGATTGTCTTGGGCGAGCGGGTTGAATGTTTTCTCAATTGTGAGACATTCACCATTGATTTGTTGTATGTGAATGAGAGATAATGCTCATTTATACAGGTTGTGTAGGAACAATGAAGCTTATTTTACACATGTGATTATGGTGTCATTTGCATGGACATGCACGATCATGTGTAGTTGATGCACTTGATGTTGCAGGGTGAATGTTTTTATTGAGAAATAATTATGCATGAGTTTATATTGAGAATTATTCATGCAAGCTGTGATTATGATAATGAGTTTTGTATGCTTACACATGAGGTGTATATGTGTTATGAGCCATGGATGAACCCATAATGCACAAGTGGCATGATATGTGCTTATAAAATGTGGGTTATAACATGAAATGCAAGTGACATGACTATGTGTTGATGAAATATGATATATATAGTATGATATGCATGTGGCATGACTATGAGTTGATGAAATATGTTATATATAGTATGATATGCAGGTGGCATGACTGTGTTGATGAGATATGTTATAGATAACATGACGTAAAGGTTGCATGAGTATATGTTATGGAATATAAATTATGACATGATGCATAGGTGACACATGTTTATGTGACTATTCATGATAAATGGGCATAGTTATTGATTATATGATGAATGTTATGTTGAGTATGTCTGTGTTGTCATTATGAATTTATTTTCCGTATTAAAAACCCTTGTTGAGCTTTGACTCACCCCTCTTTGTTTTGTGTTTTGTTTTGGGTTGCATGTTTTGCCATGTAGGTTATTCGGATGGGCTCTATGTTAAGCATGCAGATGGCGCCGATCATTGAGAGAGAATTCATAGAGAAGATGAGTTTTTATGCTAGTTTATTTATGTAATGTTAAAATATATATACACTTGACTCTACTTCACACTTTCTCTTTAACCATTGTTGACTTAGACTTATTTTAGCCATGTGTGAGCTTGTTTATGACTAATATGTGGGTATGAGTGGAATAATGATTTATTAGTAGTCTTTTCTTTACTATATTTGCTTTTGTACAAAGTATACGTACGTAACTCCGTAGTGTGTTTTACCCAAGGGTGGGTTAAGTCTTCCGCAATCCAACTCCACCTTGTTGCACCACGTGCCACTTCCTCCTTGGGCTAAGATTGGTTCAAGGGTGGTGTGTGCCGGGGTATGACATCAACAACATGAACTAGTTGGCTATATCGTGTTATGGAGTATAGATAGTATTTAGTTGCATACACACAGTACATAGTCATGTTACCAATAAGATGACACATAACATATCGTGTTATCAATAATATGATATACAATTTTATTTTCTATTGCAGAGCATCATTTTCTGGAACATATGAAGTAGAGCCCATGGAAGTTCTAATACTGGGGTTACTAGCATATGCAGGTACAAGCAGCTCAATTTGCACATTTGTTGTCATGCTGCATAGGTATATTAAATAGAGAAATTTAGAACAAAATCATAAAGTAAAGCAAAATAAACAGATGGGACGCACCTGCATTTAGAAAACCAGAATCAACTGGAATTGACCAGAACCAGTAGTGGTTATGATCTAATGGAGTGAAAAATCAAATTTTGAATTAGACCACTGGTCTAACTTGTGAACAGGGTTGAACTGCCAGTTTTGAACAAATTGAGCCAGTAAAATTTTTCTGAACATGGATTAAATTAAACTAAAATCCCAGGCGTTATGGAACTCATGATGGTCGTCTTGCTACCAACAGTTTTGTCAATGTACGATATGGCGCTAGTGCTATTAAACTCATGTAAATTATACATCAATTCAACCAGGTTGAACCGGCACTCAAACTGGCTTCTACTGGATTTACCTCCTTTCTAGTTCTGTTAACATTCTGGTTTTTAAAATATTAATATGCACATAAATCTGACAAAATATTAGAAATGAAATACGACTTCTTGAGTGTCTTTCAACTTGAGCCTCCACCCAGCAGAAATCTAGCGAGCTTGCTCAATTTCCTTTCCACGATCAACATAGTGAATGATCTTCCTCAACCCTCTCAGCCAAATATCATAATCAATTGGTTATGGTGTCCCACAGAGACTGTCCACATAACCAACAAAAGCCTCAAGTACAACTGAGATATCCCCAAGTTTATGCTGAATCAACCTCCTCAACCAAACTGCCACTCTTCACTCTAGGGCTCCTTTTACTGAGTCAACAGGCACAACTCCACCACAGGTAAAGTAAAGCAAGTAAATTAGGCTTTCTGCATCTGAAGCAGAACAGCATGGCCCCATCCAATAACAACATAAGATTATGAGTTCTTAACACCGGATGTCACATGGATCACATTTTCAGGCCGGATGTCAGTGTGTCGAATCCAATTTGATGCAGCTGTTCAAAGTGTAGATAAGCAATCACGGAAGCACCCGTATGTCTGCCTACCGGCAGAGTGCCCACCTCCCGTCCCCAATCACCACCGTCCCCAGCTCGAACTCCCTTGCCCTCCGCAGCATCTCCAGAAAAACCAAATCGTCCGACACAAGGAACAACTAATCCACACCGCCGCTGCTCATCGAATGTTGTATATGCCTCTTCAGCGCCGAGTCCGCCGCCTGCGGCTTATCCTCCACCATCTTCACATAACACCCTTGCCAGCCGGCGGCCACGGGAGGGAGGTGTCACGACTCGAGCCTTGAGGAAGGTCCAAAGACTATCAACACCATCGGAGTGCATATGGCTCAAGCTGTGACAAGACAATAACATATACTACAAGGGATAAAGAATTTAATCTGAAACAGGAATAATCTTCCTACCAAATTTTTATTGAATCAAATAGAATGAGTTTCACCTAAGGGGTGTTCATCTGCAACTACAATAAATCTACTAATGCTCAAAAGAAATCAAAATAATCCTAATTCCCTTCGTTAACCCTGTGACCGTTAATTCTATCCTTTCTTGTCGTTCCTATGCATCCAAAACCTTAAATAAACCTGCATGCAAACATGCGTCCGATAGAACAGACATTCCAAAAGTGAGCTAAAAGCTCAGTGGGTCTCAAATAAAACATACATTGTAATCTTAGCAATCATCGTTCACACCACAACAAATAATAGATCAATTTCTACAATAATACATTTAAACATAATTGTTGAATATATCCATATGCATGCATTTCATTTAAACTTAAGCAATCATCATACATAATCACCATATGTATCGTACTTCATAATTCATAATCTACACAGCTCATTCCCTATAACACCCAGAGAATTAGCTATGTGATCCGTGATTTGCGCCGATGCGAATGCGCCGTGGGTAGTCATACACGTGCACTCGTAATGACCTGTGAAACCGGGAGGGAACTACCAAAGGCTGGGGTCCACCCTCATCCCTACGTGGCACCTGGGTAGTCTTATTATCTTGAATCCTGAAATTGAGTCACCCAACCCAAATCTTAACTACCCTTGTTAACGGTCAACCCATCACTCTTAGGCGGGTTCTTAATACCTGATCTACCAATTATGCAACGTATTCCTCTCACATACCCATAAGAGAGAAAATTAATCATCTTCCATAAGCGATTTAAAAGTAAAACCAAAATCATAATTTACTCAATAATATAATCATGCTTGCATATAGTTCAATCATATCATAATGGAGTATAACATGAATTGCAGAACACCATCCATCCCCTATGACTCACAAATATTAGATGCAAGTAAATTTACACCCTACATATAACCTGCATCAGTTTAATACATGGTTCAACATTTCAGAACTTAAAACAAAGAATTAATCCAAGTTGGAGAATGACATATATGCGACTCAATTTCAACAATGCAAAAGCTTGAATACATCAACATATTAACATATATAATTACATGTTCTTGTTACAAAACAACATGTATAATCTCAATTCTTTCCTGACTATAATCATTACCATGCATAAGTTTCTCAAAACTTTATGTTGCATACATAGCCAAACTAGTAGTCTACACCAACATATAATTAGTAGCAGTTTACTAATTAATTCACAATCCATAATTAGCATTCAACTGTTGAATAGTATGGTGCATATAATAACTCAGGGAATACCTTGTTTGAACATTTAAAATTAACTTAGCAGTCCTAATTAAATATTGGAACAACAACACATTGAATCAATCTGAAATCGTGCTACAATAACTTATATGGACTGCCCAAACTACTTTACTTTAACCAATACGTGGCTGATATAATTTTTCATCATTGGCACAATATAAAAATCAGATCTGCAACATAATTCAAGTACCGCATAAAACAAATGTATATATCTATATATCCTTATTCATATGTCAGATGTGCATCACTAAATCTAGAATTAGGGATTTAACTCACATATGTCATCTATACTTTAACCATATCAGTCATGCTAGAAACATAATAATATTGTGCAGAAATTAAATCAGAATATTACAACTCAAATAAAAATCACAAAACAAATCATGCTGAGAAGACAATCCATGGTCTCATTGAGGAACCTTACCTTAGCCTAATTTGAAGAACAAAACGTCCAAAAAAATTACTGCTCTTCTTAAATCTGTAATGAAAACCACAACCAAAATCTAATTAGTAGCTGAAAACATGTAATTAACACAAAAGAAGGAAGAGGATGTGATTTAGATAATTTTCGTGTGACCCTATTCATTGTGAACAGTGAATTCCGAAACTAGGAAGAGGGAATTAGGCCAAAACCAAGAGAAGGGAACTACAAATCGTCAAAAGATCCTACCTTTGTGTCTTCCCCTCTTCAACCTGGTCCTCTCGCCGCCCAGATTTCTCCCTCGTCGCCGCCAGTGGGCTGCCGATTTGCTCCTCGTAGAACTAGGGAAGAAGGGGCTGTTTTGGGGCGAGAGGGAGGGAGGAGATGAGGCTTTATAGAGAAGAGATGGGGAGAGACATCAAGGGAGAGGGGAGGAGAATCGTGGAGGAGGGTAAGAGTCGTAGGGGAGATGGAGATCGCAGGGAGGAAGAGGGAGAGTCGCTGGGAGGGAATGGGTTTTATTTTCCCGTCTCCAGTAGAACTAGGGCTGGGGGAGAAGAGGCCTTCTCTCCCCTGACGTTCCCAGAAGAGAAAAGCCCATCGGGTCTGAGTGCATTTAAGCCATATAATAAAAAAAACAACGCGGGTTTATAGGAGGTGGGGGAGATTGAGAGGTCAGGTAACCATAGTTAAGCGGCTTATCGATCTAAAAATTAAAATGAATCGTTAGATTAAAATCGAAGGGCAATTATAGAGTTGGCTCATGGATCCTATATGATCCTGGTCTCATATAAACGGGATCCTTTAAATTTCTTTAAGAATATATAACGTCTACTTTCTTTCTTTCTCTTATAAATTTTAAAATAATTATTTTTATTCTTAAAGATAAACTTCACTAGCTTTCCAGTTTTTTGCCCCCAGACCTAATCCTATTAAAAGCAGTCCAAAAAATTTAAACCGTAACTTATTAAAAAATTTATATTTAATGGAGAGAAAAAATCTTCATTTTACTACCCAATTTCCATCTAATATAACGTGAGTCATGGCTGCGGGTCAAGCTAGACGGCTCTAAGAACAGCTTTGGCAACGCACCGCTGGTCAAGCTGGACGGGCTCTGAGAACAGCTTTGACAACGTGGTCGAAGGGAAATGAAAGGCTCTTTGTTTTTTTCCAACCCGTCTCGTTGTAGTATGGAATAAAATTTTTGTTTAATTTGACATGTTGCACTTAAAACAAAGTTTTATGTCTTTTTCAAAATACTTACTAAAGATGCCTATCTCCACTCCAAGTCTGGAAACAAATGCCCACGTCTTATCATTAAAAATGCTTTCAGTCAAAGTCCCACCACTCCTAGGCGCTTTATGCTTCGGTTCGGGTCTTCTTCCATCGCCCCCAGGGGGACCTTGCTTTCAGTCCCTCATATTTCCCATTTTACCCTCAAAAGTACTTTGTTTACAAACTTAAATAATAATAATAATAATAATAATAATAATAAAAAAAAAATTGGGTCACTGTATTCCTCTAATTTTACACTATCCTGGCCATTCTCCCAATGTATTTTCAGTGTGCGTGTGTACTTCTTGTAAGTGTGTAAGTCTAAAATTGTAGATTAGGTATTTCTTACCTATTTTTATATTTTTACTTGTTGTAAAGTCTAATTTTGTAAATTTTTCCAATTGAAGCCGATGAGATTGAGGTAGGTGAGAAGCATCTCACCAAGGAAATTGGCGGTGCCTCCGCTAGAGGGGATAGGCAAAGTTGTTGGGGCTTTACCAGGGGTGATGTCAAGGATAATATAGGATTGGACGTCCTAGAGGATCGACTCGATGGGCTCTAGGGTGTTGGGAGCTGAGTTGGGGAGGATCTTGAGGAGATGGCCCCATTGGCTACGAATCAGATATTTATTTACATACCCGATAATAGCTAGCAAGGAAGTTGATGAACTCATGGACAAGAGGGTTCAGGTGGTTGGCCATGGCCACCTTGTGAAGGCAATCACGCCCCATCATACTTCTTTGACTCGAACTTGGCTAAAGTGGAACGACGAAAACATAACAAGTTAAATATTAACCTAAAATTGGGCTAGATCGAAATACATAACACTTCCTTCATGCAAAAATAATTAACAAAAGATTAAAAAAATTAATTTAAGTCTCTTAGTCATTTACATAATACATAAAGAGTTTCAAGCCTCAAAAGGGCAATACACAAGTCTGCCAACAATTAAGGCTCTCCCATAACATATAAAGTATCTAATTAGTTATGAAATAAGCCATCAAAAGTCTATCTATAGATATATAAGAGTTACCCCCCCCCCCCCCCCCTCTATGTGCCTCTAATCGGTTCTATGTTCGTAAAATAACTCATCTTGAACACCCGCATAGCACAACCATACAACCCAAAAACAAAACAACACAAAAGTGGCGAGCTTAGCTCAGTAAGAGTTTAAAAATATAAATCCCGCATTAATACCAAAATATAATCCTTAAGAAGCATCACATAAGTCTCAAGAAAAACCAGTATTAATAACACAAGAACACAACAATTCCCTCACACATACGACCTATAGAAATATCTCATTCATGAATCACATATTCATAAGCAACACATGTAACACCCCGTCCCGGAAAAATCGACTCGAACCGGGGGTTATTTGGAAGACAGAAATCGGAGTAAATAAAATTAAATAGAAAAATTAAAACCGAGACCGATCAGGAACACCAAACTTTGAGTGCGAGATTCATAACATTCTTCTACGCACTACGAAGCTATAGCGTTCCGTTGCGCGCAGATAAGAACAAACCTAATTTTATAACTGATTTGGATCGGGCCAACGTTATTGTATTGTTGGTTGCCTACATACGTATTGGATACCATCTCTAACGTTATTCCAATACGATCAGATCCGAACATAGTTCTGCCTATTGGCTGTTACATGCATCACGCATCAAAAAATCATATACGTTAAAATATGTATAATCTTATATTCGAATAAATTATTCGGAATCAGACAAAGATCTCATAAAACATCAGAGTCAAACGGAAGTTCATAAATCAGCGAAAAATACATATCTCCAATGACAATTTAATGAACCCATCCTTCTCTGTGTGTTCGTTCTTCCTCATAATTATGTCTGTTCCAACGATAGTTTGACATTAATTAATTCTCAGTAGCATAATCAGAAAAGCGAACCAACACCACAACCAGAAATCGACCCACCTTTCACCACCAAAATAAGCTAAAACCTTATCTAATTCTTCTCAAACAATGTCCCATACTTGAGCTCAAAACAAATATAACTGCAACACCCCGACCCGCAATACCTGACCCGGACCGGGATGTTAGCTCGGAAGACAAAATTGGAGTTTATAAAATCAGCGGAAAAATTAAAACCAACTGACCAGGAGCTGCAAACTCTGAGTGCGAGAGTCATAACATTCTTCTACGCACTACGAGCTTTAGTGCTTCATTGTGCGTAGGTTAGAACAAACCTAATTTTATAACTAATTTGGATCGGGCCAACGTATTTTATCATTGGTTGCCTATGTACATATTGTATACCATCTCTGACGTTATTCCAATACGATTGAATCCGAACGTAGTTCTGCCTAACGGCTAATATATGCATTAGGTGTCACAAAATCATATACGTTAAAAATACATATATCTTTACATCTGAATAATCATTCGGAATCAGATGGAAATCTTATAAATTGTCGAAGTCAAACGGAAGCCAATAAATAAGTAAAATACACATCTCACATAAGTGAGCAAAATATTAACAAAACACACGTCTTACTCTTTCATAGAGCAGAACAGAACACACTACAGAGCGTATTAGATCATATCAGATCCTAGCAGATTATATCTGATTTCATCCGACCATACTGGTCACATAAGATCGAAGTAAGTCAAATCACAATATAGTATTTTAGAGTAATTCAAATCACAACATAATAAATCAAAGTAGATTAAATAGGATCATTTCAGCATATATCATATTAGCAAATTATATATCTTAATTAGTATATTACTAATTAAGATGTGCATTCATATAAATTATATTATAATAGAGGGTCAGAAAAGCGTACTCCCCTACAATTTCGGAAGTGGGGCCGTTCGGAGTTGCTCGTTTCCTTAGGGCGTCCTCCTTTTCTAATCCGGAGACGGCGGCCAGAACCTACTTTAACTTTGGAACACTTTACCCTTTCTGCGCCCGTAGGCGGTAGACAGAACCTCCCCTTATTCAGAGACAATTTTCCCTTTCCACGCTCATAGGCGGCGGACAAATACTCCCCTTACCCAGAGACACTTTTTCCTTTCCACGCCCATAGGCAGCGGACAGAACCTCCCCTTACCCGAAGACACTTTTCCCTTTCCGTGCCCGTAGGCGGCAGACAGAACCTCCCCTTACCCCGAGACACTTTTCCCTTTCCGTGTCTGTAGGCGGTGGACAGAACCTCCCCTTACCTAGAGATACTTTTCCCTTTCCGTGCCCGTAGGCGGTAGACAGAACCTCCCCTTACCCGGAGACACTTTTCCCTTTTCGTGCCCGTAAGTGGCGGACAGAACCTCCCCTTGCCCTGGGACGTTTCCCCTATATAGGGTTGCTAACTCGAAGAATTGATGCTTCCATTGCGTAGAACACCATTGATTTAGCTAAGAACGCATTTTGAATGGAAAGAAACGGATACAGAATGACTCCAGAAAGTTCTCCCTGAAGTTTGACGAAAATAAGATTTTATAAGAGAATGGGGTGTGAGCGTGCGACGGAAGCCAGAACTGCTCGCTTTAGCGCTCGCCATGTGTCACAAAATCAGAGGGCCTCAAAAAGTGGTTGGCGCCGCTGACGCATGTGCATCGCGCGGGTCAGGGCACTGCTCGCGGTAATGCCGCACGTTCGTCGCGAGTTTGTCCGTTCGATCGCGCGACCCCACGTCATGCAAACGGCCGCGATCAATTGGCGTCGCACGCGGCTGAGTCGGCTCGGCTCAGCTCCGGATTGGCTCGGTTCGACGCGGCTTGATGATGTCAGCTATTTCATTTTTTCTTGAATATTTTATTATTATTTCATTCAAATAAAATTCTAACTTCAAAACGCGATAACTTTTTATCCCGAAGTCGGAATTGCACGATCTTGGTATTGATGGACTCGTATCGATGAGACCTTCAAAAATAAACCCCGCATGGGTAGGTTTTCTCTTACTTTCAAAGTGGGTCCCGCCTATATGGCATGCTTCCCGAGGTCATAACTTTCGTTCCCGACCTCTAATTCGCGTGTTCTTTGATTAGTTACGCTTGTTACTTTGAGCTCTAACCAGATACGAGAGTTTTATCTCTTGAAATTAAATAAAAATTTAACTGAAATTATATAATTACCCTTAACCCTCTTGGGTTAAGCGTAATCGGAACACGAGGTCCTACAATAACAAAGAAAACCCATGTCAGATATTCATCCAAAATCTCACCTTTCAGCCACCAAGAGCTCAGATTTTAGAGGTTGAGAGAGACTTTGAGCTGCTTTTCCCTTCTGCCCTCTTCTGTAGCACAACTCCTTCTGTGATGTCCTTCTGTGGTTTGAGAAATCGGTGGCGATCCCTCCTGGCGGTAGCCGATTCCGGGGAGCAGTAAAAACTGAGAGGAGAGGGACGAGGGAGATGAAGAGAGGGAAAGCGGACCAAAGGAGTGGAGGAGGTCGACGGGAAGGAGAGGCCGGGGTTGGAGGATAGAGGCAGAGGTTGAACGGGAAGGAGTGGAGGAGGCCGACGGGAGAAGGGAGCTTGGATGAGGTTAAGGCGGATGGGAGAGGAGGGTTGGGACTAGAATTGGAGATGACCATGAGCGGATCATCTTGGAATAGGAGAAAAAGACAGGGACGGCCAGAATCAGAGTCGACCATTGTACCAGAATCGGAGACAACCATCATAGCAGAAGAGAGAAGGGTTCAAAGGGGAGGGATCGAAGGTTACTTGGAAGATGAGGTGTCGTTTCCAGTAAAACCCAAAGCTCACTTCGCCGGAAAGATGCAGCAGCTCGCCTGCTTGACGACGAGCCCAGTCATTTTAAAAGATCACATAGCAAGGTGGTGCTCTAAAATGACCTGAATACGTTATAACTCAAAGCTTGAAATCCAAATGAGGGAAAGCTCGTTGATTTATGACTAACTCTATATTCTAAACTGGGATTTTGTTGCTCGATCCACTAATGCTATATTTGTAATATTATATTTTAAATCTTTATAAACTAACGTAGGATTTAAAATATAGTGTACAAAATCCAAAATGACTAATGCTAAATTTTAAATTTTAAAGATTTTATTTTCAAATCCAGATCGACTAACCCCCTATTGATGTAAGAAGAATGACATGGATTTGTTGAGTTCAAATTTCCCGGTTCTCCCAATCTGCAATGGATATTAACGTGTTAATTAATATGCGATATAACTAGAAATCATGTATTCGGCTTCACGCTTACAAATCATATCATGTTAATGCTAACACGATATGAATACAAGTCATGTTATTACATCTACCCTCAAAATAATTAGTGTTATATCGCATGTGTAGGTCGCATCATTACTTATGCGATACAATAAAAATTGAGTTGTTTCTTCACACGATATGCTTTGAACTAAACACGATATGTTCGATTTCGTGTGGTCGAGTACACGATGAAGTACAATCTCATGTAATCTAAAATTCACTATTACCTAACACTTTCAAAAGTAAATTGTGTATCATTGACTCCTGTCTGCAATCCAAAATTAGAGCTGGGCTGAACCATGACCACCGGTGATTTAGCTCTATTGAATGTTTGGTTCTTTTCTACTGATGGTAATTTGTTACAGTTGTTAGGCTCTTTCATTTTGGCATACAATGAATGATAACACCTCTTTATTTGCTTTCTTATGAATGGAAAACACTGATTGCAGATCCTTGTCGTCTTGTAATTCATATATAATTGATGGTTGGGAAGATGAAAGTAAATACTTAAAAGTCACATTACTATTGACGGCAAGTCGTTCTTTGACTTGAAGCAGCAGCTCGCCGAACCTCACCGATAGATCAATGTTTATCAACTGTGCCTTTCTACCTATATACACGCCATCATTGCCTACCTTTTTATTGTAATGTATACAAATACTAATTCTATCTATTGTAGGGGTTAAAGGGTGATCAAATCCGCTGAAATGAAGCCTTTGGAGCCCTCAACAACGTCTGGAGTGTAAAAAAATAATTTTTTTTACTGAACAACGACACTCGTTGGTGAGTCGCTACCGGTCACCTCCCACTTGAGACTTTTGCGTGCCACCAATAAATCCTAGCCCACCGAAACAACACCGTACTTTTCCAATGTTCATTTATTATAATATAGTAGATAGTAAGTTTATTTAAAACCTAAAGGTAGTTTCATCCATAAACATATAATATGAAATTTATGTTTAAAATATAAAAAATATAAAATATTATATTCTTTGGCTAGGCAATATAAAAAAACTCTAAAGATAAACTTAACAGGCTTTTTGCCCACCTAATCTGATCAAAGGCAAGCCAAAAAATTTAAACCTCAACCTATTCAAAGTTTTACACTTATTTGGAGAGAAAAAGACTTCCCTTTACTACCCAGTTTCCATCTATGGCAAATATTAGCCATGGCTGCTGGTCAAGCTAGACGGGCTATCAGAACAGCTTTGGCAACGCGGTGAAAGGGCAATGAAATGCTGTTTGATTTTGTTGAACCCATCTCGGTCTAGTAGAAATAAAATTTCTCTTTAATTTGACATGTTGTACTTAAAAAAGAAAAATCAGGAAACAAATGCCTATCTCCATTCCAAATCCGGAAACAAATGCCCACGTTTTATCATAAAAAACTGTTTTTCAGTCAAAGTCCTACCACTCCTTGGCGGTTCATGCTTTGGTCTTGGGTCTTCTTCTATCACTCCCACACAATGTTTTAAAAATTGGGCCCGACCATTGACCCAAAATAGTCACCAAGCCGGGTTAATTGGGTTCAACCGGAGGTCAACTCAAGTTGACTGGGTTTATTGATATATTAGATTAAATATAAAATTATACATAATAATTACATAAAATTCTTGTATCTGGGTTGGTAGAGTACGTAAGACCTTTTGTCCGGTGTCTAAGCATTATTAAGTAGATCTATACTAAATAAAATAGTTACATTAATTATGTACAACAAAATTGTTGTTGCCAATGGGGTAATACTCTCATTGTGTTTCAACATGTCGCGAGTTTGAATCAGGCGCAAATCACAAAACTTTTTCTTCAAAACCTTACATAAAACCTTAACCATGTCCGACCCTAATCAACGGGTCAGCGGTTCAACCGGCCAAGTTATGTTAACCCGGCCAAGTCAACATGACTTCTTAAACAGGATAGACCTAACTGGGTTCTCAACCAGGTTTGGTTGTACCTGGACCGACCGGGCCGGGTTTTAAAACACTGTTCCCACGAGACTTTGCTTTCAGTCTCTTATATTTTTCATTTTACCCTCATAATCATATTTATTTTTACAAACTCAAATAATAAATAATATAACTGACTGGCCATATTTATCTACAAGCGATTGCCCTATAATTTTACACTATCGTGGCCATTCTCCCTACGTATTTTCAGTGTGCGTGGGTGGCCCTCTCATAAGTGCGTAAGTCTAAAATAACAAATCCGGCATTTCTTACATATTTTTGTATTGTTGCCTATAGTAAAGTCAATTTTGCAAATTTTTGTATCTAAAGCCGACGAGATTGAGATAGGTGATGAGCATCTCAGCAAGGAAGTCGGCAGCGCTGCCCGCCAAAGGGGAAATAAGCAAACTTGTTGGGGCTTTACTAGTGGGTAATGTAAAAAAATAATATGGGACTGGAACGTCACGGAGGATCGAAGGCTCTGGGGTGTTAAGGAAGGCCCCATTGGCTCCGAATCAGATACTTATTTACATCCTGATAATAGTCAGCAAGGAAGTTGATGGCCATGGCCAAGTTGTCGAGCAAACACGCCAAAGTGGAATGACGAAGCCGCCATGATGAGTTGATGTTAAATAAATAAAACTATTAATTTAAGAGAAAGGGAGTATAGTATTATTTTACAAATCTGGAAACGAATGCCCTCTTATTATCGTTAAAAATTGGTCAGTCAAAGTGTCACTACTCCCACGCGCTTCACGGTGTCTTCTTTCATATTCCTCATTTTACCCTCAGAACACCCTTTTTTCCCCATGCCAATATTTCTTTTTTACCTTCACAAACTCAAATAATATTAATATAACTTGCTCGCCACATTTGACGACAAGGGATTGCACTGTAATTTCACACCATCCTGGCCCTCTCCTCAAGTGTTTGCATCTATTATATAAGAGCGCATTTCGAAGCGTAAATTCAAACTGGATTAGTGAAGAGGAATGGATCACGAACAAATCCTTTCGGCCCTCTATGCTCTCCCACTTTCCACCGTCCTCACCATCTTAGCCGCCGCCGCCGCCGCCGCCTTCTTACTCTTCCCGCGGCCGCGCAACTGGCGCAATGCCCCCCCGGGCCCCAGGGGGTGGCCGATCGTGGGCTACCTCCCCTACCTGAGCGACCGCCTGCACGAGGACGTCCACCACCTGGCCAAGACGTACGGCCCGATCTTCAGCCTCCGCATGGGGCAGAAGCCGACCATCGTTGTCTCCTCCCCAGAGGTGGCCCGGGAGATCTTCAAGCACAATGATGCCACCTTCTCCAGCCGGACCATCACAGAGGCCATCCGCAGCGTCACCTACGGCGCCACCTCCCTTGTCTTCGTCCCCTACAGCCCCCGGTGGCGCCTCCTCCGCAAGATCCTCACCACCGAACTCTTTTCCTCCCGCTCCCTCGAGAACCTCGAACCCGCCCGTAAGCAACAGGTAGAAGTTAACCCTTAATTATTATGATTTCTCAGCAGTCAGCAATAAACTACACTCATACGTACGTAGGAAGAACGTACGTCTGAACACCAGTTTACAACGTACGCAATACCTCTTTGCATACTATCCTGGTATCATAAGATCGTGTGTTGTAGGTTAATGGACTTCTTCAAAATTTGTACAATGCCTGGAAATCAAAGACACCCATCAACATAGCGGATTCGACATTCGTGACCTCGGCCAATTTGATCAGCAACCTGGTGTGCTCCAAGAGTCTGTTCGACAACAGCAAGAAGGAAGGGAGGGAGTTGAAGGAGATGGTGTGGGAGGTTATTGAGGTGGTGGGGATACCCAACGTGGCCGACCTGATCCCAGCCCTCAAATTGCTGGACCCGCAGGGGCTCAAGAGGCGGGTGAGCAAGGTGGTGAAGAGATTCGATGACTTCTTCGAGAAGTTGATAGATGAGAAACTGGAGGAGAGGAGAAAGGGGGTGAAGCTGAACGAGAATGGGAGGATGGACATGCTGGACGTCTTCTTGAACTACAGGAGCGAGAAGGAAGATGATGAGCTCAAGGAGTTCAGTAGAGTCGACATCAAAGGGATCTTATCGGTAAGAAATTAAGACCATGGCTTAGTAATTAATGGGTCTAATGGGAAATATTTCGAAAATCAGTTTACTTGAAAGTGCATATGCATTCATTCATTCTGCAACCTCCCACTGGTACAGGACATGTTCGTGGCCGGGACGGACACTTCTTCCAGCACAATCGAGTGGGGGATGACGGAAATCTTCCGGCGGCCGGATATCTATAAGAAGGTGCTGGCCGAGCTCGACGAGGTGGTCGGAAGTGACCGGTTCGTGGAGGAATCCGACATCCCGAAGCTGGTCTACTTCCAAGCGGTGGTGAAGGAGGTGTTCCGACTCCACCCGGGTGTGCCGCTGCTCATCCCCCGCCGCACGAACGAGGCGACGGAGGTCTCCGGATACCACGTGCCGAAGCACGCCATCGTGTTGGTGAACGTGTGGGGCATGGGGAGGGACCCCAAGGTGTGGCCGGAGCCCATGGAGTTGAGGCCGGAGCGGTTCATAGGGAGGGACATGGACGTGAAGGGGCAGGACTTCGAACTGATGCCCTTCGGCACGGGGCGGCGGTCGTGCGTCGGCATGCCGCTCGGCCACCGGATGGTTCATTACTCGCTGGCCTCGCTGCTGCATGCCTTCGAGTGGGATTTTCCGGAGGAAGCATTGAATGACTCGACGGAGAAGGTGGGAGTCACCCTCCAGAAGACCAAGTCCCTGGTGGGGATACCCAAGCCACGCTTGGCCGACTGTGCTTACCAGTGAGTGAGTTGTACGCGAGGGGGAAGAAGTTGCAGCAACTTACGTAATAGGGTTGGCGCAGGTGTTGCGCAGGCAATTTGGACCATGGGTCTTGTGTGTTGAACTTGTATTTACAATCACTTGCGGTGTTTTGATCCTTGTTTAAATCCGTTTCATTATTTTATAAATGTCAGAGAGATATTTTAAATGAATAAAACGGGGCTTATGCCTGCCTACAAAATTTTTTATTAATAATAGAACGTGGCTATTTAAACCCAAGTTTTATCCTTGTATCCCCTAAAATAAAGTAAAAAGTTAAATATTTTTTTTACTTCATTCTTCCCATTCTACCCTCTTCATTTTGCTCATATTTCCCCCACTTACACTTAACCCCAACTTTTTTTTTTGGCAATGAATCCAACAACGGCGATATAGACTTCGGCGACCAATCTAGCCACCCCAGATCAGGCCTGTGCACCGGATCTAGTCGCGCCATGCACAGCACAGCCAAATCTAGCCACGGCCTGGGCTAGCCGTGGGCAGCGTGGCCAGATCTGGCCGCAGCCGAGGCTGGCCGTGCATGGCGCGGCCAGATCTGGCCACGGTTGGGGCTAACCGTGCACAACGTGGCTAGCACAAGTAAGTCCAGCATAGATCTGACCCCGGTGGCACCGGCACCAGCGACCAAAGTTTCACCGAAGAAGAAAGGAGAGGGGGAGAAGTGAGGTAATTTTTTTTTTTTTAAGTATAAAGGATAAGTAAGAAATTTTAATAAAATAGATTGGGGTAATAAAGAAATTAGAGATACGAGGAAAAAAGTGAGGTTTGAATAACCACATTCTTAATAATATTAATTTTTGGTAAATATAATTAATTAATTGTATATATTTTTTTATTTAATTATATTTAGTTAGTAGTTGAATATATTTTATGAAATCGATAGAAAAATGCTTACGCGAGGTTGAGAAAGATACATCAAAAACTTACTTCATCTTCCTATTACCGTTGATGAGTAGGACTCATAAAAATGAAGTAACTTCTTGACATACCTTTCTTAACGTCGTAATAGCATTACTCATATTCGATGTGGCTCACAACCACACACTGTGTAGGCTTAACTCCATACGATAAGGGTTGCTGACGCAGCTTGTTGAAGAGTTCTCACAAACAAACAAAAACAAAACAATCAAAGGGTGGGAAGGAAGTAAACTTTATTGTCAATCAATGAAAACCCATAACTCGACTCCACCAGACCAATAGTGATCACAGAATTAAAAAGTCAAGAAAAGTAGAAGATATATACACTGAAGAACTTAGGGTTGAATTCACAAGCCTCTTTCAGAATACACAAATTGCATATATATGGCTGAATCCTCGAGCCAAAGCACACTCGAATCCACAAGCTTCCTCAACACTTCATTACACACAAAAATTCATCAAAGAGTAGCAGACTCCTAAACTTGTTTGAAGGGAGATGAGTTTATGTGGATTGTAGAAGCCGAAAAGAGTTTTTAGCATATTAAACGTAGAATGTGGCTATTCAAACTTCACTTTTTTCCATGTATCCCCCTTTTTTTTTACCTCATCAACTTTCATTAAAATTTCTCATATCTCCCCTTTTCACCCCACTTCTCTTTTCTTTTCTACTTTCTTCTTCTTCTCCGGTACCGGTGCCCCTTCTCTGGCACCGGCGTCGATGACCTCCACAATAAGAGGCTACGACAGCTAGTCGCGGCGGCACTAACCGCTAGCAGCTAGATCTGCTACGACCAGATCTGGCCGTAGCAGTTGGAGCCGCCGGTGACCACGACTAGATCTGGTCGTTGGCCTTCGGCTGCTTGTGCAGCCAATGGCCATGGTCAGATCTGGCCATGGCCACTGGAGCTGTCTGGCAAGCTGGCCTACGGCTCCAGTGGATAGCTCCTAGAGCATTTGGCGGCCACGACCAGATCTGGCCGTGGCCTCTAGAGCCGTCGGCTAGGATCTTGCCGCTGGAGCCGTCTGGCCAGTTTGGCGGCCACAGCCAGATCTGGTCGTGGCCTCTAGAGCCGCTAGCCAGCGGCCAAGATCTGGTCGTTGGAGCCGCCGCCCACTTGCCGAATACTTGTGTGGCCAGCGGCCACGGTTAGATCTGGCCGTGGCCTCAAGTTGTTGGCCGCCGGAGGTGTGTCGCTGGAGTCGAAGTCGTCAGAAGAAATGAGGAAGAGGGAAAAAAATAGAGTTTTATGCAGTGGGGGACGGAAGAGCAAAAATGATGAGAAACCCCCCGCCCCCCCCTTTTTGGGGGACACTGGGAAAAAAATGGGGTCTATATGACATCGTTCTTAAACATAAGTTGGTGATTGCCCCAATTTTAACTTCAACAAAATCTTTGAGGTGGAGTGCGACGCATTGTGAGTAGGAATGGGGCATGTGCTTTGTCAAGCGGGTTAACCTGTCGCTTATTTTAGTGAAAAACTATACGAATGAAAATGGTCTACTTATAAGTTAGGACTTTATGATTTGGAAGTGTTCAAACATCGAAAGTGCTCAAACATTGAAGACATTATCTAGTGTGTTAAAAGAGTTTATTTTACACACTAATCATGACTCTCTCAAATACCTTAACAACCAGAATAAATTGGATGACTTACATGCTGGATGGGTCTCCCAACGTCAAGAGTACACTTTCACAATCAAGCACAAGTCTAGAAAAATGAATCAGAGTGGACTGCCCTTAAAGACAGAGTCTCCTTTCTATACTGGTTTGGTCTTCCGCCCTTTCAGTTGGGCCGCCAGATTAGGATATTGACTTGCTCAAATGGAGTGTGTTTTTTCTGCTTCTGTTGTTATATGTTTCTTCTGCTATATATTTAACTAAAGTAATCGTATGAGAACATGTGAAAGACTTATTTACCATGCTGTTCTTTTCTTATTCCGCCTACATCAGTTGGCAACTGTAAACCAATTTTTTTATTGAGTTTAATTTACTTAATCAACAGGTTTATCTCTAGCACTAATTACCTAATCCAGTCTTGCATTTTTTTGCCATGGCCTATTGTGGGAACTCCGTCAGATCACATTTGTTTCTTTCAGGACCGTTAGATCACATTGGAAGAAGGCATACCAACGAAATTACTTGAGTATTTGTAGACTACCTATTAACGGACTGATCCTCCTATGCTTATCTCTTTTGTTACCAGATTTTGGAAGACTGTTATTTGAACTTATCTGATGCTAACCGGATCAACTTCACGAGATCTTGTTTGTTTTCTTAGTTTATATTGTAAACAAAATCTTGTACTTAGAGGCCTATATATATGGCCCTTGTTAATGAGAATTTAATCTTCCGTCTCCAGTCAAATTAATATGGTATCGAGCAGGTTGTCTTCTTCCATAGTTTTTTTCTCTATGTTCTCTATAGCGAATTCAAGCTTATCCCCTTTTATTTGCATTAAGTAAAATTATATCCTCCACTATGGCCACACTAGATACTTCAATGCATTCTTCCACAGGCAGTGAATCTCATTCTCATCGCCCAACCCCCTTGATTTGTTTAACCCATATTACCTCCATAATTCTGATAACCCGGGCATGAGTCTTGTCTCCCATACATTAACAGGTAATAATTATTCGACATGGAGCATAGCCATGCCCTAAGTGCTAAAAACAAGATGGGATTCATTGATGACACCATTCCACATCCTGATGTTGCTGTCGATCCTGGTGATTTTGCCTTATGGCAACGATGTGGTACTATCTTGGCTCCTTAATTCTATTGATGCTGATTTAGTTAATAGCGTAATCTATACTCATAAAGCTTCTGAAGTTTGGGCTGATCTTCGAGAACATTTTTCTCAAAGCAATGCTCCCCCCCCCCCCCACCGCTGCATTTATCAAATACGGCGTGCCATATCTTCTCTTCAGCAAGATCATTCGTCAGTGGCTACCTACTTCAGCAAATTAAAATCCTTTTGGGATGAGCTCGCATCCTATCATCCCTTACCCGCATGTACTTGCAGGTCTATGAAAGTTCTCACTAATCATGACCACGAAGAGAAAGTTTTACAGTTTCTCATGAACCTCCATGATTCTTATTCTGCTATTCGAGGACAGATTCTTCTCATGAATCCTCTGCCAAGCATCAATCAGGCTTATGCCCTTGTCTTATAGGAGGAGAAGCAACGAGAAATCACTACTCTTGCTCAAGCTCCTCTTAGCACTACTTTAATAGCCTCAACTCTTCCTGACAACACTGGACTCCTTGCCCGACAGCCTCCTCAATCTTCACTGCCCTTGCCTAATACCAGAGGATCGGGGTCCAACCGAGTTCGTAGTCGGTTCCCTAGCACTTGCCTTCAATGTGATCATTGTCGTAGTCTTGGCACCAAAGCAAATTTGGTCTGCGATGGGTTAGTGTTTGATGATGCTGTCTAGGATCTCTTTGGGCAGGAATGACCAATCCAACTTCATGGTAGGAGACTATTTGTCTACCTTCTTTTTCTAAGAAGAATTCTGGATCTTTTTTATGGGAAGAATGAATTGGTGGCCTCCCTTGTGGATTTAGTAGACTAGAAGGTCGAATCTAAAGTTGTTGCCGGTTTGGTTTTGGTATTCAGGAAATGTATTGCTGGTGCTGGAGTCCACGGTGGGTCTAATGGTGATTGTTGAAGATGTAGCTCGGCTCAATTGTAATTATTTTGTAAGTGAAGCTCATAGTTACAACAGTGACAGTTATATTCCAGTGCGTGTACACTTGTAACTAACTGACCAACAAGTGGCTAGTAAAGTCATAATTTATCGGCTCATAGTTTATCGGCTCTGCATATTAAGTCTCCTACTATTCTTGCGTTATGGTGTGATAATAAATCTGTCATAATAAATCCTATATTAGAGAACAAGTGCTATTTGGAGCTATTAAAGTGCAGTATGTTGCTTCTTCTAATAAGTAAATGTTTTCACAAAGCCTTTGACTACTGTTCAGTTTCAGCCGTTTAAATCTAACCTCATGGTTGTAAATTCACCATAAGCTTGTGGGGGGATGTTGAAGATATGGCTTGGTTTAATTGTAATTACTTTATCAATGAAGGTCATAGTTACAGTATTGACAGTTGTATTCCAGTGCATCTACACTTGTAATTGACTGACCAGTAGTTGTATAAATAGCTATGCACTTCTCATTCTCAATAATGTTATATATTTTCGTACATTTGCCTTATTTTTTATGAGAGATCTTACTGAAATAATTATGACCGAATTAAATAATCCACTCTGTCCTTAAGATAGAATTCGCCCTCCCTTATAAGTGCTTAGGACCTCGCGGGTGTCTATCTCCGAGGATAAGACAGTCAACCATACACCGTAGGAGCACCTCTAACACGGTATATGCAGCGAACCACAGTGTGCTAACACAGACACAGAGAATGAAAATAACGGTAAATCCCAAATCAGATTTTTGCATAAATCTGTTTCAATGATTTTATAAGAAACCAAACGGATGCGTCTATCCGTGAAGGACACAATCTTTAGTGAAAACAAACTAGACCCAAACTAATTAAATAGACCAAATGAATTTGTCCCAAAATTATATTATTATGTTGACCCGACCTGACTCGACCGGCCGTGCATGTGAACCAAACCGAACGGCGGCGGTGCGCGCGTGTGAGTTAGCCCACCTAGGTGCATTGGTCCAATATCTCTCTCTCCCACAAAAGTGGGTTGGTCCAAGGGCTTAATATGAAATGCCAAACTAATGCCTTATATACCAACACCATCAACTTTACCTAAGCGATGTGGGACTATTCACTCATTCAACCAATTTCCATGTGTTATTCTCATTCAATATGAAGTGGGCTTGGGCTCTCTCTACCAAATGGACTTAACCCACTTGAGTAATATGGGCTTAACCCACATAACTATTATGATGCCCATCTAATTAATATGGGCTTAAACCCATTTCAAATACCCACTTCTAACAAATAATACAAAATATCAGTTCATTATTTTCTTCAGTGACGAGGTCGAGGAGGTCAAACTCCATAAGCCTGATACAACTTGAAATGCTATGTCAAAAGACAAAGACGATATGGAAGAGGCCTCACAGAACTGTTATGTTACAATCGCGAACAACATAACCTTCGATAAACTTGAACTGCTGTGTTGCAACTGTGTGCAGCACCCCAACTCTACCACAAGTGGCCAGGCTAGGCCCCGCCGAGCTAGATTTGGCTCATCTCTAACCACCGCCGCTGGTGGCTTGGCGGCGGCTGGATGTTGGCCGTGAAAAAAATAAATTAATGGCATATGGAAGGTGGGGTGTTGGGGTGTACAATAACAAAATCGTGAAGGGCAATACGAGTGCTTAGCAGTAAAAAAATTATTAGCATTTTTTTTTGCAGTTAAAGAATATTAATTGGGGAAAAAATAAAGGCGTTCTTATAAAAGTGGGGATGTACGAAATTATTGAGTCCAAACAGTTCCATGGCCCCTACCCCGAAAATCTGGTCAGGAAAACATTTTTTAAAATTAAATGGTTGATTCCGATCACGCGCCACCCACTAGTCTCCACCATAAAAGCTGGTTCATCCATCCGCCATCTCTGAATCGAAATACTATAAAAATACATCGTACAATCAATGGACTCGCTGAACCACATTCATTTACTGGGAAAATGAGCCAACAACCCCCAAGTCCCTTCCCTTCACCAACTACCGGCACATATCTCCTCCCCTTCTCCACCATTCTCACCATCATCACCTCCCTTTCGGCCTTCTTCCTCCTCACGGTCATCCTCCTTCGGCGCTGCAACTGGCGCAATGCCCCACCCGGCCCAACGGGGTGGCCGGTCATCGGCTGCCTCCCCTACCTGTCCAGTCGTCTCCACGAAGACTTCCACCACCTTGCCAAGACCTATGGCCCTCTCTTCTCCCTCCGAATGGGGCAGAGTTCTGCCATTGTCATCTCCTCTCCTGCAGTGGCCAGGGAGATCCTCAAGCACAAGGACATTGCCTTCTCCAGCCGCACCATCACTGAGGCTGTCCGCCACCTTGCCTACGATGGCACCACCCTCGTCTTTGTTCCCTACGGCCCTCGGTGGCGGCTTCTCCGTAAGATCATGACCTCCGAGGTATTCTCCGTCCGTGCCCTTGAGTTGTTCCTCCCAGCTCGCAGACAACAGGTAATTCATAAAGGTCTAAGAACTTTCTCATACGGCAAAAGAATGGTAATTTATACTACATAATTGTTTGGTGCAGATTAGGGTTCTTCTGAGAAGCTTACACTCTTCATGGAAAACCAAGAGTCCAGTGAATATTGCTGATTTAGCGTTCATTGCCTCTACCAACTTAATTAGCAATTTGGTTTGCTCAAAGACTCTGTTCGACAGCAGTGAGGAGGGGAGGGAGCTAAAGGAGATGGTGCGGGAGGCATTTGAGGTTGTTGGGACACCAAACATTGCAGATTTGATCCCGGTTTTGAAGAAGGTGGACCTACAGGGCTTGAGGAGGAGGCTGCGGAAGGTGGCCAGGAGATTCGACGATTTCTTTGAGAGGTTGATAGATGAGAGGTTGGAGGAGAGGAGGAATGGCGTGAAGAGTAACGAGAATGGGAGGATGGATCTGCTTGATGTGTTCTTGGACTACAGAAGTGAGAAGGAGGAGGAGGACGAACTCAAAGAGTTCAGCAGAGTGGACATCAAGGGAATGCTCGCGGTAAATTTTAGTACGTACTCTCCATTTTCAGTAAAACTTCTATACAACGATGCCTCTATCCCATTAAACAAATACCTTACTCATCCTTCTTCCACATCGGCCCCGGTGCCTGAGCCAACGTCCTCTTTCCGGTCAGCGCCATAATCTCCTCCTCCTCCTTTCTTCTTTTTCCTCCTTTTCCCGGCAGCCGGCGAGCAAAAGCGGTGAAGGCTGCACAAGGCCGCACCAAAGCAGCGGCCTTTTTGGCCCCGACTGGCCAAAATCTTAAACCGATCCGGCCAGATCTGCCCGAGCTACCTAGCGCTTCCTTTTACCCCTACCTAGCTTCTATGGGATCTTAATTAGCGGCGGCACTATTGTAGCGCTACCTCACCTTATGATAGCTAGTGTGGAAGAGTTTTTCGTGTTCACTTTTGTGACAATGAGCTTAGCCTAAAGAGCCCTCGTTCGCTATGATATTTGAGATGGATGGCGCACATTAATATATTTTAAGTAGTTAATATGTTAACGTGTACCCTGCTTTAGCTCCCTCGTTACACCTCCCCCTCCACTACTATTCTCCTCTTTTTAAATGCATAACAATTAACCTATTTGGCTGTGTTGGCCACAACCATGCCTTATTTGGTCGCATCCATATCAAATTTCTTTTGGCATGGCTTGGACGTGTCCAACTTGCCAAAACTACGCCTTAGATTCAATTTTTACATTTTCGTTTAAAATTGTGGAGCAGGACATGTTCATCGCCGGGGCAGACACTTCTTCTAGCACTACCGAATGGGGCATGACTGAAATCCTCCGACACCCTGAGATCCACAAGAAAGTGATTGTTGAACTGGACGAGGTGGTTGGCAAGGACCGACTGGTGGAAGAATCCGACATCCCCAGGCTGACCTACTTCCAGGCTGTGGCGAAGGAGGTATTTCGTCTCCACCCGGCAGTACCCCTTCTCATTCCCCGACGGACGGACGAGGCGACAGAGGTATTTGGTTACCACATTCCCAAGCAGACCACTGTTTTTGTGAACGTGTGGGGCATGGCCAGGGACCCCAGAGTGTGGCCAGAGCCTACAAAGTTTATGCCAGAGAGGTTCATAGGGAGGGACATGGACGTGAAGGGCCAGGACATGGAGCTGCTGCCATTCGGCATGGGGCGGCGGTCGTGCGTAGGCATGCCGCTCGGCCACCGAATGGTGCACTACTCGATGGCCTCGCTGCTGCATGCCTTCGAGTGGGATTTCCCGGGGGAGGTATTGAATGACACGACGGAGAAGGTGGGGATTGCCCTGCAGAAGGCCGAGTCTCTCGTGGGAATGCCCATGCCACGCTTGGGGGACTTCGTTTATCAGTAATAAGAGAACATGGAGGTGTTGTCACTTGTTTACCAGAAGTTACCGCCTTGCATCTGCATGGTTGGTTGTACAATGTCATTTTTTAATGTAGTTAATTGGGTTTGGATTGCACTATTCATGTGAAATTCCTCAAGACAGAATGTCTTTGGTAGGGCAACGGTTATGGTAAAACATATTTCATTTCTATAATTATTTTTAAATTTTTTATTTATAATTATTTTATAAAGTAAATAGTATAAGTACTTCTGTAACCGTTCCCTCCACTAATAATTAACCAATTAATTGAATAATTATCATCTATTATATTTTTTAAAATATGCTTAAAAAGACTAAAATAAATAGTTATTATTCACATAATCAAATATTATTAAAGTAAAAGACTAACATCATTAATATTATTATTTATAGTTGTTGCAAATAAATTATGAGGATCAAATATGAAATATAAATGGACATATATATTAGAAAAATATATAATAAAATTTTTTATTGTCTTATAATTCTTTCCTACCATATGAGTCTCCAAAACATCCATTAACTGCCCTATTTTAGAAGAATCTCAAGTGTGAAAAATATAACAATTGCCGTTTAGCACCTAGTTGTCTTTGAAGGTGTCTTAAATATAGCAATGAGACTACATGCATTGAAGCACATTATCTATTAGTTTATCTTAGAAGTAATATTTTTAAAATCAGCTTGGACGTTAACCTGGATCAATGTTTATGTAATGACTAGTATTTTTAACCCAAGTACCTTATTTAACTAATTTCTTCCCGTAATTAAACTTTTTTAAATAAAAAATAAATTTTACACCCGTCGTAACAGTACCAATAAGAGAGATACAAATTTTCAAAGATTTATTTTAAATTTATTCTAAAATTTAAATTATGAGCCCATATACACACATGTAAGACCCACATATAAATAAGATTTAATTTTTAATTATAAAATTATGTTTATTGGGTTGTTTAGCCTTGACATTTAATTAAAGTAGGGCATTGACTTAGTTGGGAAGTTTAAGTAGAAGTAGAAAGTAGTTTTGATGAGGCTAAACTTCCAAGTATTTTAACTTAGGAGGGAATTACATGTTATAAAAGAAGACGATGAAAGGGAGGTCGTTGAATGGAGAGGGACAGAAAAACAGAGAGGGTTGGCGATGGAAGGGAGAGACGTTTTCCCAACATGTTAGAAAATTTGAGAGTATCATCCGGTGAGCTAACGAGAGGTGAGGGACACAAGCACCCAACACGAGAAACTCACGGCAGTCCAAAAGAAAGAAAGTAAACAGGGAAGCAGCCTGAACGTAGAAGGGGGAAGGACCGCAAAGCAACAAGACACAAAAACCTGACACATTCAAAGACCAAAACAATTTCAGAGATGGGAAACCGACAAGAAGAAGAGAGGGAGTTGCTGCACTTAACGGTGAAAATGCTTCTCATCTCAGTTTATTGATTTTCTAAATTCTTGTCTTCAACATGGCTTCATCTAATCTCAACTAAATGCTATGTATGTAATGAACAGTGGGGGATTTTATGAAGTTATACCTGATTTTGTCATTGATGCAAATCTGTCCTGCATTTAGTGTTTGACTAGATTGTGCTTAGTTTAAATACAATATGTAGTAGGTATGTATTTATGAGTAATATTTTTGGGGGTATAGGGTAACTTTGTTTGGAAGAAAAGTCTTTAACTAACATAACATAAGAACAGAGCAACGTCTGCTCTGTTTTGTGTAGAGAATAGGTAGAAGACAATGGTCCAATTCTATGGGCTGGATTATTTAAATCCGGTCCTATCCAAGAAAATAAAAAAAAAGAGAAATAGGTGAATCAATCCTAACTCTCTTACCAAGTTTCAAGTCAAACAAAAATCTACAAAAATGTGTCAAATTATATTTTTACTCTTAATGGTGAATTTTAACTTGCCTACTAAACCGTCACAGTTCAAGGGGAAATACTAATAGTTAAAATTTAATAATTTTAATATGGAGTTATGACCCTCTTATAAATTTATATTTAAAATTTTAGACCTAATGAAATTGTCAATATATCATAAAAAAATTCAAAAGTACCCTTGAGTTTGGACCTATTTACTTTTATTTATGATTTTGGGTTAATGCTTAAGTGATAAACTAAAACTATTGGTTAATTAACAATGCACTTAGAAATCCTTGACCCTAATATGTAACCTAGAGAAATCACTTAGAGGCTTTAAGAATATAAAATTGACCAAAATTCCCTTAATAGGAAAATGAAGTTATGAACAATGAACTTATTATCTTGGGAGGCATAATAAACTCTTACTACATAATAATATGAATTAAACACAAAACTTTATAACTAGAATATAAATAAACCTAGGCTAACTAAGATCATTTTGAGGTCACAAACTCGGGATCAGGGCTCGAGTGTGTATTATATTTAAGAATTAATGTTAAGCCTTGTAATTTGTTATGATTAAACTATATCTATGATTTGGATCATGTATATCAATGGTGCTTCATGTTGCATATAACTCATGTTTAGGATTACGTGGTTCATGTTATAGTTGTCTATTATGATAAATGCATATATTTGTTTAAGGAGTTGCGCATATGTTGCACATGCACATTGGATGGAAAAGGGGTGTCTAAATTTGGTAAATTAATTGCAGTTTATAGGTAGGGCTAATGAATCCTAATTTTTGATTGGGATTCCTTGATCTAGAGAGGAATAAGTGATTCTTTGCTATTTAGAGGTAAGGGGTTTTTACATGATGATGTTTTCTTATATTAACACCATGGATTATGTGATTGATCATGCTTATGAAAATTGATGGATGCCTGAGCCTTAATTCTCTCAAAGTATAAGTTTTGAAACTATTTTTACATGCATGTGCATGATTTTGTTGGATTTTCTGTATTTTAAAGATCTATCTTCATGTTTTTTATGTTCCTTTGCACGTAGCTAGCCAAGTATTGATTATGTATAATAGGGTTACTTATGCATACATGCATATAAAGTTATCCTAATAAATTCATGTTAAATGCATCATGTTTCAAGTTCATGTAATCTTAGTTATTAGATTATGTTTTACCATGATATAGTATGACCACTTTTGCTTGTATATGGAATCATGCCTCATGCTTCATACATCATAAAAATAGTTTGTAAATTTTGTATTACTGTGATTAGGTATGGTTTTTCGCAGTTTTTCGAATTAGCCGTATCAAGTTTGAATGAATCGGTTTTCCATCTCTGTTTGAAAGGGCAAAGTTTCCATTCCAAAAGGGCAGGTTTTTCCTTCCTCGGTTGAGATGATTGAGCTATACTATTGAGATTTCTAAAGCAAGCTCCAGGTTGGTCATGTCCATATGCACTGACTTGACGAGGGATTTTTGGCATCTTTGGTTTGGAATGTCAGTCTTATGCATTAGGTATCAGGTAACAAGTAATGATAATTTTAGTTACTCTGATTTTTATTATCTTGAGACTCACTTTGGATGCAATTTCTAAGATTATTTACATAAGTATTGTTGTGTAAGGCTTTTGGATTCACTTATGAGATTAATTTACATTATGTTTGTGTAAGGATTTGCTATGAATCTTGAAATGTGTTTGATGATATTAATGTAAGTTCTTAAAACCTTACTGGGCTATGCTCACCCCTTGGTGTTGTTTTATTTTGGGAATCTTTCGGGAGTTCTCTGTGTGATTGTGCCATGCAGGTACTTAGGATAATATATACTGTGAGCATGACTAGAACTAAAGAGATGTTGAGCGAGGAATAGTTTTCTCCTAAGGAATAGTTAGGAATAAATAAATTGAATGAACTTTGAAATAAAGTTCCTAGTATGTTAATGGTGGTTTCTTTTCATTTATGGTAGATTTCATCTATATTTTAAAGGCATATGCTTATGCTATTGCATCAGGATCTAGTATAAGAATACTAAGTCTTAAATATAATAAAATTAGTTTAATTTCTTTTATATTTTCTGGATTGTTTTTAAACAAAATAGTGGCTTGGCTATGTATTCCGATTTGATCCGGGCTTGGGTCAAAAATACTAGTCGTTACACTCTACCCACCTTTAGAATAAATTGTCTTTAAAGTTTGCTAAGTCTTCAATGTTCCAGCCCACAACTCGAATGATTTCAAATCATTTTTTTCTTCTAAACTCTTTCTTATAAAATGTGCTACAAGATGTGACCTAGTAAAAGGATAAATGTGACCAACATAGCGCTCCACTAGTCACTTCTCTCCTTGACTACTACCCATCTTGCAATTTGAAAACTTTGTAGATGTTCAACACTCCACATTTAACATGCAATAATCAGCATTCAACATTTAAAATAGGTGGTGAGATGCCAATGGAAATGGTAAGAGGGTCAGTGTTCGTCCTTGAAATAGTTGCCCACTCTTTTCCATAACCTTGGAACTTAAACAAGGTCCAACAACCATACAAGCAAATTCAACATCCAAGCAATTATGCTATATCAAACAACATAGCTAAATTAATTCCCTATATACAACAAACATATAAGCATCTTCAACAATCAGAACAATCAATTAATATAAAATACCAAAGCCAACTTACTTCCTACTTACTGATAGATAATATTGTAGCACCCAGTGTTTCGATTACGCTTAACCTAAGAGGGTTATGGGTAATTATGTAATTTTAGTTAATTTTTAAGGAGATTTAAGGGATGAAATTCTTGTATTTAGTTTGAGCTCGAAGTAACGAGCATAACAAACCTAAGAATGAGCAAAACGAAGGTCGGGAGCAAAAGTTACGTCATCGGGAAATGTGCCATATGGGCAGGACCCAATTTGAAAGATTGAGATAACCTACCCATGTGGGGTCTAGTTTTAAAGGGCTCGTCGATATGAGTCCATCTATACCAAGATCGTGCAATTCTGACTTCGGGATAAAAAGTTATCACGTTTTGAAGTTGGAATTGTGTTTAAAGAAAATAATAATAAAATAATAGAATTAATGACGTAAGCGAGCCGAGCCGAGCCGCGCAAAGTCGCACCGCCGGATCTCAGCTGTCCACGCGATCAGATGGCCGATCGCACGACGCGCACGAGACGCATGACGCGTTCTCACAAACGCGCGCGACGCACGGCAGACGCGTGCCGACGCCGCGCGATTCATGTGCGCAGTGCCATTTTTCCAGCCAATTGTGACGTGACACATGTCGCACGCACATGCTCATGCACGTCGTCGGCTCATGGGTCTTTTCTATAAATAGTGGATTCAATTCATTCTTCCGAGAAACTTTCTGGAGTCATTTTGTATCCATTTTTTTTCCGTTCAAAAAGCGTTCTTAGTTAATTCGAGGGTGTTCTACGCAATGGAAGCATCCATTTTTCGAGTTAGTAACCCTATATAAGGGAAACATCCTGGGGCAAGGGGAGGTTCTATCTGCCGCCTACAGGCACGGAAAGGGTAAAGTGTCTCCGGGTAAGGGGAGGTTCTGTCTGCCGCCTACTGGCGCGGAAAGGGTAAAGTGTCTCCGGGTAAGGGGAGGTTATGTCCGCCACCTACGGGCGCGAAAAGGGTAAAGTGTCTCTAGGTAAGGGGAGGTTTTATCCACTGCCTACGGACGGGAAAGGGTAAAGTGTTTCTGGGCAAAGGGAGGTTCTGTCCACCGCCTACGGGCGTGGAAAGGGTAAAGTGTCTCCAGGTAAGGGGAGGTTCTGTCCGCCGCCTATGGGCATGTAAAGGGTAAATTGTCTCTGGGTAAAGGGAGGTTCTGTCCACAGCCTACGGACGCGGAAAGGGTAAAGTGTCTCCGGGTAAGGGGAGGTTCTGTTCGCCGCCTACAGACGTGGAAAGGGTAAAGTGTCTCCGAGTAAGGGGAGGTTCTGTCTGCCGCCTACGGGCGTAGAAAGGGTAAAGTGTCTCCGGGTAAGGGGAGGTTATGCCCACCGCCTATGGACGCAAAAAGGGTAAAGTGTCTCCGGGTAAGGGGAGGTTCTGTCTGCCGCCTACGGACGCAAAAAGGCTAAAGTGTCTCTAGGTAAGGGGAGGTTCCGTCTACCGCCTACGGGTGCGGAAAGGGTAAAGTGTCTCTGGGTAAGGGGAGGTTTTATCCGTCGCCTACGGGCGCAGGAAGGGTAAATTGTTCCGAAGTTAGAGGAGGTTCTGGCCGCTGTCTTCGGATCAGAAAGGGAGGATGCCCTGAGGAAACGAGCAGCTCCAAACGTTGCCACTTCCGCAATTGCAGGGGAGTAAGCATTTTTAACCTTTTAGTTTAATATGAATGCACATCTTAATTAGTAATATACTAATTAAGATATATAATTTGCTGATCTGATATATGCTGATATGTTCCTATTTAATCTACTTTGATTTATTCTGTTGTGATTTGAATTACTCTGAAATGCTCTATTGTGATTTGACGTACTCCGATTTGATGTGACCCGTATAGTCGGATGAAATCTGATATGATCCAACATGCTCTGTAGTTTGTTCTGCTCTGCTCTATGATAGAGTGGGATGTGTGTTTTGTTAGTATTATGCTCACCTATGTGAGATGTGTATCTTACTGATTTATTGGCTTTTGTTTGACTCCGACGATTTATAAGATTTTCGTCTGATTCTAAATAATTATTCGGATATAAAGATATATATATATTTTAACGTATATAATTTTGTGATGCCTGATGCATGCATTAGCCGTTAGGCAAAACTACGTTCGGATCCGATTGTATTGAAATAACGTCAGAGATGGTATTCAATACGTACGTAAGCAACCAACGGTGCGATAACATTGGCCTGATCCAAATTAGTTATAAAATTAGGTTTGTTCTAACCTATGCGCAACGCAGCACTAAAGCTCGTAGTGCGTAGAAGAATGTTATGACTCTCGCACTCAGAGCCTACAGCTCCTGGTTAGTTGGTTTTAATTTTTCCGCTAATTTTATGAACTCCGATTCAGTCTTTCGAGCTAACATCCCGGTCCGGGTCGGGTTTATCGGGTCGGGGTGTTACAAATATAGTCATAACTTTGAGCACCAATTCATTTGTAACACCAAATTCAAACAATGAAAATGAACTAGTGGTTCCTACGTCGCTAGCATGCTCTAATTCTTTAATTATCTCAATCTTCGTTATCACTTAGGTTTTCCAACTTCTATTAGGTATTATCCACTAGTGGGGATATTCCACTTTTGTTATTCTCCATTTCTTTTAAACAAAGATACTTGTAAATTGTCACGCCTCCTGACCCAAACTAGCGAGAGTACGCGACAACTTTTAACCAAAGCCCAAATTAAATCGGAATACATAGCTAAGCCACCGCTTCGTTTAAAAACAATCCAGAGAATAAAAAGATATTGAATTGATTTCATTATATTTAAGAATAAGCATTCTTATACAATGTCCTGGTGCAATAGCATAAGCTAGGGCGGAGCTAGGACTTCAAATGAGGAGGGACAAGATTGAACATAGAAGGCATATAGCACACTACAAAGAGAGGAAAACTTGATCATCTATGAGCTCATTCACTCCTGTAACGACCCTAATTTTTGGATGTGATTTTTCTGTCTCTAATACTACTTATATTTGAGTTTTTATCGAGTTGTAATTAAATAAATTATTTTACTTGATGATTTTTTATAATGATGTCATAGAGTGCTAAAAAATAAGTGTAACAGACTCTGAACTGCTTGAATCAGACAACAAGGCCAAAAGTTATAACCTTGAGAAATGTATTACATGGGCATGACCCACTTTAAAAGTATAGGATAACTTACCTACATGGGGTCTAGTTTTGTAGAACTAGTTAATATGAGCCCAATAGTACCAAGAATGTGTAAATCGGAGTTTAAGAGAGAAAATTATATACATTTAAAATTTTTAAATTTTTTTTAAAAAAAATAAATTTAAATTTTTTTTGCGTCACGCTGGCATTAACAACGCTATGCAAGCCTTAATGCATGGTGACACACGTGACATGTGCCACGTGCGTCTCCCGGCCCCTCATAGGACATGTGGAATGCGTGCCTCGCGGTGCGTAGGCACCGGGCAGACGTTGGACAAATGGCCAGCTAAGGTCTTTGTTCATGACCATATATCTAAAAATTGGTGGACAAACAATTCAGCTAGACACAGTTACGCAGACACATACCAAACATCGGATGACAAACGTCTACGAACAGCCATACCTGAATCCATGGCTGCGTTGATCTTTCCCTGCCTAAGGGCCAAGACATGGAGTTGCTATAGAACCATGGTCAGCACGGTGGATGGTACTCCGTTTTTACTAAGCAATTGAGAGCCATTGGTACTCGCTGGATCAGTCGAAGAATCCTTGTATTATGTCCAATTTCCAACCAACCAAGATTCAATTTTTACATTTTCGTTTAAAATTGTGGAGCAGGTCATGTTCATCGCCGGGGCAGACACTTCTTCTAGCACTACTAAATGGGGCATGACTGAAATCCTCCGACACCCTGAAATCCATAAGAAAGCAGTTGTTGAACTGGACGAGGTGGTTGGCAAGAACCGACTGGTGGAAGAATCTGACATCCCCAGGCTGTGGTGAAGGAGGTATTTCGGCTCTACCCAGTGACGCCACTGCTCATTCCCCGCCGGACGGACGAGGCCACAAAGGTATTTGGCTACCACATTCCCAAGCACACCACGTTCTTTGTGAACGTGTGGGGGCATGGCCAGGGATCCAAAGGTGTGGGAGGAGGCCATGGAGTTTAGGCCGGAGAGGTTCGTAAGAAGGGATGTGGACATGAAGGGACATCACATGGAGCTGTTGCCCTTCGGCACAGGGCGACTGTCGTGCGTGGGCATGCCGCTCGGCCAACGGATGGTTCACTATTTACTGGCTTCGCTGCTGCATTCCTTTGAGTGGGATTTTCCGGGAGAGGTGTTGAATGACACGACGGAGAAGGTGAGGATTGCCCTGCAAAAGACAAGTCCCTGGTGGGAATCCCCATGCACGCTTGGGGGACTTCGTTTATCAGTAATAAGAGAACATGAAGATGTTGCCACTTGTTTACCAGAAGTCACCGCCTTTCATCTGCATGGTTGGTTGTACAATGTCGTTTTTTAATGTACTTAATTGGGTTTAGATTCCACTATTCATGTGAAATTCCTTAAGTAAATAGTATAAGTACTTTTTTAATGGTTTTTTATACTAATAATTGATAGGTTAATTGGATAATTATTATCTATTATGCCTTTTAAATATGTTTAAAAATGTTAAAATAAACAGTTGCTATTCACAAAATTAGATATAATTAGTTAAGGTAAAAGATTAATATCATTATTGTTGTTGTTTATAGTTATTGTAAATAAATTGTGAAGATCAAACATAAAATGTAAATGGACACATATATTAGGAAAATGAATGATAAAATTCTTTGTTTTTTAATAATTCTTTCCTACCATACGAGTCTAACTCCAAAACGTCCATCTAGTGCTTTATTTTAGAAATTTTTAAATATGAAAAAAATAACAATTGCCTTCTAGCAATCAGCTATTATCTAGCAGTCTTAATTTATCACTTATGCATTAAGCCAAATTTATAAATATAACTAAATAGGTTCAAACTCAAGGGTATTGTTAAAATTCTAATGATTTATTAATAATTCCATTAGATATGAAATTTTAAATATAAATTTCTAAGAGAGTTATAACACTATATAAACATTATTAAATTTTAACTATCAGTATATTTTGAATCGTGATCGGTTCATTAGGCAAGTTAAAATTCACCATTAAGGGTAAAAATATAATTCGATACCTTTTTGTATAATTTTATTTGACTTGAAACTTGGTAAGATAATTATACTTATAGGAAACCACTATAATTTTATCAGATTTAATTAAAAATTATAAAGATACAAACCACGATTGATTCACGTAATTTTTTTTTGTATTTCCTTGGACCAGACTAGATTTAAATAATCCAGCCCATAAATTTGGACAGTTGTCTTCTACTTGTTGTATGAGCAAAGCAGAGCATTCATTGCTCTGTTTTCATGTTAAGTTTGAGACTTTTCTTCCAAACAAAATTACCCTATATCCCCACAAATATTACTCATATAAGAACATTATGGTCAAACACTAAATGCATGACGGATTTGCATCAATGACAAAATAAGGTAAACTTCATAAAATCCCGGACCGTTCGTTACATACATAGCCTTGATTTGAGATTAGATAAATCCATGTTGAAGACAAGAATTTAGAAAATCAATAAAATGAGAAGAGAAGCATTTTCACCATTAAGTGGTGCGACAACTTGAAATTGTTTTGGTCTTTCAATGCGTCGGGTTTTTGCCTCTTGCTTTGCAGTCCTTCCCCCTTCCACATTCAGGCCACTTCCTTGTTTTTTTCTTCTAGACTGCTGTGAGTCTCTCGTGTTGGGTGCTTGCGTCCCTCACCTCTCTTGCTAGCTCACCAGATGATGCTCTCGGTTTTTCCAACATGTTTAGAAGACATCTCCCCCCTCCATCTCCTCCCCTCTTTGGTTTTCTATCGCTATCCATCCAACCGGTCTCCTCTTCTTTTATAACATGTAATTCCCTCCTACGTTAGCATTTTGGGGATTTTTGCCTCATCAAAACTCCTTTCTACTTCTACTTAAACTTCCCAACTAAGTCAATTCCCTAGGTTAATTAAATATCCAGGCTAAACAACCCAATAAACATAAATTTATAATTAAAAATTTAATTTTATTTATAAGTGGGTCCTACATGCATAGGGTGGTTCACAATTTAAATTTTGAAATAAATTTTTAAAAAATTGTATCTCTCTCATCTGACCTCTGTTTTTTACGTTCTTGGTATCATTACAACAAGCTCAAAGTTTACTTTTTATTTAAACATTAAACTTACGATGTGAGGGAAGAAATTAACTAAATAAGGTACTTGGGTCAAAAATAGTTGTTACAGGTTGGGCTAGGTCAACCTTGGTTGACCCAAATGATGATATCATCACCTAAAAAAATTAAAAGTGTCTCATTATATTTTAGAAAATTTTTTATTTAAACATATTCAAAACCTCTTCAAATTTTCACTTAAATATGTTTGGCTATTTAATAGTTGTTCATTCCAACCTACTTCAATAAGTAAATCATCATTCCAAAATTTGCAATCTAAGGTATGCAACCATGATTTGTAACATAATGATGATTCCAATCAACATATATCGAATATCAAAATAAATCACCTACATCATTCATTTAAAGTTAAGTTAGCTAACATTCAAACCAAGCCACTTCGAGATAGGTCAAACAAGAGTTTAGTTCCATTAGCCCAAATTTGAGCTTTGGTTTGAGCTAACTTGAGTTTAAGCTCGAGCAAAATAAAGCCGACACAACAATCCTACTCTAAACCCACCAATCATTTCTTTGTACAAACAAACACTTCATAAGTTTAATTATCAAAAACAAAAAAAACACTCATGGGTTTGAGTTACAAAACCCAAGAGCTACAAAAGCATTTTGTATAAAGTGTTTGTATAGCCAGTTAAGAATACTCCATGATTAAAGATGAACCCTCACCTAATGGGACTAGATAAATTAGACAAAACAACCAAATGAGAAACATCAAAGCCAAGTAAAATTAAGAGAACATACAATGTAAATTGCATATGGATATTTTTTTATAAAAAAATTGTATATGGATATGAAATGCTAAAAAGAACAAATCATCTTTCAAATAGTAGTGTGTAACAACTATAATGAATGGTTGTAAGTATTTAAATTAATTCAATAAATATTTAAGACTTGAAAGTCATCTTCCTTTAAGTAAATCACAACGATAAATTATGTCATGAAAATTATTGTAAAAGATTATAAGCCAATCTCTTTTAAAATTAAATCATTGAGATTAATAGGTATAATATATTTATATTTTTTAAATATGACAAATGGGTAATAGATAAACGGGTATGGAAGAATATTTTTTGTTACTTTTCATTAAGATAATGGTCGGATAAAAGAATGGTAGAACGGGTAGCATTGGAAGTCCTAGTCTTTGACCGATTAAGAGGGTCTTCACTCCTCTGTCTTGAGTCAATTGATAGCCATGGGTCTATTCAATCTCCTTGGAAAGTTGTCGCATTACAAGGAATAGTTATGTTGCATCTACTGATAATTTGGAGCTGGTCTCATCATCAAAGCGTATTAGTCGATTTTCTCCCAGCAGCAAAGCTTATGGAGGCATTGCACAAATGGGTCTAGACAATTATGTCACCTATCTTTGTAATTCTTGTAGTATGTGAAGTACTACAAAACTACCACCCTTACTGGGACGAAACCATGATTTCATCTGGGGGCCAAGAAAAGAATAAATACTTTTTTTACTAAACTATCAACTTCCATTTCATAATGCAATAGTTTATATCTTTAATAGTGTACAATCGATGTCATTTAAATTAATGATGTTGATCATGCAAGTAAATTAATAATCAAAACATACAAAAATTAGAATTTGCTTATGGTAGGTCGTTTAGGTACTGAATTAATTCAGTAGTGAATTAATTCAAAAAATTCACCACTCACTATGAATTACGTTTGGGTAGAGAATTTGTTAGAATAAATTCAGATGTCACGTCAAACCCAGTTTTAAAACTTTAAACTAATATAACTCTCTCTCTCTTGAACTCGGATATGCACGTTCTTGGTACCATTAGATTTCTAAATTCAAGCTCTATCAAACAAGATCCCACAAGGGTAGGTAATTTTGAACTTTCAAAGTGGGCCCTACCTATATGATACATTTTTCGAGGCTCAAATCGATATGAATGATAACCATTGAAAAATAATATAATCTGTAATTTTCAAAACGATGAATAGGAGACTGAATCGACTGAATCCCCTCATGAGGTGATTCAATGATTCAGGCCGATTTAGGCATGAAACGGCCTAAATCTAACTTCAGTACTAAATTTTTAATTCAGCGCAACTTCAGTACATAAACAGGATTCTAATAATTCAGTACTGAATTGAGATTGAATCGACTGAATCTTTCACAGATTTAGTACCCAAACAACCCCTTATCTCAAAAGCATCTTAACTAGATGACAGAATATCCCAATAAAATCTTATCTATAGTTTTTTACTGGCCATTATAGATTTACCATATATCTTGAGGTCATCTAATTTTGTTCAGGTCTTTTTGTTTTGTTAAGTCGTTGCATACTGTAATCGTTATATAAATTTAATAGCACCTTTTTTCACTATCTACCTATATAGACTATAAACTACAACAGGCAATAATGGTAATTATGACACTACAATAACACATTTTGTGCTCTGCAAAATGAATAATTCCTAGACAAAATTTGTATAAATGTGTTCTATAGGAGCTGGTCAGGCTTGTATACAAGTGTAACGTCCAGAAATTTTCTAAATTCCCGAAGTCGACCACGTGGAAATTAGGGTATTGAACCCCTTGACCCTCTCATGAGAATAACTTTATTATCAGTTAGAATTGGTGGCTGAATCATATATGGATGAAAAATAGACTGAAATAGCTTCGAAACGCCACCAAGAATACGCGAATCGAAGTCCGGATGAGGGAGATACGACTGTTCAAAGTTGAACATATCGTATAGGGCCCGTTTACCTGATTTAAACGTGCAACTAGGCTGTTTAAGTTGTTTTGTGGGCCTGGTTATTTACTGTTCCGAAATTATGTTTTTGGGGCCCAATATCTCATGGGATTAGGAGCCCTAATCTCATGCCTATAAAAAGAATTAATTAGGGCTTTTTGGGGGGATTTTGATCGTTAAGCGAACGAGAAAGAGGCGATGATGGAATTTTCTGGCGAGACTCCAGTGAAGCGTTGGCGGCAGTGAATCAATGACAACTCGACCTGAGAGGCAAGATTTCGAATTGAGACCCATATGGATGTTGTTAATTAATTTTATTAAAATTTATATTGATCTATGCAATTACTGTTCACGTAATTTAGTGAACAGTAATTGATTTGCCGTCGTCGGATCAGCCCTCGAATTGGGACCACATTGGCCCTAGCTGTCGCGGCCCTGCCTGTGGAAGCCATGGCCGCGGAGGCCCTGGCTCCGGCAGATTCGCCTGCCACTGTGAAGGCCTCCGGTAGTACAAAAAAAAAAAAAAGAGCTTGCAATAGTGTGGCGCAGTCGATAGCCGGGGGATGGACCAGGGCTGCCGGAACCGCCAGATCATGGCGATCCGGTCAAGCCCGGCCCATCGGCCGGCTGTGGTGGCCTACCATCGCGACACCACCACTGGTTAAAAAAAATAGAAAAATAAGGGAGGCGCCTTTGGCCCCAGCCGGTCACGGGCGGCGGCGGGGGTCAGAGCCACCGAGATCGCCGCATGGTGGCAATCCGGTCGGCCTTTGTTGCTGCCCCACAGTGGCGGCCAGGGGTGGCACCGCTAGAGGCTGAAAAGCCTCTGGCCGGTCGTGGAGAAGACGACCCGCAATGTAGGTTGTCAGCCGCTGGACCGGGTTGGGTTTCCCAATCCAATTCTGTCCGGTCTATTTTAATAAAAGATAAATTTAACACCCACTAAATCGGGTCCGGTTCAGTAGGGTTTAGGTGTGGAAAAAAAACCTAGAAAATTACCATTGAACCTTGAGAGGTGTGGGAGTATTCTGACAAAGTTTCAGCTCAGGTAAAAATCTCAGAGGTTTTGAAATGACCCTTTTACCCCTTATAGTTAAATTACCGTGCAATACCTGACTTTGGGGCTCCAGTTCAGAGGCCTATGAGTTGATCTATAAATTGGAAAAATTCTAAGTGAGAGTTTAATATGTAAACTAATTATAGGCTAAACCACTAAGTGAGGAAAAATACCAATGAGTAGTTAATTGACCCTATTTCCCTTAGGGTTTATCGTAATTCGTTAAGCCAGCTTGGGTCGGTTCAAGGGGTTCACAACCCCGTCACACGCTAGGAAAATTATACAGAGTCCATTAAGTCAAGTAGTATCCTTGAGTTAAATTATGGACCCATCAGGTATCATTAAGGCCTTGAATCAAATGATAGAAATACCCTTTTGAGTGGACCCGCTCACATTAGTGTGAATGGAAGCGTGAGTCGGTCTGAGAGTGGAGCCTTGTGAGAGGTCAACGACTTAAATTAATAGAGGGGCAATAAAATGACTAGAATGACCCAAGGTAGGGTATCATACCCTATGTGGTAAAATTACCCTAATGCCCTTAGGGGCAATATATTCTGTTTCTATCGAAACGGATGACCTAGTGAATCAAGAGTTAGGGTACCCTATAAATGACTTCAAAAGGAAGGAGCATGACCAGTAAGTGACATGAAGACCTTGTTGGGTCGCAGTGTCATGAGAAATAAGGGTTAGAACCCTAATTCTAAGGTTTAAGGCAACATATTACAGGTGTCTGCAACCAAGTACCACGATTGACTAGAGTATTAAATACATAACTCGTGCAATATGTTAGAAGTTATCTACACTCTCAGGCTTGAATGCGTTGAGCCCTAGCCCTGTAAATGAGTGCAATGGGCATTCATTATTACTTATTCACTTGTATGTTTACATGTTATTTATGTTGCTTAATCTACTGCATGCTTTTGTTATTGATGCGTTAAGTTACATAAGTAATGTAAGGTTAATAAAGACTAATCAAGAGATATTAGTTATTGATTTATGGGGAGAACACTTAATCAAGATAATGACTAAAATACCCTCTTTAGGGTTGGGACTAGTTCATGAAGTGAACGGGGCGCTGACATAGAATTTGACCTAGGTTAATTAACCGAGGGTGGTTACGGGATGTTCTATGAGTCATAGCTAAGTGGATGAGCTATTTATTGGGCCGATTCACAAGGTGAAGAAGACCCAAATGGTTGAGTAGATACTTGACTGGATGGAAATAATCTAGTCTAAGTTTAGATGTTTGGGGGACTCAATGGTCATAAATACCTGAGGCTTTTATGGATATATTAGTAATGTCTTATGAGACATTTTCTCCCAGAGTTGGGATGGTGGAGAATGCAATATGCTTCTCCATCGCCATGATGGTTTGGGTATTGAATAAAGGGTTTTTACTGCGGGTCTCCCGCAGGTCTTCCCAGGATTATTTAGTACGTACGAAAAGTGGAGTTACATGAGCATTATGGAAGACTTGTGTTTCTTGCAAATCTGTGTCCATGAGCACAGTTGAGATCCTCTTCTCCAGATTCATAGCAAGCTATTGAGAGCCCTTTGGATTTGGGTCAAGCTGCTATTGAGCAGTCTACTCCAAGGTTGGAGTCCTTTGTTTGAAAATTTCTCGAGGGGCGAGTCATCTATGAGGTATAGATTTTATAGTATTAATTATCGACCAAAGGATGTGAGATAATTAATAACATTGTTTGATATTTCTTGTTAATTAGACAAGTGGAACGATTAAAGGACTTACTAAAATGTAAGTTGAAAATACTTAAGCATTTCATGTGTGGTGCTATGCTTCTTAGGATAGAGTAATTTTTAGGCAAAACTACATTTGGATCCGATCTTGTTGGAAATATTTGAGATGTTGTCTGATGAGTACATAGGCAACTAACATCGGGTGATGTTGGCCCGATCCGAAAAATATTAATAAAACCTTTTGTCCTTTGGAAGCTCTTCTGCTCAGGGCAGAGAGGTTCCATTGTTGTGTTGTTGTTTGGTTTTGTTGGTTCCAGATTCTCCAGGCGATGACAAGTGAGACCAGGATAGGCGAGCACAAGAAGAAGTTTTTGCGTTTCTGCAACTCCGGTACGTAAGTGTACCTTTAGCGTGAGAGTCAACTTGTTATTTATTTTCAGATGGGTGACGGACTTGTACTTAGATGGATGAGCTGTTGTTGAAATTTTAAGATGTGTAAATATCATATGATTTGATATCCGTACTTGTGAACCCAAGTTATCATGACCTGGATATTTAATCGAATTGTTTGTTTTGTATTTAAGAAAGAAAAAAAAAATTTTCTCGCTACTTACCATTCGTGCTATTTAAAAATACTTTTAAAAATCTAGGTCGTGACAACAAGATTATGAATAAAGCAAGGGGGTCATGGCCCCCACCCTTCATATGTAGTTCCATCCCTGTACCCTAAGTATTCCCTGGTACATGGAAGGCCGTACAAATATCTATGATTACTAATATAGGTATACGTCAATGATATGTCATATGCATGCATTGAGAGTTGAGACGGGAACAAACTGATGCAGCGGCTCAAATTGAAAACAGAATCAAAGATCTCTTTTGGATTTTCACTAATTGAAAGAACAAATCAATTACAAAAAATGAAACAATTGACATTCAACATCTCGCTGAACTGTCAATTACAGCTCAAACAGAGCTCAGCTTCTCACGAAGCTCAAAGAAATACCCAAATTGAACAAATCAATTTTTAGTACATTCGGAATCATCTCCATTACAACTTGAAAGATGATTTATACTAACATACTTCCTTTGTGCCATTAGTGATTGCCAAATTTACCCCTGCCTGTGTTCTAAGGTTTTCACATGTGTTCGATGAAATGCTAGAACCAATCTGCATTATTGAGTTTTCCACTGACATTAACTTGCTCCTGCATCAAACCCTCCTTCACATGAAAAGCTCGACCTCGAGCGTGAATGTTCAAGAGTTGAGAGTCACCACTACATCTTCACGTTCAGTCACTTTGTTGGTGGAGCTTTACCTAATAATTCCAACATCCATGGTAACCAGAACAGAGTTTCAGCTCAGCAGATTTTGAACCAGATCCAAATTTTAATTCCAAAAGTTCCCCTTTCCAGCATCTTCTTTGTATTTTATACTTCTCAAAACTCTATTCAAAATTCAAATGATACGGAATCAAAGGGACTAGAGCTGAATAAATGGATTCAAACTGGTGGAGGTTCTTCAAACCACAGTACATTAGTCAGAGGAACTAACAATCGTGGTAGAATGTAGAGTATAGTAACTTCTTCAGTTGTCAATGCGTCTGGATTAGAAAGACAAAGATATATTTCCAGAGACATATTGGTAATGTAATGATATCCATTTTGATCTATGAACCAACAAATTTCTGGTGTAGCAATGTCAAACTCATCAATCTTTAATTGTATTCCCAACATATGTTTAGTGAAAACAAAACATAGTTTCTTGTCAGAAGCATTCCAGATTAACCACTTTATGAGCAGTAATTCAGACAAGTCAAAAGTTTTGATACACCATAGTACAAATAGGTCGAGAATTCTTCCAGACAGTTTGCATAAGAACTGTAGTGAACTCATTATGCAGAGGAACATATTTGTTAGACCAAATATTCAGATTGTCTTGTACTAGCCTAAATCGTCTCCATTTGCAAAACTTAACTAAATTTCTGGTGTCATGGTTGAACAAATGAGGACTCCACTTACTCTCTTGAACTTCCACTACCTTCAAAGAAAGTGAAATAATTGTTTCCAATCCTATACTCTGTCCAAGAATTTTAAAAGTATCAACAACACTTTGCTTTTCCATTTTGAAATCTGTCTTCTTAATTTGCATTGAACAATTTCCACAATTAGTATTGATTGTAGCTAATTGCATCACAACTGAGATAGGCACAGTAATTTTTATAATCATAGTGCAGTCATTTTGCTATATCAATTTCCTCGTGTCAACCATCTCAAATTTATCTTGTAAGGCAGAGAGTGTTTTTACAAACTTTATCAATTTTCTGAGTCATTTTTGTTTGAAACTCAAGCTGTGTTCCATAATTATTCTGAGGTTCATACCAACACAGGTGCTTTCTATGCAATTTTTCTTTAAAAGAAGAAATCTGAATTTCCATCTTCAAAAATTGAAAAGTTGTCTCGGCATTTTCCTCTTTAAGTCTATGTATTCCTGTGAGCTCAACAGAAAGAGTCTTTTGGCTCATATTAGAAATTTCAACTTCTTGAATTTCCTTCAACGCATCTTTAACATCAATAAAGCAGTCTTCTATTCTTGCTTTCATTAGATGCTTAACTTGCTTTGTTGATTCAGTTAGCATTCCCACTTCTATTTTATGTTCTGTCAGTTCATCTAACATATAAAGATCCAGAGAGTTCTTCACTTCAGTAATTCAAATTTGCTGAACAATATCAAGCATATCAACACATCTTAGAAGTTTGATGTTTCCAAACTTATTGACATGACTAAGGTAATATCTGTATCCAAAAAGAAGCATAAGTCCACACTTAAAACTAATAGGTATTTCACCAGATTTCTCCAAGTTAAACATAACTGTAGCAAGCTCTGCTGCATGAATATGTCGTGTCACAAATTTAACAAACTTGGACTCAAGAACCACAATTATTAAACTAGATCTAATATTGTTCAAATCCAATGTCCATGGTTTCAAATAAAACTCAACGCAGAATCCAGAGCAGTAAAAATATAAGTCTGGCTGTAATCCTCCTCCTTTCCATTTCTGAACTAATGCATTATCTTTACAGAATCTCAGCATGTATAAGTATTTTACCTCATGTTCTCCTAAAGATTTTGATGGAAAATACTCAATGAGCATGCTTTCATCTTCATACTCCACAAATTTTGAAACCAAGTTAACCGCTCCGTGTTTCTTTAGCTTCCAGTGTTCAAATGTCAACTCAGCTTACGCATTCAACTCAAGAACTATATTACTGTCAAAAACTAAACAATCTGTCTTTAACTCTGAGATAGTAACATATACTCTATCAACAATTCGAGTTAACAAAGTTTGAATCTCTTTGACAAATTGTTGAACATCTTGGATGCACTGGTTAAAATTCAAAACTCTATGTAAAATTAACCATGGTGGTTTTGGTGGGATTTGTATCAGGACTTTCCAAAATAAATGCCAAAGTTCTTCAATGCTGAATTTAAAATTTAAGCCAAAAATACCTTGTTCAAACATTGGCATAACAGAATAGCATTTCATTTGGCAAGCATCTGAATCATCATAGAGCAACCAAATTAAACCATCTGGGTCAACGTTTATAGTTCTGTCACAATTATCAATATTAGAAAATGAAGGTTCTTCTTCCATTGGATTTTCTCGGTTGGAAGGATTTTCAGCTGCATTTTCATTATCTAATTTGAAGCCTCTGTCAACTGTATTGTATTCATTTATAGTTTTCAAAATGTTAGCTATTGAGACATCATCTTCTGACTGACATACTAACAAATTTGAGATTGAAGACACTTCTTTGACCATTCCATGTTCCCGAGTTTCATTTTTCTACCGTGCATCTTCTTTCTCAGATCCACTTTCTGAATTTGAATCCATAAGAGGTAGAGAAATCTGTAAATCTTCTAGTTCTAACACAACTTTTGATTTATTGAACTGTAATGAAGAATTCATTATCTTAGCTTGAATAGACTTTCTTGTAACCCTCTGTATTTTTATAATTTCAGTTTCTTGCAGTACATCTTGAGTAGTTAATCCATGAAATTCTTCATCATACTCAGAAACAATATTAAAATTCTGTCGATAACTTTGATAATGACTAGAATTTGACTGTTCATAAGCAACTGGTAGAAATTTACTTTTCAGTAATTTTTTCATACGTGACCAAGACTGAATTGGATGTTTATAATTGCAAATTCTGTCTTGTTGAATTCGAGCCCACCATTTTGATGCCCTTCCTTTCAATTTATTAGCCACAACCTTACATTTCATATCATCTGGAACCTCCATGCAATAAAAGTAATTTTCTACTCTTGCTATCCAATCCAAAAATTGCTTTATATGCATATGTCCAATAAATGCAGTAAGTTCAACTTTAGTCTTGAATGTAGATAAATGGATATGTGTTCCTGGATTTGGAAATGGATTAGGAAGTCGCTGCTCATCTTCATCACTGGAAGATGTTTCATTGTTGTGTCAAAATTCGGAAGCCCTAGGAGTTCGATATGGAAAGGATCCCGCATATCTCGGATCTGGTTGCAAATTTCTCGGCACTTGTGGATCTCGATCTGGAGCTAGCCGATCTTCATTCAATCAACGCAAGTTGGCAAAAATTTCTTGCATCTGAACTTGCATCCGCTGCATTTGTTGCTGGAGATTCACCTTATCTGCCATTGATGGTGAATTTGCCAAAGCTTCTCCACGATCGTTAATCGCCATCGCAAGCAATTGAATAGTGCTTTGATACCAATTTGATGCAGCGGCTCAAATTGAAAACAAAATCGAAGATCTTTTTTGGTTTTTTACCAATTGAAAGAACTAATCAATTATAGAAAATGAAACAACTGACATTCAGCATCTCGCTGAACTATCAATTACAGCTCAAACAGAGCTCAGCTTCTCACGAAGCTCAGGGAAATACCCAAATTGAACAAATCAATTTTCAGTACATTTGGAATCATCTCCATTACAACTCAAAAGACTATTTATACTAACATACTTCCTTCGTGCTATTAGTGATTGCCAGATTTACCCCTACTTGTGTTATAAGGTTTTCACAGGTGTTCGATGAAATGCCAGAACCAATCTGCATTATTGAGTTTTCCACTGACAGTAACTTGCTCCTGCATCACAAACCTTTAAGAAAAATATTTCCTTGCACGCTCACTTGCCAATAACACTCATACTGCCAGTTCACTTGCAAATAACACTGAATATTATAACACACATTAACAAGTACAACAAAATGAATATAATAATATGGACAGAGAGTCAAAATTATCACATGCATATGGACAACAAGTTCAAATGCAAGGACATGTAAACATTACTAACACAACAAGGACAACAAGTCCATAATTTCCTTTTTATTTTAACTAATACATAGAAAATTAATGACACACAAGAAGAAACACAACTAATTCAAAAACAAGGAGAGCATTTTCATTAATATACCACATGTACACATACTTGGTAAGGGCATGCTCTGTCCAAAAACACAAAAGATTTTCGCCAAATCTACTCACCGAGAAGATCGTATGAAAAACAGGTTTTGGCCCGGCTTCCCCCAAATCCAAGGCTTTTGGATTTCTGGTAAAGCCCTCCTCCACTGAAATCTGCCCGCAAATCCTTACCAAAACAGACCCTTAGTTTTAAAAAAATATAATAGCACGTTTATTGAATGAAAATTGAGCAGTTTACTAACGACAAAATGAATTATTGTAATCTCATTCAATGTACCCTAAGCCTTATCATTAAAGCTGGCACATGTATCTGCCCGCTCTCTTAAATCAAATACTATAAATTAACATTAAACATAGAGTTAATGGACTATCTGAACCGCATTAATTTGCAAGGAAAATGAAACAGGAATCGACAACTCCCGTCCCTTGGCCATCTACCAGCACACTTCTTCTCTCCCTCTCCACCATTATCACCATCCTTACCTCCCTTGCCGTCTTCTTCCTCCTCCGGGCCATCCTCCTTCGGCGCTGCAACTGGCGCAATGCCCCGCCCGGCCCGACCGGGTGGCCTCTCTTCGGCTTCCTCCCCTACCTGACTAGCCGTGCCCACGAGGACTTCCACCACCTGGCCAAGACCTATGGTCCTCTTTTCAGCCTCTGGATGGGGCAGACTCCGGCCATCGTAGTCTCCTCACCGGAAGTGGCGAGGGAGATCCTCAAGAACAAGGAGGTTGCCTTCTCCAGCCGCATGATCACAGAGGCTGTCCGCCGGCTAGACTATGACGCCACCTCCCTCGTCTTTGTCCCCTACGGCCCTCGGTGGCGCCTTCTCCGTAAGATCGTGACGTCCGAGGTATTCTCCGTCCGTGCCATTGAATTGTTCCTCCCAGCTCGGAGACAACAGGTAATAAAGGTCCAAGATTTTTTTCATTCTGCAAAAGAATAGTAATTCATACTTGATAGTTGTTTTCTACAGGTTGGAGTTCTTCTCAGAAACATATACTCTGCATGGAAATTGAAAAGTCCAGTGACTGTTGCCGATCTAACATTCGTTGCGTCGACCAACTTAATTAGCAATTTGGTTTGCTCAAAGACTCTGTTCCAAAGTAGTGAGGAAGTGAGGCAGCTGAAGGAGATGGTGTGGGAGGCATTTGATCTTCTTGTGACACCGAACATTGCAGATTTCATCCCGGTTTTGAAGGTGGTGGACCTACAGGGCTTGAGGAGAAGGCTGCAAAAGGTGGCCAAGAGATTTGACGATTTCTTTGAGAGGTTGATGGATGAAAGGTTGGAGGAGAGGAGTAATGGCATGAAGAGTAACGAGAATGGGAGGATGGACCTGCTTGATGTGTTCTTGGACTACAAGAGTGACAAGGAGGACGAGCTCAGGGAGTTCAGCAGAGTGGACATCAAGGGAATGCTAGCGGTAAATTTTAGTTCACTCCTTTCTATTTGAGTTACACACATAATTAACTTAGGCTTAGGGCTAGGTAGGTTTAATCACCACCTTCCCTTTACACCGTCGGATCTAGATCCAACAGCTTGAGACAGCTAGAGCATGGGCCTGGGCACATTCTAATATTTTCCTTTTGATTTAAACTTCCGCATAAAAATGCTTCTATTTTTACTCACACCCTTTTCTCTCCTTAGGCCTCTATTTTTGCTCACACACTTTTTCTGGCTTTTACCATTGCTCAATTACCCACACAAGCCACATTTAGGAAAAATAAAATCTTTCGCTCCTAGCCCTTAAGAAATTATTATTTTATAATATTTTACCCCTCTTTTTATTGTATGCACTTTCACTAAAGCTAGTGTTGTGTCACATAGTAGCAAAACAGACTATCCATAACACATACTAGAGCACACAAATGTGTAGAAGTGTTGTATAATAGGTGTGTATATATTGCAGAAACTGCTCATAATGTTGCACACTATATATACAAGCATTGCTGGGAAGACCCGCAATGTTGCGCAACACGTCTGGAAGTGTTGTATACTAAGTGTGTCTGCATTGCGAGAACTGCACATTGTGTTTCACACCTAATATACAACACTTCCACATGTGTATGCACTCCAGCACGTGTCACGGATAGTCCGTTTCGCTACCCTGGCCCATGACAGTTGGCGCCACTTGGCCCCACCTCTAGGGACACAACCAGCTAGAAAGATATCTTAGGGTCATTGTATGCTATTACCAAAAACATAAAGAAGCCATTTCATTGGACGCATGGACCAAGGTGGAGGGGTGAGCTGAACAAGGACAAATTTAACCTTTATAAACAAAGGTTATAAGTATAATTTTCAAAACATAAAAGGGGGTAAGAGTAGTTTTGACAAATGTTTAAGGGTTTAATTTGCACTTTATTTTATACATCCTTTGTTCTACATTAATAGGTTCATTTATTTTTTTAAAATAAATTAAATTTAGTTTATTTTGAAAAATCAAATGGAGCTATTAGTATAGGATGGAGGGAGTATACATTAATATGCCTTTAATATCTATTATAATCCACTATTATCCCTTATTTTTGTAGTCAAAGATTAACCCTTCAAATGTGTGTGCGTCATTGTCCTCTCTTGCATCTGTAAAACATTTTTATTTGAAGGCTTCAACCCCAATTATCTTTGTCATGGGCTACTTAAGTAGCGACAACTCATAATTAATTTAGATTATATATTATAATTTATTAATTATATCCGAGTTCAATATATATTATTTAGATTAGATTATCATATAAATTGAGTTAGATTGGAACATATATCAAACCTAGATCCGAGTTTCCTACACAAGAGATTCAAGCTCAAGTTTGAGTTGAGCCTCAAGTTTTTTTAGCGAGTCAATTTTGAGGTAAAAAGTTTAAGCCTTGTTTAAGCTTGAGTTGAACTTGAGCTGACAATTCAAAATTTGAGCTTGAGTCAAACCAGACCAATATTGGACTTGACTCAGCTCGTTAATACCCTTAGTCACAACTGTCACTATAGAACAATGATAAAGATTATCATAAGTTATGTGAGTTTAATATTCTTCAACCCTTGAAGATCACCAAAGTGCCTCTAGCACAAAATACTTGTTAAGAGCTACAATATGTGACCTCATGTAAATATACACATGAATTATAATCTACTACCTCATAAAGCAAACACACAAAAAAAAGAGCATATATGCAATATTTATGTAGAAATCCAACATGGGAAAAACCACGCAACCTGTTCCTCAACCAATCAATGCATCATGAAGTTAAGAATTACAAAGACAACTCTTATCATAACAATCTAGAAGTCCATCTCTAGATATCCCTTAGTTACTAATGTCCTTCTTAGCACTTTCGAAAGTAGTCTTTGACCTTTTCCTTCCTTAGTTCAATCTCCTACTTTTTGAAGCTTTCATCAAAGTCCATTTTGATGCAGTTCATCCTTAATCTTTGTGTGTGATTACTCCTTGTGTAATGTGTATCAACTTGGAACTCACAATTTAATTCATAAACCACTGTCAAATCAAGCTCTCTCCCACCTTTTTTTAACATCTCTCATAAAATCACAAAGGTGTATGAAAGATTTATAGAGAAACTCTCAATTTTTACTCACAATTAATAAACTATCTTTACCCTTTCAATTTTCTCAAAAAGTTATCTTCTCTCTTATAATTTGTCATGTATTTGGCTTTATATAGGACTTTAAGTCAGTTTGGGTCTCAGTGTTTCAATGACAAACAAACTCTTTTCGAATGGTCTAAATTTGGTAAATTCTGAACTATTAGATCGGTCATTCCATAAGGCAAATGATCATTCTCTATATTGTTCTAATTTTTCCTAAGGCCAATTGATCTTTTCGACCAGGCAATTGATCATTTCATGTACTAAAATTTGAGGTGTACTGAAATTTGAGGAGCCTCATTCTGATTGATATAAGCACCTATAAAATAATCATTGGGTGTATCGGAAGAAATCGCAAATTTTGTTCAAAACCTATCAATCGCTTAGTTCTAAACCGATCAATAACTTATGAACTATTTACTAATTTTATCTAGTTTTTATTCATTATTTTCTCCAACTCTCACATTAATTAATCATAACATTTCTAAGTGTGTCCCATGTGCGTGATTTCATACTTGTTTATGTAATAAGTACTTTCAATCACTTGCTTAAATCTTCCGCTTTGAAATATTGAATACATTTGTTTTAATTTGCTAAGTTTTTCTAAGACGTAGATTTATTTAACAAAATAAATCTCATATGGCACATTTGTTCTAACAAGTTCTTGTTTTGGAACTGATTTAACCAGAACCATATATCACATATAGATGGTTTTTCATTTTTCATGGTATCATTGTCCTTAGATTGACAAATGACAGCATGTATTGAATACCTACATTCACACCCTACTTTTTTGTGCTTACCCTATTAGTAAATGAAATCCTACACATTTGGCAAAACCTTGTCCCTCTACCACTTTTTTTATGAGGTCCCTGGCCTTCATCATGTTAATGAATCCATATTTAATATATATATATATATATATATATATATATATATATATATATATATATATATATATATATATATATATATATATATATATATATATATATATATATATATATATATATATATATATATATATATAAAACTTATCTCACCTTCTCCATAGACAAACTTATCTGGCAACTATCTCCCACTTTTTGACCACCATCTTCGGCAACCAACTCTAGCGACCTATTCCAATGACCAAATAAATTGTGGGATAATGTGGGGTATAAGTGACAAAACAATAAGATGAAGTGAGGTGAGATAATTAACTTTAAAACTCTTCATAATTTCCTCTCGATTGGGAGAATTTGTGGGGTGTGTATAAATGTATTCATTAGTCATAAACTAGGCACCACAGGAGTTGGTGTGGGGTGGGCTTTTTTGTTATGTATTTTTTTGAACAAAATAACATGTCTAAATGCATCCCAGTAATCCCCTTAGAACCCCAATAACCCTATAAACCCCCTTTATGAATATTTAAGTGAAATGGGGTACTAAGGAGATTAATTGGGGTGCTTATATACACATTCTAAAAAAAAGAGTATTACATATTACATGTTATTTATAAATAGGCATATTGAATAAGGGTAATTTTGAAAGAAAAGTAAAACTCATGAGTAATTTAGATATTCTTTTTATTATTTGTGCCTTTATAATTCTTTTTTAGAATAAGTCTATATGCACCCTAATAATCCCCTTAATATCCCCAATAATCCCATAAACCCCCTCATAAATTTATGAGTAATACATGACAGTGAGAAAATTATGGGGGTACATATAGGCACGTTCTTCCTTTTATTTTGCATAAGATAATTGGTTAGTTTCTTAAAGAGTAGTGCTATTGTGATGCTAATTTTCACATGTCAAAACTCTACTTCCTCGTTCCAACATCATTAATAAGTGGGGCTCACATTTTCATCAATGGTGTTGAAATGATGAAGTGTAAAAGTTAATGCCACTCAATCATTTTTCTTTATTGAATAACCCACCCATGAAGCAGAATGTATGTCAGCAGTTAGATAAAAAGTACTTTGTTAAAGCTTAGGTTTCTCATATACATTATCCTTATCGGATAGTTTTAGTGTTTGTATAAATAGGTTTCAAAGAATACATTTTTATTGTTCATTAATTCTATCATTTCTAAAGCTACACTTTTAATGTATGATTTATATATCAATAAACAAAGCTATAGAACCATGATCAGCCTCGTGGATGGTACTGGGCAGGACATGTTCATCCCTGGGGCAGACACTTCTTCTAGCACGGTTGAATGGGGCATGACTGAAATCCTCCGGCATCAGGAGGTCCACAAGAAAGTGGTTGATGAACTTGACGAGGTGGTTGGAAAGAACCGACTGGTGGAAGAATCGGACATCCCCAGACCTACTTCCAGGCAGTAGTGAAGGAGGTATTTCGTCTCCACCCGGCAGTACCCCTTCTCGTTCCGCGCCGGACGGACGAGGCCACGGAGGTATTTGGCTACCACATTCCCAAGCACACCACGCTCTTTGTGAACGTGTGGGGAATGGCCAGGGATCCCAAGGTGTGGGAGGAGCCCATGGAGTTTAGGCCGGAGAGGTTCGTAGGAAGGGACGTGGACGTGAAGGGACAGCACATGGAGCTGTTGCCCTTCGGCACAGGGAGGCGGTCGTGCGTCGGCATGCCTCTCGGCCATCGGATGGTGCACTATGTATTGGCGTCGCTGATGCATGCCTTTAAGTGGGATTTCCAGGGAGAGGTGTTGAATGACATGACGGAGAAGGTGGGGATTGCCCTGCAGAAGGCCGAGTCCCTGGTGGGAATTCCCATACCACGCTTGGGGGACTTCGTTTACCAGTGATTGGAGAACATAGGCGTGTTATTATCTGTATTCCTGAAGTATGTAGTAAACCTTGTATCTGCACGGTTGGTTAGACAATGTCATTTTTCAATATAGCTAATTCCCCCCCCCCCCCCCCCCACACCAAAACTCAGTACCCCCCAAAAATTAAAAAGATTTAGAATTTTTTTAATACTCAGAACCCCCCACTGTTTTACTTTCTGCAACCCTAGCATCATCTTCCCTCTCCTTTCTCTCCGAATTAGCGGCTGCCATCCCAGAGATTGGCCAGAGCGAACTGGCCCAGCATCTCATGCTAGCAACTTCTCACGATACCAGCCCTGTCCACTTCAGTCATTAACGAACTGGCCCGACATTGTGTTGCATTATATGTTTTCTCCTTTGTATCTATTCTGGGTGTACGTTCTCAGAGAGGGGTTTTCTCAGCATTGAAGTTGTTGTTTGTTTGGTACCTGGTTCATCAAATTGTAGCTACAAACACACGCACTTTGGATCTGCTTCAGTGAAGAAGAGCTTAAAGGTTTCCTTCTGCTTCTCTGCTGACTGCTAGGGCTTGGAGTAAAAGGTGAGATGATTGAAATATCCTGTGCTAGCTCTCCAGGGCACTATCATTGCGAGCTAAAGAAAATTTTAAGAGACTGTTTCCTGTTGAGAGGGGGTGGGGTTGTTCCTGAATCATGATCGAACGTACTGTGAGCGGCCTGTGCGATTCACATGTGTATGTCCCAACTCCGAGCCTGTGGAATTAGATGATTTTCTTTCATTTATTCAAAAGATTTTCCAGAGCCGACAGTTGGTCAGCCGGCACCGGAAGTTGGTATTGCCGGAGCCGAAGAAGGAGCAAGTTTTTGCTTTTAAGTTTAAAATACTATTAAAGTAGGGTGGGTAGGGGTATACAAGAGTAATATTATAATTTTAATTGGGGCGTAACGAGCAGAACCGAGTCGAGTTTTTACCTCAAGCAGCTCGAACTCGAAGTTAGAATACTTGGCTCGAACTCAACTCAATCCAAAACCACGAGCTGGAGCTCAAACTCGTTCCATTATAATGGCAAGCCCAGCTTGAATTGAGCTCGATCAGTATATAAAAATAAATATAATTTTTGAATCCAAAATTTTAATCCAACATTTTATAAACAAATATTGCTCATAGACTCAGTTGATCATAAATATTTAAATTTTTGTTAAAAGTGTCATAAATAAATCACATCCATAAGATATTAAATCAGATACACCGACACATTTAGATGGAGAGGCCTTCCCGGAGAAACCTTTGCAAACTTTGGAATTGTCCATCCTTTTGAGAGTATTGTGGCTTTTAATAATGCAACATGAGGGCTCTATTTGCTTGCCTTTCTTATGATTTAACGTGCACCAAGTACATATTTTAATTAATAATAATTTTTTTCTTTAAAATTATATAAAAAGTTACAAATAAAAGTTAATATGTGCTCATGGAAAATTATCTCAAAGCCTCAAACTAGGCTCCACTCGAGCTTTAATTGCTCCCAATTCTTCAGTATATATGATATTAAAATATAATTATTAATTAAGCATGCATGAAAATATAACATCTAATTGTATAATCAATGTTATCCCTTTTTTGGATTTTATTTTCAGGTTATAATTACCCTCAATTTTGGTCTGGTATGTGGCGAGATGTTTTCAATATGCTTACATCTCAGTATTCGAATAATGATTATCAAGAAAATCATATTGTACTAGCAACAAGAAACTTGGAGTCTTGTCCTCTTAACTAGTCTTAAATGAATATAACTTGCCTTTATCTTATAATATAAAGAACTTTTAGTAAATTATTGTAAAATTTAAATTTTTAATGATTCCAACATTAGTCTTTACACCAAAATTTAAAAAATATATCTTAATTTATTTGACATGTAGAAATAATATATAATATTAATTACTGGTACATTTTTGTCTAATGATTGACATATAGTTTAATACCTAGTATAGACTATAACATATCTTATTATTTACCAATTGCACTATATATGTATATACTTTATTAAGTTAAATTTATATACACATCTAAATTTCAAATTATGCATATGTACATATAGGTATTAATATGTATTTATGTATATTATAAAACATGTTTACATATTCATTCGAGTCGAGTTCGAGTTTTATTCGAGTCGAGTCGAGTCGAGACAAGGTATGCTCGAGCTCGACTCGAATATATTCGAGTTTGAGTCGAGTTCGAGCCGAGCCGCTTCGAGTCGAGCTATATTCGAGTTGAGTCGAGTCGAGGCACCCTTGCTTGACGAGCTGGCTCGACTCGTTAGCACCCCTAGGTGTACACACCTTACCACAATCGGCGAGAGTGCCCAATTCATTTCCACACTGATTCTGTGACATGTTTTTCCCATGTAGTTGGCATTGATTGACACTCATCACTGGTGAGTGCACACCCAGCTGATGAGTTGTAATCTCCGAAAGAGATGAGTTGTAATCTCCGAAAGAGATGAGTTGTAATCCCCTGGTGAAGCTTCACCAGGGAGGCCTCAGGTCAAGCCGTTAACTATAGCCATGTACGTGTTTTACGCGGGCCTTAAAAAAGGATGCAACATCTTTATCTCAAGTAATATCACATAAAACATGTACGTGGCTTGCCAGTTAATGGCTTCACCAGAGGCCTCCCTTGTGATGGGATTACAATTAGAAAGGGATCCTCTCTCTTGGGAATTTTGTTGGACCATGGTATGGGCTCGGGCCCGATTTGGTCCAACTAAGTCATGGTCCGGGTGAACCGGTATGAGCCACGGGGTCCAAGGGTGGTGAGGGCGGTTACGCCGACCCCACATGTGCCCTCGCTACACATAATTCAAATGGGACCTGCATATGTCACACACGTACACTAGACATGCATCTAGGTGTGCATTTACATATTGTGGGGCTCATACGTGCGAATTAGGTATCAAGGGTGGGACCCGTGATTAGCAAGGGGTCGACCCTATCGCGGGCTTGGCCATGTGCAGGGGGTCCAAGTCTTCGCGGGCTCTGAGAGACAGAGCCCGCGCCCATTGTGTAAGACCCTCAATTTGAATGGGAAGAAATTAATTAGATTGGCCCAATTGGAATCAGCAACACCATTCGAACCGAAGCTTACTAGAAAATGGGGTTTAGATCAGTTGGGTGGGTGTGCACACCTTACCACAATTGGCGAGAGTGCCCAATTCAGTTCCACACTGATTCTGTGACATGTTTTTCCCATGTAGCTAGCATTGATTGACACTCATCACTAGTGAGTGCACACCCAGCTGATGAGTTGTAATCTCCGAAAGAGATGAGTTGTAATCCCCTGGTGAAGCTTCACCAAGGAGGCCTCAGGTCAATCCGTTAACTATAGCCATGTACGTGGGCCTTAAAAAAGGATGCAACATCTTTATCTCAAGTAATATCACATAAAACATGTACGTGGCTCGCTAGTTAATGGCTTCACCAGAGGCCTCCCTGGTGATGGGATTACAATTAGAAAGGGATCCTCTCTCTTGGGAATTTTGTTGGACCATGGTATGGGTTCGGGCCTGATTTGGTCCAACTAAGTCACGGTCCGGGTGAACTGGTATGAGCCACAGGGTCCAAGGGTGGTGGGGGCGGTTGCGCCGATCCCACATGTGCCCTCGCTACATATAATTCGAATGGGACCCGCATATGTCACACACGTACACTAGACATACATCTAGGTGTGCATTTACACATTGTGGGGCCCATATGTGCGAATTAGGTATCGAGGGTGGGACCTGTGATTAGCAAGGGGTCGACCCTATCGCGGGCTTGGCCATGTGCAGGGGGTCCAAGTCTTCGCGGGCTCTGAGAGACAGAGCCCGCGCCCGTTGTGTAAGACCCTCAATTTGAATGGGAAGAAATTAATTAGATTGGCCCAATTGGAATCAGCCCACACTTAGGCCCAATTAAGAGAAGGAAAGTGGGAGGGTTATAAAAGTAAAAGGCTAGGAGAAGGAGGAAGCCCTAACTACTGGCCACCCCCTCTCTTTTCTCTCCTTCTCTCCCAATCAGTCGGCTGTCTCCCTCTCCTTGGTGGATTTCGGCCTGCACTTCAAGGGAGGATTCCCTGCTGGCCGCCCCTCCTACCACTCCTCTTTTCCTCTATTTGCGAGCAAATAAAGGGACGGACTTCTTCTTTGACAAGGGGCGTGGAGGCTGATTCAAAGGGCAAACTCTGCTGAGTTTTTTCTTCATCCAAGCAAAGGTGGTTTGAGGGATCTACACATCATATAAGGTATTATCTTAATCCCTGCTTATTGATCTTGCTATTGATGCGAGAAGGCTGATTTGGAGGGCGTGCTAGGGCTGGAAAAAGCCCAGGTCAGTTTGTCTTCGTTCTTATATTTATTTATCTCCCTTTGATTGATTGAATGATATGCATGTTTATTGCTAATTTATGTTAGATCTTGCATGCATTTGGTGTAGATAATATAAAGATTGGATTTTTATTGGTGCGCCAAACCCCTCCCGCCATGCTTCCGCTGGTCCGTCCACTCAACAAATTTCACATGAAAAGTTCAACCTAGACCAAACAAAAGGCTTTGGATTGGCCATGCACTTACGACCAATGGCGTGTGAGTGCCAATCCGCTAGAGAACCAAGATCACAAACTTCTCATTTTCCATGAATAACTTCTATAAATATAACCAAAACCAAATGCATCACACAATAACAACCTTATTAATCTAATAAAATGTTTATCAACATTCAGGGGGGAAAATAACATGTCCATTTGTACCCCACTTATCTCCTCAGTACCCTGTTACAACAAAATATTGAGTATACTTTTATTAGTTCTTTAAACCCTGTGAACCCCCACTATTTTTCTCCTGAATTACCCCAATTAAACCATCATCTCATTCTCCCTTCTACTGCTCCGACGATGACAATAGCTCCAACAACGATCTTTTGGCTCTACCGACAACGGCAATAGTGGCACCTCCTCCTTATTCTTCTCCCAACCGGATCAAAGGCCGCGGCCAGGAGTCGTGGCTGCAGAAATGGTTGGCTATGACCAGGAGCCCAACCTCTTAGTTCCAGCTAGATCTGGCGCCTCCTGGCCACACCTAGGCCTCCCGAGGTGGCCAGAGGTTCTCCAAAGATATGGTGAAGCTCATCACAGACATGGTGCCTCTGGCTAAAAGCTTGCCAGGGGCAATAGAAGCTCAATGGCTAGAGGATCTGCTCCTCTAGCTAGAAGTTCGATTGCCTCTAGCCATAAGCTTGTCAAAGGCACGGATTCCTCCGGCCGCGCTGTGCCTGGCTAGAGGATCCCTGTCTCTAGCCAAAAGCTTGCAAGAGGCATGGCTTTCTCTAGCCGTGTGGCGAGAGCCTAGATATGAACCGTCAAACCAAAGGCAGCAGTAAGGCCAGAGGATCTAGCCGCGGCAACACCATTGCAAGCACCAGCATTGGCATTAACGTCAGCACCGGAGAAGGAGAGGGAGGAAGGGTAAAATAGAGTAGGATCTAGTTAAAAAAAAGAACTTGGCTATTTAGACCCCTCTTTTTTCCCTTTGTCCCCTATTGCTATCTTACCCCACCATATTTTATTAAAATCTCTCGTATTCCCCATTTTACCCCACTTCCCTTCTTCCCCCTTTCTTTTTCTTCTCCGGCACTGGCAACAACACCGGCAACTTTTCACACAGTCGTAGCTAATCGCAATTGCTGGCCAACAGCCGGCCCGCGGTCAGCAGCGAGCTGGCCACGACCATGGACAACAAGGTCACTGGTCACGACATGCGACCGCAGCCAACGCTCGGCCGCTAGTTGCGACTAGCGACCGCGGCCAGCGCACGGTGGTCACCTGACCCGACTAGTGGCTACGCACTAGCCGCAACTGCTGGTTGCTGCCCCTTGTTGCGGCCACCATGGCCGGATCTGGCCGGCCTCAGCCGGAGTACCAGCTGCAGGAATTATGAGTCAAAGGCGATGGGGGAGATGGGGAGAGAAGTAAAAAAAAAAAAAAATCTTGGAGGATACAGAGAAAAAACGGGGTGTATATAGCCACGTTCTAAAAAATATCCCATGTATTAAGGGTTATATATGAGAAATTATAACAAATTTATAAGGGGTGAATAAAAAATGGGGTACTCAAGTGATACTTAGGGTGCATATAGACATGTTTAAGAAAAACAAAACAGACAAGACTGTTTTCCCTTTACTAGAGCAGGCACTGGGTTGTCAATGACGAGCCGCCTTCCAATGATGCGAGGGCATAGGGAAGCTCTATGGAAGGCATCGTAGGAACATGGGGTAGGGCCAAATGTGTCCTTCAAAGGTCTATCGACAATTTTTTTGTTTCAAATGGGGTCAGGAAGATGTAATGTGCGGTAGAGAAATGGACAATCGGACATAGAAGGAGAGCGTGGTTGATTTATTTTTTAATTAGTAAAAAAGGGAAGAGGATTCCCATCTATTAAAATAATGCAGGATACACTAGAGAAATCAAAGAAAGAAAATTACACAAGCCATCTTTTAACAATAAAAGAAAGAGTAACGCTATTATGACGTTGAGAAATCAACATCAAAAAGCTACTTCTTTATCTCAAAACCGTTGATGAGTGGAGCTCATTTGTATGGGTCACACTCATCAACGGTTTTGAAATGATGAAGTAGCTTTTTGACATATGTCACTAAAGCATTTTTCTAAAAGAAAATTCTTGGATAGTCTTTGAAAAATGAGGATAAACAGTTATATAAATTTTGACTTGAGTTATACGTACCACTTGAAGAGAGTCTGCTTATGAAGGCATTCATTTCTGAAAATATGGTTGTTTCTTTTCCTCTTGATGTAACAAGATAACACAATTCATGAATAACTTAAATAACACCCCAAGATTAAGAATAGAATTACTAAGAGAGGGAATCTATTGAAGAGCTTGAGAAGCTTGATGGAAGGAAATATCAATTCTTAGAAATCTAAAAATAGTACTCATGACCAATGTTGACGGTGGTTAGAGGTGGTTTGAAGTTAGTCAACAATAGCACGAGTTCCACTATCAATCATGAAGGGGGTTGGCCGAAGATCTATATGAGGGGATGGATGTGTGCCCTAATTTGTTTACCCGTTTCATTTCAGATGGACGATATCGTTGCTGGTCTGCATCAAACGGTCTATGTTTTATAAGTATATACTTGTCCATTACACCATCCAGAATTGGTTTTCCTACTTGGTTGTCAAACGTTATTACTTTCTACCATTTGAGAAAAAAGGTACCCAATCAAAAAAAATATTTATCAACAAATTTAACTAATCAAATCATTTCATAATTTCATTTTCTACATTGGCTAATGTGTTGCCACACAGATATCTCTCAAAATAAATGTGAAAGGGGGATTCATTAATGTGTTTCCAAATGGGCACTACATCTCTAAATTAAAAATGAAAGGGGGATTCTTCATTTTGATACCTCCCAAATAGAAAAATCTTTTATAGACATTTTAACTCTTTATACTTTGAAAATGGAAATGCTGATAATGTTTACGATGTGTTAGATATGTACATCCAATCATTTCAAACATGGATAACAAAAATCTTTTATCCTCTTTGTCAGATGAATAATTCTTTGGTGATGTTAGATCTCTCAAAAGTCCCATTCCTTCTGCCTTTCCAAAAATCTTTTATACAAATTTGTAGGATTTATAGTTGGGAAATTTGTTTGCTTTTATGTCAAGAATTTCTTTAAACATGGTAGTTTCTCCAGAAAGTGTAGCAGGACTTTCATCACTCTCAAACCCAAAGGTTACTAATCCTAGGAGCCCCGATAAGTTTTGCCTATAAGTCTTCATAATTTTTTGTATAAAATTATCTTATATATTCTTGTTAATAGAATGCAACCTATTATGCAAATCATCTTTCATAACAGGCATATCATTCCATGATAATATTCTCCTAGCCCAAGAGATGTTTTGTACAATGAACTCTTAAATAAAGAAGCTTAAAAGAGAAGGCTTTTAGTTGTGATAAAGTTGGATATTGTAAAGGCTTATGACACGATTAAATGAAGCTTTTTGGGAAAAAGTTATGTAAAAGATGGGCTTTCTCCATAACTTGTTCAACGAACTATGTTTTGCATTTCAATAGTATAGTATAATATTCTTGTTAATGGTTGATGCAAGCTGTATATGCTAATTTCAAGTATGTTGGTTGAGGCATTATATCAAGCAGATGTATCCCATCTATCTCTACAATAGTGCATGTCTTTGTTGAATTCTTACAAGGGTAAATAAGGAATTTACTTGTAAAATGACTTGAGTATAAAAGGGGTCATCGTGTATGTGGGAAGGGGTTCTTTTCTAGAAAAACTTCTGTTACAGAGTTCTCTGTGAATATTGGAGCAGCGTCTCCGACTTTGCCTTGTGGATTCAAGGTGGATCTGGTGTACTTCTAGATTGTATTTCTTTTGTTTGTTAATTGATACTTAATCCATTCTTTCTGTCTGTCAATTTGTAAAGAGAAAAGTTCTTTCTTCTACTATCGACGACATCAATGGTAGATGTTAGACCCTTAACTTGGTGGATGGGGAAAAGGGGCGGCTACCCCCTTACTTGGCAGCGGACAGCTGAGTTGCTTGGGGCGACGAATAGCCTAGGCAAGCCCTTTGAGCATTGACGGATGCTGGAGCAACATTGGAGGTGTTCCGGTCGAGCTACTCACCTTGCGGAGCAGGCTGAGTAGGAGTCCTTGCGTGGGTAGGACACTAGTAGCGAAGCTGGGTGCTACTTGGACTTAGGGACGGACTCCTAAGGTGGATAGGATTCACTTATGTAGGATAGTTGCACTCCGTGCTTGAGTATGAATCAAGGCAGCGAGTTACCTGGATGGATAGGACTCTTGGAGGCAGCATGGCACTTGACTTCTAGCTTAAGATGGACTCCACTCGGTTTCCTGATTTAGGTTGGGGGTGGATTGCTTGTGGGACAGAGTTAGTCAGGGTGAGAACTCTTGTATGGGTGGGTTATGTACTCCTAGTAGCATAAGAACCGGCCCTTGGGCTGAAGTCTATATAAGGGAGAGAGCAAAGGCAGCCATGGCTGATCGGAGGATAGCTTTGTTCATGCACAACGAACCAGGGTGTTGAGCTCATCTCATGATTTATAATGACATGATTTAGCAATCACGCATCTAAATTCAAATCAAAGTCCACCCAATGTTAAATTTCAGGGCTGTAAAGAAGCTATGATGATTTTGAATGATTAATGTCAAGCTTTAGGATTAGCCATCAACAATTCTGGAAAAAAAGGCTTCAATGCAACTTAGTATCAACAACTCCATGATTGCTAAACTCATGGATACCTTCCATGTTAAGAGATAGCTTGGTTTTAATATTTACCTCAACATTCCAATAGTTAAAGGCAGACCTCGAGCCTCTCATTGCCAATAACTCATCACAAAACCCCAATATAAAGTGATTTGTGTATAGTCAAATACATATGATAGGAAAATTCAATGAGAAAAGAAATGTGAGCAAGTTTGAAATGATGTAATAAATCTATTTAAAGTAGAGAATTAAGGTTGTTCAAATATTAGAATATGTAACCTAAAGAGTTGAAGGTTTCTAATATAAAATTTTAAGTGAAGATTCAACATATTCAAGCTACATGTAAGTTTAGAAAAAGAAGCATGTGATCTATAATTCAACATTGGATTCAAGTTATCAAATTCAATTACCCTTAGTTTCAAAAGGTCAAAATCAAATCGAAGAGTTTGATCATACATTTTATTTAAGTTATGCTACATTTGAATGTTAGACATGAAGTTGAAATTATGACAAAACCTCGAAGTCGAACATGCGACAAAACAAAATCCTATTGCATTTCGTGTTCAAAGTTGAATGTGCGGTCAGTAGAATGTGAAAGTTTGAACTCATAGGAATATGCAAATTCTACCAATGTGGAAACAAAAAAGACTTCATTTGATACAACTTTATCTTGACTTCAACTCTTTCAACCGACATAGGTAATTATATATATGGGATTCCTAAAGTTCTAAGCAAGAGGGAAGGATGAAGCACAAAGAAGTTCCTTGGTATTAGGTTTTTTGTAGGAGAGATCTACATTTATTTTGCTTCAAGTTCCTTCAACAAACTCATAATTAAAAGTTAGATCTTCATAGTTTGTGTTTTTCTCTGAGTCTATTCAAGCTCTTGAACCTGAGAATTTATTTTCTTGAACTTGATTATAGTTTGAGAGTAAACACTAAAACCAGTTTTTTAAAACCCTAGTTTATTAGCTAGTTGATAGAAAACAATTAGGTTGATTCATTCTCAAGTGGAATCTATTGAAGTGGTGCTGAAAAGTAAGAAGAAAGCTTAAAGATCGGGAAGTGCAAGGCACATCGGAAGCATGGACACTTGTAAGAAAATCATCATAGTACTTTGGTGGAATCTTTTATATAGAAGGCAAATCTTGTAACCTGATTATTCATAGTAGAATCTTTACCTCACCTAGGTTTCACAGTTTTCACTTTATTAGGTTTTCCATGTGAAAAATCTTTGTGTATTTGGTGGAACATTTTTGCTTCTCACTTCAGGCAACCTAGGACACCAGAATACTGAACCATGAATGAAGAAAAGCATGAGAGAAAATAAATAGTATCTCTCCCCCGAAAAACATGATATACTCCTATGAATGTGGAATATGTTGAATTACCAATATGCAATGAGGGATTGGATGCCCATTATTATTTTCTATTTTATTTATGAAAATGACAATTTTTTTGTGTGCAAAATTACAAATGGTGCCTCTTTCATCTATGAATCTCTCTTATTTAGAAGGGAATAACTTGTTGATTGTGTTATTCAATTCACATAAGAAGTAGATGATTCACATATTGTTGCACTTAATTAATAAATATATAAAGGGTTATTAGATTATTTTTACTATGTATGTTTATTAATCTAATTGATAGAGTTTGTGCGTGGTTGTCATGTTTGATGCAATGAAGCTCGTGAGGGCTAAAACCTTTAGCTTGATGGAAAACTTATTTGTTAAGTCAAGTTGGTAGGGCTACCCTTATTTATCTACCATGTGAGTCATCCACCTGCATATTATATTTGTATATAAAATTTCAGCCCACCCCATTTTTATACAGTCGGTAGATATGCAGATATCTACCAGCTAGATATATACATACAATAGATATCTATTAGCTGTGTAAAGTGGGTGGGCTGGATAAAATAGGGGGTGGCAAACTCCTCATCCTTGCCTTATTTGGAAGTCTAGAAATGAGGCTATATTTTAACGAAAACTACTATAGCCACCCCAAGAATGTCTTACTTCCCCCCATTACTCACTTCCTTCAAGTGTATATATAAAAAGCTATCATGCCTACCCTACTCTTTCTTTACTCATTACACAAGTATCTCTCATATAACCACCCAAATTCTCCTTCGCTTACTCGGTGCCAGTCGCTACCAGCATGCATGGCATGACATCAGCACTTCTCCACGTTCTACCCTGTCCTTACTGCCACAACCTTTTCTGTTGCTTTCTCCTCCTCCCCCTCTTCCCAAAAGTAGGTGAGCCGAGCAAGTGCAAGCTGTGTGTGGCCATGGCCTTTTTGGTTGCACTGGTTGCAGCCAGGTGCAACTTCTTCCTTCTCTCATCCTCCTCTTTTTATTGATCCGTCTTCCTCTTCTTCTCCTTCTAACTTGCCTCCTTATTCTCCTTCTTTTTTCCTCCTTATTTTGCCTGACAACCAGTGGGATGGGACATGGTTGGGGGTGGATGCGTGGTTGATGACAATCTCAGTGCCAACACCATTGTCGAAGGTGTGATCAATGTTTCCACCAGAGGAAGAAGAGAAGGGGGGAGAGGCTAACACTGCAAGTATAGACTATTGCCCACTTATATCAGTATCTTTGGCTATTGTTTTGAAATAACTCTCACTATGTTTTTTTCTTTCTAAAATGATAAAAACTTTATTTATTATTCACTTGTGATTACAAACAATTTAGGATAAATTCATTGTCTTTCAAGGTCATGCATCGATGGGGAATAAAGCAGATGTAACTTACATGAAGGGCTACTACGTATTTAAGCCACTACTTTGTTCCATTTCAAAATAAAAAATAAAAATTGATTGTCATATGAACACTAGTTTATCCATCTAGACTACTGTTAGACCCCTAGTCGCAGAATAGGCTAAGCAACGGATGAATTTTAGTTTTGCGTGCGGACAACCAAGGAAAAGCTTAGAAACAACAGCGTTGGTGGACTCATATACAAATCCTACTCGGAGTAGGATTTGATGGCGAGCTAGGCGTCATCACCTAGGACGGTTCTTATGGAGGCCAAGACTCTCACAAACAACTCCTACTTGAAGTAAGAGAGACACTAGATATGGCTGCTAATTTGTTCTCATATTTCCTAGTGCGACTAGGAGACACATTGAAAGTAGGAAGCCTGGACAAGGAATTGTGTGCAAGTCAGATTGCTCAAAACGGCCAAATCCTAGTAGGACAAGGACTATATGCAAGAAGTGAATGCAGCCAAAACTTTGTTGAGACAAGAAGGCATGCGAGCGGAGGACTTATAGCTGGAGTAGGAGTCTCAATAAATGATAGATGATGGGTGACACTTGAAGGAGGGCTCACCTAGACTTCTAGTTGGGTTAGTACTCATTTGGGATTGTTTTGGACATGTGTATGGGCTGGTTTTCTATTTATAATAGGGCAGTGATATGGGATTCTGAATTTGTAACCAAAAGGTTGGGTAAGTCCAAGTAGGACTTGGCTTCCCGACCATTTCCTATATAAAGGGAGGTCATGGAAGGTTGGAGGTAGATTCAAGCATTCAAAGAACTCATAATTCTGTAAGGGGCGGATTGAGAGCTTTAGCAACAGTTCCGGAGGACTGTTGGGTAGCAAATACTTTATTGGCGACTTGGAAGAGCTGTTGGGAGTACACTCAACTAAGGGGTAGACCATACTCAGTAACTCAGTAAGGCTTGGGGCAGATTTCAGCCAAGAGGTGGACTGGTTTGCAAGATGCCTGAGAGGGTGTTGGGTTTGGGACCAAGGTATGGGCCTTGTTAGTGTAAATTGTTGTACTGAATCAAAGGTTTTGGAAGCGGTCCTCCTTTTTTCTTATTTTTCCCTACGTTTTGCTTTAGTTTGGACACATATACTTGGGTGAAAGGGTAGATAGGCTACTTGTAAGATCTCTGATCTAAAACCGGTTCATTTTAATTTTTAATTATCGGTTATTGCGTGTTTAACTCATTTTCTTATTAATTCAGTGGTTTCCTAAATAAATGGTGTTTCTGACTGTTTTAATCAAAAGAAACTTTATAATTATTGGTTTTAGGTGATTTTGAGTCAAATCTGAATTTTTGGGATTTTTTTTAAATTTTCACTAATTTTTCAAAAATTAAGGTTTGGTGGGACCCCTTGTGGGCCCCACCGTCAAAATTTGGATTTTTGGACCAAATTAACTCGGACATCAACACAAGAATTTATAAAAAATTTCATAATTTTCCCAGGTTTAATTAGTGCTCAAATAGTCAAAATACTCATTTTTAGCTCATTTTTCTATTCATACCCCACTAATTACCTATGTATACCTCAAACCCTACTATAAATAGAAAGACCTAAGCCATTTTCATTTTAGAAATAGGCTGGGAGAGGGAGGTTAGGCCTAATTCCCCAATTAGGCCCGGATTAGAAGGTGTTAAAGGTATGTTTCCTTTAATTAAACCTTAAAACCTAGATTTTCTCCAAATCCGTTCTAGATCTATCATTTTCCCTTTGTTTTGATTCATTTTTAAACATCAAAACTACTGATTTACATCTTTACTTCAAACCCTAGATCTAAAAATCAATTTTTTATGTTTAACAAGCCTTAGATCTAAGTTTTTCATCAAGGTTTTCTATGTTAAATCGATTTTAATGGAGTTTAGTTTAAACTCTATGTCTTTGTAAGGTTTTCAAGAAGGGTGACTGTCAAATCCAAGCCAAATCAAGGGATAAGGTAATGGGTCTTTGAAATTTCAATTTTCCTATGGTAAAAATCTTGATTTTGTGGTTTATTTGAAGTGGATTTACTTGATTTAATGTTTTAATGGCAAGATTAGTAAATGGTAATCTTTAATCCCGATTTTTTAGGGTTTTATCTTGTTATGATGTAGATTAGCTTTTTGCAAGTTATGGTGAAGTTTTAATGGCATTTGAGTTGTTAAATGTATATTTTAAGATTTATCAATGGAGTTTCGGTTTGAAATTTTGAAATGAAGAAGATGATCAAAACTGCTTTGTTGGCGTTAGAACGGCCCTGTAGGGCGTTCGAACGGCAACACTATATTTTTGGCATATTTCCTGTATAGCCAATCGAACGGTCCTTAGGGCGTTCGAACGGAAACACTACAATTTTGTCATTTTTCCTGTTTAGACGTTAGAACGGCCCTGCAGGGCGTTCGAATGACTACACTGCAAAATTTGACCATTTTATGTATGTTGCTTATTTCAACATATCTACTCTAAAATATCATTTTTATGTTTATGTGAAGTGTTTTGAGCTATAGTAAGCTACTGGAAGGGCATACTATTGATTTTTAGAATTTGTGGTGTATATTTAATGTTTATGTGAAATGACTTGTAGTTGGACATCATTGTTGGAATTGCTATCTTAAAGTTATGAATGATTGATTCTCTATGGTTAGTATATTTTTAGTAGAGTTACAACATACTAATGGACTGATATGTCATGTTAGGATGTGGTGAATTGATGTGTGAATGTTATAGCTTAAGAATGAAGTGAATAATCTTATATGTGTTTAGCTTGTGGTTAAGCTTTAATTTGAGATGTGATCTTAATGATTTTTCTCCTATGATTTCTGCTAAAATTCATGATTAGATGTTAATGCACATGTGTAGTGTGATAGTGAGTTAATTACAAGCATGTTAATATGCATTGAATGAAGTGTTTCTACTAGGTATACACACACATGTGGGGTTTAATGATGATGATGAGCATTGATAATATGATTATGAATAATGCATGAGGGGTTGATGAGAGCACTTATCATGAATTAGGATTCATATATGCCTTGCCCACGTATGTACCAAGTTGCATGCATCATGAAAATAAATTTCCAATTGAGGCTTTATAGAGATTAATCGAATTTGATCAATTGGATGCAATGTGGTGAAATTACGTGCCGGATTAATTGGTCGTGGCTTAATCGAAACTTGATTGGTCCGAAAGGACATGTTTTGATTTGAGTTCTTTCGTGGAACATGTGTCCCCGGGTTGAGTTTAGTTAAATGGAATTATGTAGTGACGAATGATGTACTTGTCTTGCGAATTGAGATTTACTTATTAAGATTATCTGAACCCTGAAAATTCAGCTGGTTTGTCCGAGTGCACCGGCTTACTAGGTATTGTTGCTGGGGATTTTAGTCTTGACAAGCAGGAGTTGCCCGGGAATTTAGGCTCAATGGGCAGGAGTTGCTCTAAGGCGTTGGCCTTGAGGAGCAGGAGTTGCTTGAAGGCCTTGGCCTTGAGGAGTATGTCTATTTGATAAGTGTTTGCTCGAGGACTTCGGCCTTGAAGAGAAGGTTTATTCTCTATGTGTATGGACTTGCATGTTAAACTAGTATGTGTGAGACACTTATACATCGAGCAGGTTTATTCTCTAAGTGTATGGATTTGCATGTTAGATTAGTGTGTGTGGGACACTTATACATGCCTGATGAATGAGAATGTCGATGCATGATCTGAAATGTATGTTAGAGATACATCTAATGCAGGATTATATGATATTGATGCATGATCTGAAATGTATTTTAGAGATACATCTCATGTAGGTTTATATGATGTTGTTGCATGATCTGAAATGTATATTAGAGATACATCTTATGCAGGTTGATATGATGTGAATGACACTATTTAAATTATACGCTATGATGCAGGTTTAGGTGATGTGTATGTGTGATTAGAAAATGATACATCTTGTCAATTTTTTATCTGAATAATTATATTGCTATGCTGTCGTGTTTCCGATTATGATAGTTATATTAAAATCATTGTTGAGTTTATCATACTCACCCCTCCTTCTTGTACTTTTGCTTTGGGGCTGTGTGACGTGACATGCAGATAGACAGGATCCTTTTTATGAGGAAAGGTCGGAGAGGACTTGGAAGTAGACATGAAGGTTTCTTATGTGATATGTTTCTTTGGTTTTTGCTATGATGTTAGAATTTATGTGTGTAGTTCTCATTTTGGATTATGCTACATTGTACATTTGGATTGGTTGAGACATATTTTAGAGCCTAGAGTGGGCTATGGATTAATCTAGTATGTGGGTTTGAGATTTTATTCTATTTTAGAGTTAAAGTAACTCTTTTGATCCTACTTATTTACTCTTACTCAAAGTGGTGCGTATACTTCGTAATTTTATTAGATCGCCCGTGATTAGGGTATAAGTCTTCCACTAAACTATTTTTCAATCTCCTTGTCGCCCCCGTACACTTGACCTGCCCCTAGACCGGGTTCGGCTCGGGTCGGGCAGTGTGGGGGCATGACACTGCTACTTGCACAGTACAACTAGGCCATCACGTGTGCAAATGTTAGGCTCAGCGTTGCACTCGTGACACCATGTAGGGGTCTAAATTGTTGAGCGCTTAAAAAAGCAATCGTCATTTTTAATAAATATTAACTTATCTTGAAATGGTTGAGATGTGGCTTATCTTGACTTATATTTTAGGTATGAGGGGTCTTAATTTTATGAAATGAATGCCCTCCTAATCTAATGCGAAGCTTGTAATTAACACTACGTACGACCTTCAATCGTCTACAATACGACTACAGCACTAGCCAAAGGTGGGGAGGGATGGATGGGATTTTAAGGGATCAGGGAAAGGGATCCAAGAAAGGATTACCTGGTGGTATGACCAGAATAATTGCTCTGGTCTTAAGCCCGCATTTGTCCATTTTTCTTCAAACAGAAGACGTGGGAGAGATATTTTATGGTTGAAAATAAACACGCTGTGGATGACAAGAGTACGACGAGCCTGGTCGTATGACCAAACAATCCGGACACGAAATTGGGTGTCCGTGAATGTACATAAGATTCAAAAACGCTTAATCAACTATATCAAGTGCCCATTACCCAAACATAAGAAACCACAGATGCACTGCTCCTGCCCAGGAACCGCTGGACACAATGAGAAAGATAAAGAAAGAGTACGAGGATGAACTTCGAGATCCAAGAGGAAAACAGGGCTGGCGTCCAGGAGGAAGATGCCACTGGGGGAAGAAGATCAATCGACGATGAAATACTACCAGTTGCAGCAAATCAAACGAAGAAGATGACGATGGAAGAGGGGAACTAAAACGAGGGAGGGGTATAAAAGAAAATTATAACTTAGGCGGTGGAAAATTTGACTGTCATATCAGCTTCGAAAATCTTGAGAATTTGTCAACCACAACATGTGATTTTCAAGTTAGCATGAAATTCCTTATTGCCAAGAAAAATCTCAGTTTTCTTTTTGCAAGCTTGGTTAGGCTAGGAGCCAGTTGAGGAAAATATTTAAATTTCAAGCACTCCTTTAGCTTCAATTCGCTCTTGTTGATCATCTCATTCCAGTGAGACAATGGAAGACTTAATCTCTCATGGTAATGCTGCTTTAAGAATTTGGAAGTATCTTTATTCTCTTTATGTCATCCAATTTTTCCCTGGCCAAAATCTAAGAATGAGAACTCTTGACTTAGCTCTTATTTAGCCGCAAAAATCTATCATTAATCTACTCACTAGACTGACGCCTTTTATTATTATCTGGCAATTTGGATAGCTCGTTATGCCTCTAAATTTCATCATAAGATAATGTCCCATAGTGATATATTATAGAACATTCTTGATCAATTCAGAGTGATAGTTTTTACGGCAATCCCTATGTGTCCTCTTAATGACATGAAAAAGTTCATCTGTGATAAGTTATTCCCTCTTTCCGTTTTCATAAAATTATTAAGGTTGCTTGGACTCATCCATCTATTGGAAATTAAATACATACAGTGCTTCCGAAGGTAATCCAGGTTTATCATAATGTGGAGGGGAGGGATATTCGTTTTAGTAATGGAGTTATTTATCATCAGTTTTTGGGTCTTGCTACTAATATGATGGTCGAGGCTAGAGCTATGATTGAAAGTATTCGTTATGTTATCTCCTTTAAGTGATCTTTCCTTTGTTAGTGGAATCAGACTCTCAACTCCTTGTTTCTATGGTTTATGCTTCTTTATCCAATTGAGATTAAACATATTTACAGAGGACCTAATGCTTTGGCAGATTATTTGACAATTTTGTATTGTGTAACTCATAATTCAAGGATTTTTCCTCACTTGTATTTCCAGCAGGATTATCAGACTCAAGAGAATTTATACTTTGTATTATTTTGGTTTATGTTTGGCCTTTTTTAAAAGTTTCGATAATTTTTAATTTGGGGTATAATGTCCCCCCTAGCTATACTATTTGGCTTTTAATATATAAAAAAATCAATCTAAAAAAACTTACAATATTGTTGTCTTTCTAAAAAAAACTAATTCCCAATCAAAGGGTTACTCATAAAAACAAAAAACAAATGGAGAATTTCATAAATAAACAGAGGTCAATGGAGATTTTGATAATTAACTAAAGATTATTGGCATGAATGCCACAGCTGAAAAATTATTAAATATGCTTATATGTATAAGAAAATCATGCTCAACATCCATCAGTGTTAGACATATAAAGTAATTCGCAAGGCCATACTAAAAATGTGTTGCACGTATTCTACAAGGATTGGTGTCGAGCACAATTTTTTAAAACTCACAACGTACCTAATAAATTTTCATGTGAGCTGTTGACTAACCCTCACTTAATTAGTGAATGAAAAGTATGTGCCGTGAAAAACGTGCCCAAAGGCACATGAAACATATTTTCCTGACCACCTACCGTAGCCATGTACATGAATTGTCGGCTCGTATACCCAAGTTTTCTCTCACACCACTCACTCCTTTAATGATGTGATTGGTCACACGAAATGAAGAATCAATATAGTCTTTGGGCAGATTAAATAATTATATTTTAAACTAAGAAATTTACGGACAACAGAATGGCTAACTTAATCACGTTGCCAACCACTAATCTCCACTAATTCATCTTCATTAATCAACCTAAGTGGTGGATTCAGTCACGTGCCAACCATTCTACACGATTGTGTGAGGCTACGAGCTACTCCATGCGCCGTGCCCAAAACTCTATAAACATGCTGATCCACATTGATTTACTCGGAAAAAAAATGCATGAACAAGCCCCCGATCCCCTCCCTTGGCCAAATTGCGGCACATATCTAGATCTCCTCCCAGTCTTTGCCACTCTCGCCTCCCTTGCAGCCTTCTTCCTCCTTCGGCACCTCTTCCTCCGGCGCTCCAACTGGAGCAATGCCCCGCCCGGTCCAACATGCTGGCCTGTCATCGGCAGCCTCCCCCATCTGACCGGACGTCTCCACGAGGACCTCCACCGCCTGGCCAAGACCCACGGCCCTCTCTTGAGCCTCAGGATGGGGCAGAGTCCGGCTATCGTCGTCTCCTCGCCGGAGGTCGCCAGGGAGATCTTTAAGAACAAGGATATTGCCTTTTCCAGCCGCACAGTCACCGAGGCTGTCCGCCGCCTAGGCTATGACGCCACCTCCCTCGTCTTTGTCCCGTATGGCCCCCGGTGGCGCCTCCTCCGCAAGATCATGACTTCCGAGGTCTTCTCCAACCGCGCCCTTGAGTTATTCCTCCCATCTCGCAGAAAGCAGGTAATAAAGGTCCAAAACTCCCGCATACGATATAAGAGACGTGGCATTGGGCATAATATATATTATAATAAAATAAAATAAATATATGGACTAATATTTGGGGCTGATCAACCCCCGAGATGTCCTTGGACCCTTCCCTGCACGCTTACGCCCATTTTTAATTGAATTACAAATTAATAAGTGAATTACATTGATTCTTGTATAGATCCCTCAAACAACTCCTTTATTGGAATGAGGAATCACTAAGGAGGTGTCTAATCCCTTATCTTAAAGTTACACGCTTATGACTTATGAGATAGAGAATTTTCTTTTTTGCACCACTCATAAAGAAGAATAGAGGGAGAGGAGAGGGGCCGCACCAAAGAGAAAGGGAGAGGGGAAGGACTTGAAGAAAAAGAAGAGGAGGGGGTGCCTTGCTCCAATTAGGGCTTCTTCTTCTCTCTTATTCAATATTTATAACCCTCTATCTAATCTTATGTGGCAATCGGATAAACGGGCCTCCTTATTTCACCAGGTTCTCTTAGAGGTTCTAACACAATAAGAGTAGGCTCTACTTCTCAGGCCCCATGAGGGCCTAGACTCTTTGAACCCAGCTAAGCCCACGACAGAGTCAACCCTTTGCTAACTATAGTCCAACCATTGACACTAATTTATAAGTCAAGTTCTACAATGTGAAAATGTACACTTTAATCGCATGCTTAATATGCATGTGCATGTGACAGAAGTAAGTCTCATAAGAATTTGTGTCACGATAGTTCATATGGGGTCGGTGTGACTACCTATACTAACATTGGACCCCATGACATATACTAGCTCATTCAAACTGCGAATAAAGTGGACCGAAATGGGCCCAAACCCGTACCTTGGTTCAACAAAAGAATGGCAATCCATACTATCTAATTGCTTGGTGCAGGTTAGGATCCTTATGAGAAGCTTATACTCTGCATGGAAATCCAAGACTCCAGTGAATGTTGTTGATTATATGTTCATTGCCACTACGAACATAATAAGCAACTTGGTGTGCTCAAAGACTCTGTTCGACGAGGAGGGGAGGGAGCTGAAGGAGTTGGTGCGTGACGCATTTGAGGTGTCCCTGAAACCGAACCTTGCAGAGTTGTTTCCATTTTTGAAGGTGGTGGACCCACAAGGCTTGAGGAGGAGGCTGATAAAGTTGGCCAAGAGATTTGACGATTTCTTTGAGAGGTTGATAGATGGCAAGTTGGAGGAGAGGAGGAACGGCGTGAAGAGTAACGAGAATGGGAGGATGGACCTGCTTGATGTGTTCTTGGACTACAAGAGTGACAAGGAGGAGGACCAACTCAAGAAATTTAGCAAAGTGGACACCAAGGGAATGCTAACGGTAATGATTATTCCTTTCGTATCCATAGTAGTTTGAACTTTGAGATAATTCTCCATCGTCATTGGAACTTAGAGATAATTCTCCATCTTCATTTGAACGTTGAGATAATTAAAATCGGGTGGACTTATTTAATTTTCTAATTGTCCACAGCCTGCAAGTGTACAGTTTTATCTATCTTTGGCCCATCAAGCTAAATGTATGTGATCAATTAGATTCATTTTTCGGTTCCTCCTCTAATTAGAGTATATCATATCCTGTCATATGTCCTATAGCTATAGCTAGTGTTTTTATAAATAGGGAACACTTTCATTCTTTATAGCTTTATTGTACATACACAGAGATAAACAATGGGATCAGCAGCCTGTCACTTGGAAAACCCATTTATCCTAGTCAATTTCAGACGAACCTAGTTCTAATGATTGTATTATTTGTCTCAAACCATGGCACAGGACATGTTCATGGCCGGGGCAGACACTTCTTCTAGCACAGTCGAATGGGGCATGACTGAAATCCTCCGTCACCCTGAGATCTACAAGAAAGTGGTTGTTGAACTAGACGAGGTGGTTGGAAAGAACCGACTGGTGGAAGAATCCGACATCCCCAAACTGACCTACTTCCAGGCGGTGGTGAAGGAGGTATTTCGGCTCCACCCGGCCGCGCCGATGCTCGTTCCCCGCCGGACGGATGAGGCGACGGAGGTATTTGGCTACCACATTCCCAAGCACGCCATGGTCTTTGTGAACGTGTGGGGCATGGCCAGGGACCCCAAGGTGTGGGATGAGCCCAAGGAGTTTAGGCCGGACAGGTTCATAGGGAGGGATATGGACGTGAAGGGCCAGCACATGGAGCTGCTGCCCTTTGGCGCTGGGCGGCGATCGTGCGTTGGTATGCCACTCGGCCACCGGATGGTGCACTACTTATTGGCTTCGTTGCTGCATGCCTTCAAGTGGGATTTTCCTGTGGAAGTGTTGAATGACATGACGGAGAAGGTGGGGATTACCTTGCAAAAGGCCAAGTCCCTGGTGGGAACATCCATACCACGCTTGGGGGACTGTGTTGATTGGTGATATTCTAATATGAGAGGTTATGTTACCATCCCTGTTAAATCCTGAGGAGAGGTTGTTTTTTTGGCTTTTCTCATGGTCTTGTATCTTGAATCTATTGATACCCATGCAATAATGGTCTCTCTAGGGATCTATTCGTCCACTAGGAAAGTTGAGGCTTTTCAAATGGTGTTTATGTTGCAATTATTAAAAACTTGCAGCTAGTCCTGATTACTCAATTTTTACATGCTTGGTCATGCATGTTATTACGAGATATTGTAATATATACTATCGAATGAGAGGAGGTATTGTCATAGACAGATTTTCTCCAGTCAAAATTTTAAAGGGCCCTTTTTTATAGGTCACCATCAAAAGGAGAAAATTATTTAGCGGAACCGGGCCATATGGTAGGTACACCTTTTTAATATTTGACATGTTTAGATATTTTACATGTGTTTAAAAAAAGTGAGTAAATTGAGGCATAAATTTTAGTTTACGTGTTGAAACATTAATGAACATATGTAAAACTATAGGGTAAAACGGTTCCACATAATACCTTCTCCAAAAGCAGGAATGAAATTGAGTGGCTGATGGATGAATCATGGGGTAAGGTTTATGTGACCCACTTATTAAGATTGGTCAAAATTTTAACATCAAATCAGTAGCTTAAATTTGGTGAGGTTATATAGATGAGAAATGACCCCAAAATTTTATAGACCCTCATCATCAAAAGGGATATTCAATTCTCAATTGGCCCCAAGCCTACCTTAAACCTTTAGGTATCCAAAATAGAAAATGCAATGAAGGGGGCTAATGTATACAAATGGGCTCAAAACTTTTGGACCCTTAATTTAATGATGCTCTTTCATTTCTCCTTAGTCCTACCCTCTAAAAATATTGGCAAGATCCACTTTTAAGAAATCATCTAGAGAAATTTCTTTCTCAGGTTGAACTAAGATGACCTTTTCATATCAAATTATAATATAAAGTAGATTGGTATATTATAGAACTTTAAAAATTGGACAGTTTGACCCATATTTTATATCACTAATCCCTATTTGACTTATTTTAATCCCCAAAAAATCAAAGATATTAGAATCATAATCCCCATTTTTTAGGTTGCATAAATTTGAACTTTATAATTATATCATTCACTCCCGAACTCGGATTCTCACACTCTTAGTATCGTTAGAAAGCTCTGGAATTGGACTCAAGTTTGGTTTGAGGTTATTTGAGCATACCCAAGCCAAGTTTGTGTAGGATTGTGCTCGACTCGACTAAAAAAACACAACTTAAGAAAAGCTTGAGGCTCAGGTGACTTTATTATTAAGAATATAATATATACTCCTCTATCCACACACATACAATGGCCATCTGCCTAATAGAAAGAAGGCTTCAAAGATCTTTGGGAGTAGAGTAGCACATTCCTCTCAATGCTCTCAAGAGTACCCAATGACTTCAAGGCAATCACCCTCAAAAATTGATCCTCCTAAACCCCATCTCCGCCCACACAACAATTTCCCGGCAAGCCGCCCACATCTCACTTCCAACGCCAGGGCCATGGTTGGACTTGAGATAGAAACACTTGGCAAAACCAGACCTTCCAAGTTACAACAAAAAATCCCAGCACCTGATTTCTCTAGATGGAGAAAGTGGCCCTGTCAAAATTACGCTTGACAAAATCCTCCCCCGAGGGGCCCAACCTGCAGCTCAAGGGGATAGGGATCGAAGTGGGGTGGACCGCTGCCCACGAACCATGCAACCATGAACTCCACCTTCACAGCAGTGGTTTGGAAGTCCATAGGGGGGAGCTTGCCAATAAACATTACGTTTGTACCAAATGAACTAGGTTGAGACCAAAAGGTTGATCCACTCCTCCCTACTGGAACTAGTTGAGACAAGGTAGAAGATGTTTGCCAGGCGGATGCCCCGATGACTCCTCCACTATGTGAAACCAGGGTTTATGACTCTAAAAACTATGCACCTCACTGCAACTCCACAGAGCATGTTAAGTCGAGTTGAGCCAAACCTTCTTAGCATGCATGTTATTAACAACCTTCATGACGAGTTAAAATTATTTTTTGATATGAAATTTTCTTGGTGCATATCATAATTCTCGTAGTAGTTAATTATATTGATTTATTATAACTCCTCTTATTATGTACTAGCAAAAAAATATACACTCATTATGCATGTAAATATAAATTAAATTAGATAAAATAAACTAAATTAGAAATAAAATATATATTGAACAAAAGTCTCTCTTGTATGCTATAGTTATAATACATTGCTTTGATGATCACAATGATCATTAATTATATACACAAACTTTATATTAACCCATATACACTCGTAGTAGGCAATTGTAGATCCAAATCTTATAGGTTAAATATTATATCATTGGTCAATGAAGACAATGGTGACAAAAAATTTTGTGTCTTAGAGCATGTTAATTATATTCAAGACTAGTTTAACGGCATGTCTCATTTGATAGAGCTTTTTAGGGATTTGCCAAAGGTGTTACACACACGCACACACACCTGGGGCTTACAAAAAGTTTGAGAAATCATAGGCATGCAAATCTCATAATGCACACAGAGAACCTAGTCCCCCAATTTGCCTAGTGAGAATTAATTTAGTGAGAAAGATATCCTTAGCCACTCTCCAAGCCCAGACTTTAATTTTTATGGGCAGCTTGGGCCTCCAAATGGAACTTCACAGTTACCTAGCTAGGAGGTAAGAGGAGGGCTCCCCTTCCCCTTCCCCATTAGAAAGCTGGAGAGCCAAGAAATACGCACTTTGCAGCTAAAACCGCCCATTGCAAGTGTCGTGCCAAATTATAGAGTCTATCGGGTAGGAAGGGCCAAGAGGAATCCTTTCAATGATCTCCACCTCATGAAGCATAAAATAAACTTTGAGCATGTCCACCCTCAAAACGCCCTTATCCAAGCCAATGAGGTCCATGACTTGACCATTGATGTCATGGACCCCCTGCAGATATTGCACCATGAAAGATGAGGAGTTTAGAAGTCAATTATCTGACCAAATCTTGATATGCTCGTCGTTCCCCACCCTCCATCTACAACCCAAAACCACAATCGGCTTGGCCGCCAAAATGCTATCAAGTACTTGGCTTCCATAACCCTGCAAAATAAGGAAGTCGGGTTAGTTAAAAGTCTTTACCCTTGCTTGGCTAGAAGGGTGAGGCTGAAGCACTGAAGATCACTAAAACCAAGTGCCCCCTCCTCCTTGGGCCTACAAATTTTAGCCAAGCTGATCCAAGTCATCCTCCTCTCATTCTCCTTCCACTAAAAATTCCTTATAGTAGTCGATATTGTTCTTATGGTGGACCAAGGGAAGAGGGGCATACTCATAGCATAAGTGGGGATGGCTTGAGCCACTGATTTGAGGAGGATCCCAATGAGAGAAATTTCTCTTTCCACCCCCAGGTCTTCTTCTATATTCCGTCCTGAAGGGAAGCGAAAATAGTTACCTTGGACTTCCCCAAGCTAGTTGGGAGACACATGTACCTCTCGTGAAATTTGACCTATCCCCCTCCAAGCCATCCCAAAATCTCCTCCTTTACCAGAGGCCTCGTGCTAGGGCTAAAGAAAAGGGATGTCTTATTGACATTAACCACTTGCCCCGAGGATTCTTCATAGACTTTTAGTATGTGTGAAAATTCTCTTACACTCCTAAGGGTACGCTTTTTTGAAAATGACACAGTCTTCTCCCCCCCCAATATCTGTCTTGAAGCCCTACAAAAGTCCATCGACAACTGTACCTCTCATCATCCCCGATAACCCCTCAGCACATAGGAGGAAGAGGTACGAAGAGAGGGGGTCCCCCTGACATAATCCCTTAGTAAGCACAAACCCCCGTCGTGGGTCTCTTGTTTAGGAAGATTCTATAGGAGACTTTCGAGACACAAGACATTATGAGATTCACCCAAGGAGCTGTGAACCCTATTTTTACTTTGACATCCTCAATATACTTCCACTCGATACGATCATATGCCTTGCTCATGTTAAGTTTCACCGCCATGTACCCCCAGCTACCTCCCCTCTTCTGCCTCATAGAATGGATAGTCTCAAAAGCAATGACAACGTTGTTTGTGATAAGTCTACCAACGATGAAGGCAATCTTCTCCTCGGATATTATGGAAAGAAGACAACCCTTAAGGCACTTAGCTAAGACCTTAGCCATCAGTCTGTACACCACGTTACACAAATGCAAAGTTCAATAACGACATAGATTTCCTAGTTCAGGTTCAATAAGAGAGTATAAATTTTCTTTTAATTTTAGAGATAGAACTTTTGCCTACTTTTCTAAATCTTGTCATTATAAAAGGGTAATTTAGGCTTAGTGTAATGGAAGAATTGATATAAATATAAAGAGAAAATTAACATGAGCCAACTATAAATATAAAAGATTCAACATTATACATTAATAGATGGGGTTAGGAATTCAAACCCGCCTGTCCCCTTAAATAACTTCCCCTAGTTCATGTTGACCTGTGTAAAATGTAAACACGTGTCCCGTACCGACAGAACTCAAATACCACATGTAGCCCGCAGCCCCAGACACACCTGCAAGGTCGCAAGAGGGTTTCAGCTGTTGTCGGATCGGACTCGGACAACGGACAAAATGCACTAGGACCATGAACAAAGACCCGATTAGTTCCACACGTAAGCCACATTTCCCGCCGAATTCATACTGAAAGCAAATCCCCAACGTCCCTCTTCCCGCGCTTGGGGAGAGCATTCCCGCCAAAAACATATGTACAACACTCGACACAGCCAAAAAGAGGTAGGAAGCAGAGAAAGGATTCAGTGGTGAAGATGCAGACGGCTGGCGGGGCGTCGGCGCCGACGGGCTGCTACAAGTGCGGCCGCCCGGGCCACTGGTCCCGAGACTGCCCTTTCTCTCCCTCCGCCGATCCCAACTCCTCCAAATCCAGTTCCAAGCCTTCTTCTGCGCCATCCAACTCAAATTTCCCAAAATCCTCGTATCCGTCATCGAAACCTGGAGAGAAATCGGCCGGCGAGAAGCCCAAGAAGCAGCTCCCGAGGACGAGGCCCAAGCTCACCCCGGAGCTCCTCCTCTCCGATGACGGCCTCGGCTATATTCTCCGCCACTTTCCGCGCTCCTTCAAGTACCGTGGCCGTGGTCACGAGGTGAAGTCTGCAGCTTCTTTTTTATTTTTCATCAAATCGTCATAAATTTTGCGTTTTTTCTCTTTTCGTACCAGCGATCTGCGTTTCGATTTACTTATTAATCATTACTTTTCCATGATTATTCTTCCTTTGGATGTGTTTGTTTTTTAGATTGTATAGACTGATATTGATTAGCCATAACTACAAGTCTACAAGGTGATTTCTTGGCTTTGTATCATAATTATCATTCGAGAAACTAAAAGAGGTAAATTCTTCACTTTAAAGCTATAAAACCAAAAGATTAAATGAAAAAAAGTGAGAAATCTTCCTTGGAAAATGTGTCATCTCTTTATCTTATGTTATAATGTATTGTTGTCAATTTTATCAGAAAAATGAAATGGGTCTTTCTTTCAATGAATATCAGAATTTGTAGATTGAGAATGAGGAGTTTTCTTTAGTTATTTACCTGTGAATTGCGATTTGTCAGTATTTTTTAACTTGCAATTTGATATTATTTTCGTTTGCATCATTTTATGTTGTTTACCTGTTAATTGTGATTAATCATTCTTCTATTATCAAGTTTCTTTTCTTTTCTTAGGCCTTCTCTTGAAAAGGGTGTTTTATGTTTGTAACAGGCTAGCGATTTGGGAAATCTAATTGGGTTGTATGCACAATGGCATTCACGTTTACTTCCTTATTATTCCTTCGATCAGTTTGTGCAAAAGGTGGAGAAAGTTGGCGCCTCAAGACGTGTTAGGGTATGCCAGCGTTTCACATTAATCATACATCAAAATCGTTCAAGATTTCTCAGTTATTTATCTTTTATATGATTCTTCAGGTCAAAAATATTGATGAATGGATATACATAATTAAGATTTCATTTAGTTTCACTTGATTTCATGAGTAAGCAAGCTGATTACAAGTGCTTGATAGATTACTGTTCTGCTTAATGCTCAGATGTGTATTAGAGAACTACGAGATAGAGTTTCCAATGGTGGCGATCCTACAAAGTTGCATGAGCCACCGGTTGAACATGTGGCCCAAAATCCTGAACCAGGTAAACTCAGTTGTCCATGTTACCAAATTTATTTGCTTAAATAGTGGTTGCACAAAAAAGCAGATGGTATTATTTCTGTGTCATCCCTCAATCTTGACTACAGTAGAACTTATGGAAGATATACTGGGTCAAAAGTTTACTTGGATGAGGAATAGTTGAAATTAGGATCGTATTCTGTTGCTTGTTTGACATTGTACCGATGCTAACCATAAACCATTAATTCTTTACTGTTGTTTTTTTTATGTACAGAAAAAGATACAGACATGAATGATGAGCGATCAGTTGAACATGTAGCCCAAAATCCTGAACCAGGTAAACTCAATTGTCCATGTTACCAAATTGATTTGCTTAAATAATGTAAGTTGCATGAAAAAGTAGACGGTATTCTTTCTTTGTCTTCCCTCAAGCTTGACTACAGTAGAATACCTTTTTAGATATATACTGGGTCAAAATTTAACTCGGAAGTCGAATAGTAGAAATTAGGATCAGATGCTGTTGTTAGTTGGACATGGTACTGATGCTAACGATGAAGCATAATTTCTTTGCTGTTGGTTTTTTTATTGACAGAAAAAGGTACAGACATCAACGACTCCGCCCACAATTGGGAAGATCCGGAAATGAATACTCATAAAGCTGATGAAATACATGAAGAAATGATAGAGGATATATATCAAAAAGCTACTGAAGTAAGTACAGGGAAATTTTTTGATCGATTATGGTGCTAAAAGTGTAGTCTAAGACTGCAACAATGATCTCCTTAATTTGCACAACTGTTATTCCATCTCTGCATGTTCTGATGTATTGATTGATCCACCTCACAACGATTCTTTTCTGTAGTCACCATTGTTGTTGTTCTTTCATATTCTGAAAGGTCAATTTAACTCTAAGGCATTACAGCTATCTTCCTTTTGAAGCGACTAGCATTGTAATGACCACCAGCTGGGAGCCCGGGAGGCAAAGGGAAGTCAATTTTGAGGGTAACAATGGTGGTTCCCATTAGACTGGCCCTGCCGGTAGTTCTGGTCCCATCTTCTACTGCATGATGGGAACTTTATTGCCCACTGGTGCATAGCTATATGATGAGACGTACAGTGAACACAGGATTTTAGCTGAAAGGGAACAATGCACTTCACTTTTGATATGATAGCAAACGTGGTATGGAATGTTAATTTTGGAGTTTGATAGGAAGAAATTCATACCTCGAAAGCACTAGACAAGAATAGTACAATAAAACTACAGCTTTAGTAGTATTGTGGCCTTAGAAACTCCAAAATATTTATCCATGGTTAAGAAGTATCCTTTTGTTAATTGTATGCTGCGGACCTACATGAAGATCACCACGCTACTTGGTGGATGGAAATTCAGCTTGATTTGTGGTATCAATATCTACGCCTCCATTTTTTTCTTGTTTAATTAAGTAAGCATTTGATTTTCTTATGGTAATGAGCTCTTGAATTTGAGCATGTTGTTATATAAGCACTACAAGGTGGCACCATCTGCCATTGTTCTGTACTGTATTACAACGAAAATGTTATTTGTTGTCTGCAGTCTTAGAGCTTGTGGTGTGCTTCTATGTTTTCCAAGTGAAGCCAAAATGCTATTACATGATTTATATGATTCCATGATCATCTCTTCGAAGTTTCTGAATGCTAGATGATACTAACTAACTAATATATCATCAACAAAACTGCAGGAACCAACTCCGTCCAAGCTAAATGAGAATGTTGGGAGTGGGGCTGCGGCACGAATAGAAAGCCTAGTGTCTGGTGATTCAGAGAACAGCTCTAGCAAAGCCCAGGTCACAGAGGAGCAGAAAGCTCGGATGGAAGCCAACAGATTAAAGGCTTTATCAAGAATTTCAGCGCGGTCATTAACACAATCATCTTAATATTAATTTATTTTTTTTGTCATCAGTGGGGTTACTGAGTGTTCGCTTGCTATTGTCCTTCCTACAGCTTCACTAGTAAGTGCATATGTAACGTTATCTTGTTAAACGTTGAAATAGTTAGTGTCGCCTTTAATGTAAGACTCGGAGGAAAACCAGAACATCCTAAAATGGTCGGCAGTTTAGGAAAGGTTTTGTTCTTTCACTATGGTGAAATCATCAGTGGGCTGTTAAATCATTTAAGAATTGTATGAGAATTCCGGCACCAATCTCCTCCAGCCATCACTATGATATTGGATAACTGGATAAGTGTAACGGAGAAGAACTATTTTAAATTCTCTTTTTAATGACTAGTGGAGAGTTTGTTTATTATCTTAGGCATTCAGATTCTAGTCAAGTCTTTCTATAACTGGGGCTGCCAGAGCCATAGATTATTTCTTTCGAATTTTAATCGTGGATTTTATCTCGACTCCCATTCTGATCACAAAAGCTAATAAGCAACTTACCATAAGATAAGCAACCATTTCACCTTGCCGAATATATAATTTTTTTCCATGGATTATTTAGTAAAATTGCTCTCAAGGGACATTCTTTAGGGTTGTAAGCTTTGCAGGCCAGCCGGCCTAGCCATCAAAATAATGGGTTAGGGCCTAAAATTTAGGGCTGGCGAGCGAGCTGGGCCTGAAACCGTGAACCAAAAAAATACAAGTCTGGCCTTGTCAGACTATAGCCCAAGCCTATAACCATTAGAATTTTACCCATATGATCTAAGAACATTTATAACATATATGTTGTAATTAGTTATATTTTGATTATCAAAATTATATTTATTCATGCATGTATTTAAGTGTTTGACTAGATAAATGGTGTGTCGAGTCAGATTTAAAATCAAATGACTTGAAAATTAGAGCATAAGTGTTCTAAATATTTAATGTGGTGACTTAATTAAAGTGATCAAAGTTTGAAGAGTAAAATGTAAATAACCAAAATTAGTTCTTAAACTGATATTGCCTTTGTTATAGGAATGTTGGGTAGATATCAGAAAAATTCAAGGATGGATCATTGGAGAGTTGCAAAGAAGGCTATGAGGTATCTACAATGAATGAAGGATTATATGCTTACATACAGACATTCTGATCATTTAGAGTTAGTTGGATACACAGATCCAGATTTTGCTGGTTGTGTTGACTCGAAAAAGTCGACGTCGAGTTATATTTTCTTTTTGGCAGGCGATGCTGTCTCTTGGAAAAGTAGAAAGAAAGAGATGTATAAAAAAAAGAGGGATTAAGGATCCGCATGAAGGTGGAAGGAAGGAGAAACGTGAAGAAGGTAGAAGAAGCGTAGTTTTGTCTAAAAATTTAAATCACATGACCTTTAATTTAATTTCACAGGCTCTTTAGACCTAGCGTCACGTGATGTTTAGACCTAGCGTCACATGATTTTTAGACCTAGCGTCTGATAAAGCCTACACGTGAGATGAGACGCCAGTTTTGTCAAAAAATTATTGAAAATATTTAGATCTAAAAATATTAAATTTACTCTCTATGTGTATAATAGTAAAAAGGATAAATGATATTAGGTTTTTTACTGTTATATAAATCATGGATGGGGCCTAAATATTAGAATGAGATATTATAGATGATGAGCAAAAACAAGGGAAGGCCTAAGAGACCAAGGACTTGTATTTGGTTTAAAAATTACTAGAAAAAATGCACATATATAATGTATGTAAATATAGATTAGTTAAAATAAAATAGAATAAAATAAATTTAAAATAAAATATATATTAAAAAAAGCCTTCTTTGCATGCTATAGTTATAATAAATTACTTTGAGGATCACAATGATAATAATCATATACACAAGCTCTATGATAATCCATATACACCAATTTGATTGAGATATTTGGAGGTTTCTTAAGGCCATTAATAATACATAAATTTAAATATGTATAATATATATAAAATTAAAAAAAATTATTATTGAGAAGTGTATTATATACATAGGGTCTATAAAAAAGTTTGAAAAAACATAATCGTGTAGGATCTCATTGATAAAATTATTAAAAATGTCATATTTGTTGCCAAAATTACCATCAAGAATAGAACATTTAAAAACAGGATCGATGGACATGTATCAACATAATTCGTATACAACAGTTCCTTATCATGTGAAGATGAGCATTTGAAGTAGAACCATAACATCTCATATGTTGTACAACTGAATTGATAATTTAATTCACACGAACTTACTCTATACAAATTCTTTGTGGTGATTGTTCTCCTGGGGAAACAATACAAAAGTAATGCTAAATAAACAACTAAGAAAAAGAAACTTTTCTTTTTAATATATATTCAATGGATGCAAATACAATTTTTCCCATATGTTCATGCAATAAAAAAGGTTTTTAATGGTCTGAAAATTGCATCACTTTGGATGTACATATGCATACAGGCGTAGTCCTATTGTCTTCCACATCCAAAATATAGATAACCTGAGCATAGGTTATAATTAATTGCCTCGGGCATATGAGATGATACATACTTGATACTGAGATAATTAATTGCCTCGGGTAACTAAAGATTATTCCTCTGGAGTACCAAATTCAAAGCAATAAAATATGGAAGCAAAGAGACAAAGCACCTAACAGACCTTGATGCTGACTTTGCTCTTCCGCAGACTATGAGCAAATTCCATCTCCTAAAATGAAAAGAAGTAATTACATTATCTCGTAAGATAACAAATCTATTCATCCAAACTTGCCTTTGGATGAAGTGCCATCAAACATGTTTTACACTTCTGTGTCATTGAATATGGTTCAAAGTATAAATTTACCTTTAGATGTGAAGGGGTAAGAACACCTTCCAACTTTTGAAGATCCCGCATATGCATCATTTCATGATCTTCATGAAAGGTACAAAAAAAATTCCGAGCTACAAGTTGGAAAAATAACGTCCAAATACCAGGACATAGGAAATGCAGTGTTAAAATGAACAGTGTTCTTTACGATGCAGAACATTCATAATTTTTTTTTCATGATTTCGAAGATCATAACGTGAGTGGCGGAGCGTGACATTATGCATGATTCATTACATCTTTTTCTTTAAATTTTTAATCACTCTTCATAAGTCGTCAACCTTAAATCTTCAAAGTGCAATTATAAATTTGACTTAGTACATCACTAATCAAACGAGACTGCTAGACTTAATTACACATAACTCAAATGGACATAGTTTTGATCATCGAAATAAAGTCAATACAATTACATATGTCGCTATGTTCTAACATTTGGGTTATGTGAGCAAGCATGGACTTTAGGTACTCTTTGATTGTAATGTGCTTCTTGGTATAAAATCTATAAAATTTAAATTTTGATGAAGATTTCTTATTTGGTAAGCATCATAGAGCTAGTTTTCCAAAGTCAACTGCTTGATCTAAGGATGTTTTAGAAATGATTCATTTTGAAACAAGGGAGACTTCTGCTACATCTTTGGGTGGTGCATTATATTTTCTATATCTTATTGATTATTTCTCAAGAAAAGTGTAGAGTGTATATGCTAAAAAGGAAATTTGACATATTCTCTTATTTTAAAAGTTTAAATCTTTGGTTAAAATTTAGAAGGGAAAAAATTAAATATCCGAGGAGTGACAATGTAAATGAATACGTATAAAATGAGTTTAGGGATTTTTGCAGTAATGATATCAACAGACAATTTATTGTGGCTAGTACTCTACAACAAATGGGGAAGTTTACTCATGTATTAAGTTAGAAGTAAATTGTGAGCAGTTGGCTTAGAGCTGGGGTTTTGTCTTGTTTAGACTTATGAGAACATAAAAGTGCATCCAAAAACTCTAAAATATGAAAGGGTCACATGTTTACTTGTACAAACCTCCTATGAGATATTAAACTTCAATATTAATGAGCGACTTCTATTAATAAAGTACATTGTCATTTGTAGCCATAATACTTAACACAATTTGTATTATGTTCATCTTGACTACCAAAATAATTATATATGTAAACTCAACGTCATAATTTTGTCAAAATTCCCCTTTATACTAGTATGACCTTATACCTCAGGGAGACATATAATTCTTCCTTAGTAATTTTTTTTTATTATGCAAGACTTATAAGAACATATAAGTCATATAATTAGTTTATTGGTTAATTTTTTTATCAAAATTATATCATAAAATCATATGTATGCTAGGAGTCTTAGAGTCTAATATGAGGTTATTTTGGTTAAGTTAGATTTAGAATTAATAACCTTACAAAAAAAAAAGCAGACGTGTTCTTATTGATCAAGGTAAAAGACTGAAAAATGTGAAGAGTTTTGAAGCATATCTAAATCACATTGATATGTATAAATTACTTAGAAAAGGTTAAAAAGTTATTACAGAGGTTCAGAAGGTTTTTAGGTGAAAATGGCAAAATTATAAATGTTTAACATAACAATTGATCGTTGGAATATAATTTCTGAAGACTGATGAATTGATCGATCACCTTGATAAATGATCGATCACTTCATGTTATAGCTCGATGCAAAACGAATCCAAGAGTTATCAATTGATCACTCTCATAATTGATCGATCGATTGAAGATTCGTGCGCATTGAAAATATTGACCAATCGATCGTTGTTTCAAGCAATCGTTTTTAAGAACAATTTACCTAAATTAAGACATTTTGATTTCTATTTCATTCCTTATTAAGTACAAGTCTTAAACCGACTTATTGAGTTATATAAGAGTTATAAAATTAGATAGTGGAAAACTTAGAGGATAAAAACGGGTTTACAACTTTGATAATTATTTTCTAAATGAGAACTCACTTAAGCTTTGTATTAAAGATCTATGGTGAATTGAAGGAGATAGTCTATAACTGAAGAAGTTGATACACTGAGTATTCAAAGAGGAGTTGTAGTATATTTTAATTGGAGATTGGAGATTGGAGATTTTTATAAGGCCAAAGTCAATACAATAATAGGATATCGTTGAAGATTAGAAGTAGATCAAGACAAAGCAAGAAGGAGAAAGTTTAAATTGCTTGGAGAAATCTTGAAGGCCAGTAACAATGATCTAAATAAGAGGAGCTTATGTTAGAGTCTAAACAAGGTTGGAAGTTTGCTTTTGTCTATGTAAAATTTGTGTTTTAGTGCATTGATTTGGTTCCTTTGGAACTACCATGATTTTTTATTCTGAGTTTAGGGTTTTCCACATAAATTACTATGTCTATGCATGAATTGATTAATGGTTGATTGATTGAAAATTCGAGAGTGAGATTGAGTGAACAATTAGGTTTTAGTCATTTTTGCTTAATAAAAAATTCTACTTAAAGAGACTAGAACTTTTAATTCTTACTTGTTGAAAATACCAATTTTAAGAGCAATCTAGTGATCAACTAGGTGGATTAGATGATATTAAACTCTCAAGACTTTCTTCCCTTTTGATAACTTCACTAGTTCCAATCTTTGGTTGAGAGTAGGGGTGCTCATGGACGTGCGTAGTTTGGATGTCCATCTGCATTCGCATCCATTTTTTATATAGAACAAACATTTTTTTGTGTTTGGGTTGGAAATGGACACGAACACATACTCAGTATTTTTCTTCCCTAATGGGGAACTATGGACATGGGTATACCCTTGTCCGTGTTCGTGAACGTCCGCATCTGCTACCCTTACCAAACACTCCTTTAAATATTAATGTATTACTAACTACTAGAGAAAAAATAGAATATAGTTCATATGTAGCATATTATGACAGTCCTAACATGCTACATATGTATTTGACAACTTAAAAACATTGATCTAGTACTTATGTAGCATGATAAAATAATCCTAACATATTACATAGGTATTGGACAACTTAAAAATATCAATCTAGAACTTATGTAGTATGTTAAGATAGGTTTAACATGCTACATAGGCACTAGACAACTTGAAAACATAGATATAGTATATGTAACATGTTAGGACAGTTTTAACATGCTACATAGATACTTGACAATTTGAATCGAGATAAAATTTATGTGTTAAAAGTATTTGTCCATGTTCGTTTGTATCCATAATGGATAGACTTGGACAAAACATAATATGAATAAGTGCGGACACAGACAAGAGGTATGCAAATGGCAAATAGACACAAACAACCCTCTGTCCGTGTACATTTTGTATGTGAGCACCCCTAGTTGAGAGTGACTTTATCTCCTTAGTCAAAACATGTTGATACCATTCTTTTTCTTCTGCATGTGTCACCTAGCATAAAAAATTCTCATGTTCACTGCTATCAGTCAATAACACATCATGCATAAAAGGAGAGTACTTGCCTAGTGTTGTGATTGTCCTTCTAGTACACTAAAGTGTAAGTAGAGGTGTTCATGAGTGGACCCCAAATTGTTTGCCATCACTTGGATTCAACTTTATATTATTCCCTTCATCATCTTCCATCTCTACATAATTTGGTTCATAGGTAGGCCAACTATTCTAATCATTATAACATTGATTTTTTCTAAAAACCACATTTTTGTTTTTTACTACCTTCTGATTTTTATGATCCCAAAATTAGTTCCTAAACTCGTCTATTCCATAACCAATGAATGTACATTTCCCATATTTTTTCCCTTAAGTTTGTCACTCTCATTCAGACTTATGAGAACATAAAAAGTACATCCAAAAAAATGTGAAAGGGTCACATGTTTACTTGTACAAACCTCCTATGAGATATTTGTAACGCCCTTGATTTTCCCTACGATTTTTTATAATTTTTTTGATCAGTTTCGGCAGAAAAATATGATGCTTCGGCATATGTGGCTTTAGTATTCGTACCCGTAGAGTCAGATGTGGGGTTCGTTATAGGCCACGGCCTCGACGCGCGCTTCTAGCTCGAAAAATCGTTGAAGAATGAAACTGCAGAGGATAAGTGAGAAAAAAGAAAAAAAAAACAACAAAGAGAAAATGGGCTCGGCCGAGCCTGATCCAGACACTTCTGCAGTAGGACGACCCCCTCCCCTTTCGTTCTGGTTGAGCCGGACAGGCGCCTCCGGCAAGCTGCTGGCGAACCTCGGCCTGGCAACGGCCAGGCCGCCTCCTCGGCGCCGCCCCAGCCCGATTTGATCTGCCGTGAGCTCCTCCCCTGTTTCCCCTGGTCTCTCTCTCTGCTCTCTCTTATTTGTGATTTGGCAGCACTGGCGGTGGCCGGTGAGCTCCACCCGGTCTCCGTCTGGCCAGCCACGGGCTGGCAATGGCAAGCCCAGCCGCCAGCCAGCTCCGCCGGCCCCCTGAGTTCATTTCTCCCCTGGTTAGTTTTCTCTCCCTCTCTCACTGTGATTTGATTTGAGCCGCCGCCGTGGGCCACCAAGGGCCGTCCGTCTGGCCACTGCTCCACCCTGGGCCAGCAACGGCGGGAGGCCGTCCCTCCTGGCCCCAGAGACCTTTGTTCCGCCGCCCCGTCCTCATCCCCCTTCGCCCCTGTTTTACGCCGCCTTACTGTTTTGATTAAACAGTGGCCGGCGACGGTGAGTCACTGCCGGCCGGACCTCCGTCTGGCCTCACCTGAGTCCGGCGAAGGCTTTGGGCCACCCCTCCCTGCCCAGTTCCGCCTCCTCCCTCCATCTTCCCTCCGATCAAACCTTCCGATCCTCTATTTTTTTGGTCTCCGTCCGTTTTGGATGGAGTGATTGTTGCCTGCCGCCGGAAGCCAAACTTGGCCAACTGACCTCCGTCCAGCTTTGATCCAGCTTGGTGAATGACCGAGCCACCTTCTCAGCTCATGTTCACCGGCCCTAGTACACTCCCACCTCCTCCGGCCAGACCCTTCCACCTTCCCTGTTTTTAGTTGTGACAGATCTGGAGGTTGCTCCGACGAGAGCCAACCTCCAGCTTGCCTCCGGTTGGCCAGCCTTGGGCGGGTGATGGCCCTGTTGTGGCCTCAACCCAGCCCCACTACATCGACTATTGTTCGGCCTAGACCGCTGCCCAATCTGCCCCCATCTTAGTCGTTGCCCGGAATTGGCCGTTTTCCCGTATGCCATTTTTTTAGTGTGTGCAACGTGAACCGGTCGAAGGAGGACTGTTCTGCTTTAGTTGTGGGCCATGTTTGGCCAGCCTTGTCTTAGTGACGGCTCCACCTGGGCCACTTCGACCTCATCTGACCCTAGATCCTCCTTGTGGCCCTAGGGTTTTTCACCCGTTTTGGGCCACCGTAGTGTCTTCTCTAGACCTTGTAGTTTGACGGGTCTCAGCCTAGAGATGGCTGGCCGACCTAGTGTGGCACCACTCCTCTTTTTTTGACATGAGCCACGCATCCCCTCTGTCAGTTATGTTTTGACTGCACCATTTAGAGCGCCACCGTCTTACCCTCGCCGAACGCCGATTGGCCTCTAGTCGGCCTACCTCGACACGACAATGGCAAAGGCCCTCTTCATTGGTCACCACCCTTGGGCATGGCCCTACCGCCCATCCGAGTCTTGGGCTGGCACCATCTAGCCCTCTCCCACTCCCTTTGGCTGCGTGTGCAAGTAGTCACGCGTGCGGGTTAGGGCATTGGTGCCGCTTTGGCGCCGCCCGACCGTCAGATGGCTCTGCCATCATCTGGAGTTGACATCGGAGTCCTCCATCACCTCTCCTCCGTCCTTGAGTGTTGCCCACTCCCTCTGCCCTTATGTGGGCTCTTGTAAATGCGAAATCGACGCTGTTGGGTGCTGTCCATGGCCGATTTCGACATCTTGTAAACGGTTTAGTATTGTTCAACCACCGGTCGAATTTTAGAGTACACCTTGCCTTCCGGTTGCACCTGCCATTCGTTGGCACGACCTTTCTCCCAGCCGCCCGTAGTGTGCCGCCGTGGATCGCAGATTTTCCGCATTGACATGAGTCACCCTTGTTTGGCCGTGAGTGCTTCCGGCGTTTCTGATATCCTCGGGATAGCAACTCTCTCTATTTGGCAAAGCTTTTGGCCACCAACTCTGCCACCGACGCCGCCACCGTCTTATGCTCACCATCAAACATCATGATTATGAGGTAGGGGAGCTTTGAACTCGTAATTTCATGATAGCATACTTGAATGAGTAGTAGCATGCTAGGAATTGCATGATGTGCATATAAGCATGATTATATGGTATGTTTAGATACATATGACATGCATATGAGTTGTAAGTATGATTGATATGTATGAGTTGAACGTATGTTTATGGATGTGGAATATGTATGTGCTAGTGTTGGCTAGCGATTAGGTTAGTACGCTATGGATGCATATTATGTACGTGCTAGTGACGGCTAGCAATTGTGAGTAAGTTACGTATGTGGACTGTGTGGGCAGAGGTATGGGCGATGGATGGTAAGAGTGGTAAGGGTTTGGTATGAATTTGGATGTGTAAGCGTGTGACAATGATGGCAGACGTAAGTTTGACAGGCAAGGAGTGGAGCAGATTGGTTTGGTTCGGTTTGGAGTGTACGTCAGGGGTTCGGTAAGTAAGAAGACTTAGGCTTGGAGCCTTATGGGGGTTATTAGACAGTAAGAGTGTGCATAATTGTACAAACATAACATACAGATTATGAATCGAAAAGTAAGTATAATAAGTGAGATATTAAGTAAGAGGATGATAACGAGGATCTAATGTGAGGAGCTCAGTTTGATTCTGTCGAGTAAGATGTTTTGGTCGGAATGTAGATGGCAGAGACTGTATGAGTATGTAAGGATTTGATGTATAGTGAGTTTGATCATGAGATAGACGGGTTAAGTGAAGTCTGCTGCCCTGACGAACTAGGGTTTCGATCGGGCTCAGCTTCGATTTGATCAGTCGAGGACTATGAGTTTGTGTGGCATAATTGTACCGCATAATTTACATAATTCAAACTTGAATTAAAAGAAAGCTAATGATAGCTTTGTGAGTTTGAGACCTGAGGGTTCGACGGATTAAGTTCTGTGTTTGAGTTAGCCGATAATGAGTCAGTTGAGCATTTCTTATGTCTTGTCATGATGTCTATCCTGCGGGATGTTGTCTGTGTGCTATATAGAGCACCAGACGTCTGATGCTCTATTGAGAGCAACTGTAGGTATGTTTTCGATTTGGTCTGCGTGTTGTATTAAGCCCAGACATTTGATGCTCTATTGAGAGCGTTGTATGATTCTGCCCAAGAGTGACATTGTATGTTTATGCCCAATAGTGACATTGTATGATTCCGCCCAAGAGGCACTGTATGTTTCTGCCCAAGAGTGGCACTGGCACTATAAGACCTATTATGGTGGGCAATTGTATGGCACTATAAGACCCCTTATGTGTGGGCAATTGTATGACCCCTTATGTGGGTGTATGTTTGCGCGCTCAGGTAAGTAATATCATGGATCTACTCTTACCTGTTTGATCCTGTGCCCCATGAACATAGGTGTGTCTTACCTTGAGAAAAGTCCATGGTGTCTAGTCACTCCCCGGAGGTTAAGGTGATGCCCCAGTGGCATTCTTTTCCTTTTCGACACTGGAGCTTATTAGTTGTAATGAGCTTTAGTGGTCGATAGTATGAGTACGATCGTATGAGTATGAGTATGGGTAAGAGTAAGAGTAAGAGTACGACTGTAAGCGTATGTGTATAAGAACGACTATAAGTGTATGAGTATGAGTACGACTGTAAGAGTGCGTATGAGCACGACTATAAGAGTATGTGTATGAGTATGATTGTGAGAGTATGTTTTTGAGTAAGACAGTAAGGGTGATTTTGTGTAAGTTGTACGAGTAAGGTCATACAAGTATGTGTAAGCTGTATGAGTGAGCATATGATTGTACAAGTAAGGTTGTACAAGTATGCGTATGTTGTATGAGTATGCGTATGATGGTATGAGTAAGTTTGTACCCTGGATAGGGATGTTTGTGTAAGTTTAATTTGATGGTACGATTTTGGCACGATGGTGCATTTAGTATGATTTTGACACGATGGTGCCTTTGGTATGATTTTGGCACGATGGTGCATTTGGTATGACTTTGGCACGATGGTGCATTTGGTATGTTTGTATGTGCATGAGCATGATATTGATATGCCTATCTGCTTCATGTTGAGTGGCATGACACATGTTTTTATGAACTTATTGAGTTCACCATTTTTGGGATTTCCCCTACTGGGTATTTTCCTACTGAGTATGAAAATACTCACCCTACTATTTTTAGCCCCGTGGTTCGGGAAGCTTTTGCAGGTTGTGTTGGAGAGCTCTTGGAGATGGATGCTCATTTCTGTGGTGGATTGTTTCCCCCTCGACTTAGGTATATTTGACTCAATGAGAGTATTTTTGGTGCCATGATCTGATGTATTAGGTGAGATGAGATTTAAGTGTTGTAGCTTCTGGACTTTTAATTTGGATCAAATAGTAGACTGTTTATGGGACTTGTACTCGGGGACGCCTGAGAGTTATTTGTATTTAAAAATCCATGATCATGGTAATTTAGTCGTACATTTGTTTTCGAGTAGCGCCTGAGGATATTTAATTTGATAGTACGATGTTTAACCGTATGATGTTTTAAATTATAAACTATTTATACATGTTTTGATTTCGTCATTTTTCCTCCGATTTATAGTTTTTAAATGCAAAAAAAATTTTCGTGAATTTTAAGGAAAATGTATGAAAATCCCGGGCGTTACAATATTAAACTCCAATAGTAATGAGCAACTTCTATTAATAAGGTACATTGTCATTTGTACCACATTTGCCCAAAACTATTTTGACAACTCTATATATAACCCCATGCCCTTAACTCTCTCAATAATGGTTTGAGTTATATGCTTTTTCACTGCATTTTGTTGAGGTGTCCCTTGAGGAATATTTTGATGTCTAATCTAATGCTCTACGTAAAACTGGTCAAACTCAACACTGCAATACTCCACCCTTATCCGACCTGAGACATTTCAACTTTAAACTTTGGTCTTACACTTCTTAAAGACATCAAATTCATTATATTTATGCTTCAAAAAATAAACCCATAATTTACGAGTGACATCAGTAATAAATGTCATAAAATAAGAAGCACCATCTATGAAATTTACCTTTGTTGACCCTCACATGTCTATATGAACCATTTCTAACCCTAAGGCATTGGAGAAACTTAGATTGTTTTTGCTCCCAGTAACACAATTTTCACAAAAATCCATGTCAATAAACTTCAATCCCATAAGTATTTCTTTGGACAATATGACTTTCATGCCCTTGTCATTTATATAGCGTATCTGGCAATGCCACAATTTGATATCAACAACCGACAACACTACATCCTAGTATTGTCTTCTTTGTAATATATATTACTCCATTCCTTTTACCTTGAGCCACCATCAATGATCCTTTTGTGATTTTCAATGATCATTGTCAAAAGTGGTTACATAACTTGCATCTGTCAATAGACTCATTGATATAGGGCTCTGAGTCACATGAGGTATGTGTCGTACCCCAAGCAAATTCAAAACACATCCATTAGATAATGTCAAGTTCAAATCTCTTTTTCCAACAATTTTACAAGGATAACTATCTCACATGTAGACCATCCCAAAATCACATTTAGTATCACTAAGTAAATTATTAGAATACTGAGTAAAGTAAAAAGAAGCACCTAAGTAAATGCTCTATGTATCCTCCTTTGACTTATAGGTCAAAACAAGTACATCTATTTTACGACAATGACACTTGCACTCTCCTCAAAATAATTTGATTGCTTGATTATATATTAGAGAACTTACAATCCTTCTTAAAGTGTTTTTTTATCTACACTTCTAACATTTCTTATTTTTGGATGCTTGAACTTGTCTTGCCCTTTGGACTTTGCTCTTGCCCTATTGTTGTTACCCCTAATAGATTTTTATTCCTTGTCCTCCACCTTGATTGCATTATTACCTAAAATTCTTGTCTCTTGATCATTATCCTCATTAAGAAGAGTATTCACCATATCATTAAACTTCAAAGATTATGAAACTTTGGAATTATCAGTTGCTTGCACCACCCCTTCCAACCTACCAAGAAACAAGTTGAGAAACAACAGCGTTAGTACCTCATCATCAAGCTTCATACCACTTGTTAGATAGCATTAATGGATAACACTTGTTCAGACAAGTTATCAAATTCTTTTAGGTACTTAATAAAGTTTCCTCCTTTAGACATCTTTTTGTTGAACAACTTACGCAAAAGAGAAACTTTGTTGGTGGTTGAAAGGTTCTCGAACATCTTTGACAACTTTTCCATTAATGCTATCTGTCTTCGAACAAAACATGTTATGTATGATTGAAGGATATAACATCATCTAGACCACTTCATGCGTTGTTAGGTCCAATTTTTCCCAATCATCCTTCGTCATATTCGAAGTCTTCTTCCCTGTCAATAGTCTCAATAGATATTTTTGTCATAGATAATCCTCAACTTGGATCTTTCACAAAGTAATTTTTTTGTCATTCAATTTTTCTATCTTTACTTGGCTATGGTCTATCATTTCTCCCCCTCAATTCAATACCTTAATCAAGCAAACACGCTAAAATTCTCTAAGGTTCCCATAGACGACCCCACTTATTAGGGTTCTAGCTAGGTGTCTTACCAAACAATATCCTCCACTAACAACTATTATAGTGTGCGTGTATATCACAACCACTAATATATGAAGCCCTGTTAACAAGAATAACAAGCACAACAATGCACAAGTGATAGAAAACATAGAACTAGAAAGAGAGAAATAGATTTACCCCATAGTTTGGTAATGTCTACCTCCACAAGCAGCAATAACAAACCCCACCAAGTGAGAAAATTTGCTATATCTCAGGTGAACTGTATTGGCATTATACATTCTTGTAAGTCGATTCATGAAGTTGAGTCCATAAAGCATTGTGTTTTATCCCAATTCAAATCACCAGTAGTCAAATATCATAACACTATAAACATTTACATATTTACTTATAGTTATAACATGTTCATTTTTTATTTTTTTTTATTTTTGAAGATATACATGGAAAAAGTTAATATGTGACGTTGGATGAAGATTTGACAACATGTCAGATTACGTGGCAATTAAACAGACCCAAACCTGCATGCCCTGTGAGTAACATGTGTCGTGCAACCCCAATCACATGTCCGAGTGCATACTAACCAAACTTTCTCTCTCTCTCTCTCAACACACACACATATATACATAAAAATAAGCATAGATGTGTGGGCCCCATGTGGGTCTAGACATGGAATCTACGAGAGTCCCACACCATGAATGCAAGGTCATGTAGATGTAGGTGTGGCCTAAATAATATTTTTAATAGACGAAGAGGTATGAGTAGTGGGGTCCATGATAATAGCTAGGGTTATAAGTAATGAATAGGGTAGGGCCGACAATAGTAGCTAGGGTTAAGCAAACATGTTTGGTGAGGCATGAGATAAAGAAAAATGAGGTGCGGACAATTTTGCACAGTTAATTAGTGTGAAAAAAATTACAATATTAAAGATCAATTATATATAAATAGAAAATTTTGAAATTATCACAAGAGCCCGCGTGGAGAACGATTAATGAGTTACAATTTTCCCATACTAAAAAATTATGTACAACTGGCCATTCAATTTTTTTTATTGTGTTTTATGTGTTCATGGAAAAGCTATCCATCACGATTACCCCGGTCTATGTAAAATGTGCATCAGCTCATTGGATGGCCCACATAGAACAATCACAAGATCAAGAGATAAGGACCGTAGTCAAAATTCCCAAAAAATATTTTTATTTCCTTCCCCCGATAACTAAAATTTAAATAGAGTAATGCTATACTGACGTTAGTTTTATATGTCAAGAAACTACGACATTATTTAAACACCGTTGATTAGTGAGGTAAAAAAAATGAGTCGTATTTATCAATGGTGCTTAGGCGATGAAGCATGTTCTTAGGTCTAAAAATTAACGTCACTAAAGCATTTTTCATTGAGATATATTCATACCATAAATTTTGGCTTCATAAATCAGATTTTTTTCTTTAAAAAATCACTTTTCCTCCTATTTTCTTTCTACAAATTTTTTCCCTGCTGGGATTCTGCAACCGACTCAAAAATGAAAAAGATTTGGGCATGGTCTCCATTTATTACCCATTTCCATTCAACCAAGCCAAACCATGTTACAAAAGAACATCAAATACACGATTTCGTCAATCCAATTCGTTCCCTCCGGCGAGAATCAGAGTCCATCTTCCATTACCCAGTTCGCCCCTGAGCAGACGCCATTTTTTTTTTGTTCATTTCGGGTAACCTGTTTGTAGCTTCTATTTCCCGGTATGTTTGGAATCATTTCTCCTCCCCTTCTTCCTGTTCATGGTCTTCGCTGTCGTTGTAGACGGCTCTGCTTTTCCAAATCCGATTTTACGTACACCTTCATTTTCATGTTGTTACCGGGCATGGTTAGCTAGCTGGTGTGTGGAGAGAACGTTCTTAGTCCCATGCAGGAGCGTGGTAGCTTGAATCTCCATGCTTTTGCTAACTGCGCACATTCAACCCATCAAATCACCTTTTTTTTTATCGTTTTTACGTTTTGGATTTTTTTTTCATGTGTTATGTTAATATTTTATTAATTATTGGCTCAATAGTTTGTAAATCGGTTTATTATTTTGAACGTGTCACCTCACTAATTTCCTCAGTATCCCATTTGATAAGAATTAGAATTTTTTTTTATTTTTAAACCTAGAAATCTTTAATTTTTTTTCATTTTTAACATTTTTCAACTTCAACAAATGTTGTATCTTTGCTGGTGGCGGTAGCCTGTGCCCAAATTTTATGCCACAACAGGTAAAAAACTGGCTGTAGCTGGTAAATTTGAGGTCATTGCCGGCTAAAAGTTTAGGTTGTGGCCAGATCTATAGCCACGAGCTTTTGGTTATTGCCTAGGTTCTCCACTCTAGTCGTAGTAAGAGGAGGCACCTTAGTTGGGTTAGAGGAAGTTGCCCGTGCCTATCCATGAGGAGGAGGATGAAGGGGGTGAAATAAAGTAAAAATAAAAAATTATATATTTTAGGGTATTTAAGAAAAATTAAAATTTTATAAAAAGTATTAAAGAAATTAGTGGGGTGCATAAAAAACATTTTATTATTTTATAGACTGTATCTATATGCACCCCACCAATCTATTTAATACCCTATTTTATTATAAGGAGATTATATAGACTCATTTTATTTTAGAATGTGACTATTTAAACCCTTCTTTTTCCTCTCTGTCCCTTATTATTTTTTCACCACATCATTTTTTATTAAAATCTCATGTGTCCCCCATTTTACCTCAATTTCCTTCTTCTCCCTCTTTTCTTCCCCTTCATTCTTCTTTTCCAGCGCTGGTATCAATGTCGGCGACCATTTTTCATTGCCGCGGCTAGTCACAGCCAGCCGTGGCCACTAGACGCTGACTGCATCAGCGCGCTGTCGGCCAGATCTGGCCGCCCACTAGCTATAGTTAAGTGCAAGTCGCTGCCGCACCTAGCCGGCCAGATATGGCCAGCCGCGTGTTTGATGCAACCAGCGGCCGGCCAGATTTGGTTGGCTATGGGTCGCGGCAGTGTGCCGGTTACGTGGCCGGCCAAATTAGTACAAGTTGGCTGATCACAGTCGAATTTGGTTGGCAAGCTATCGTAATTAGTACCGGCGGCTGCCGAATTTAACACTAGAGTGGAAAGAGAAATAGGGTAGAGTTTATGGTTTAAGAGAAATATGAGGAGAAATATGAGTAAAAGTGACGAGGGAGATAGGGGAAAGAATTATAAAAAAATACAAATTTTCTTTTATTTGGGGGGATATTGAGAAAAAAACCGGGTCTGATAGCCACGTTCCTTATTTTATACACTAAAGAAAAAAAAATGCGCAGGTTAGAAGAAATCTGATCGAAAAATGACGACTGCGACAGGGACGATGACGGGCTCGCCCTGTGCAGCATGCAAGCTTCAACGGCGAAAGTGCACGGCCGAGTGCTTCTTCGCGCCCTACTTCCCGCCGGGCGATCTGTCGAGTTTCACCTCTGTGCACAAGGTCTTTGGCGCCAGCAACGTTTCTAAGCTCCTGGCCGACCTCGCCCCGCACCTCCGCCACGACGCGGTCCACTCCCTAGTTTATGAGGCCAAAGCCCGCCTCAGCGACCCCATCAACGGCTGCGTCGGCTACGTATCCCTCCTTCATCACCGCCTCTGTCAGCTCCAGGCCGAGCTCCACTCCGCCCGCTGCGAGATGGCCTCCTTCCTCGGCCCCGCCGCCCTCCTTCCCATCTCTAACCCCCACCACCCCCTGCACCACGCCTTCGAGTCAACTATCCAATTCGCCGCGCTACCTACGTCGAATGCCGGAGACGCTTCCCAGCCGGCGCTGAGGGACAACTTGGCAGCCGCATTAAGCTTCACCAACAATGGCCAGGCGGAGCAAGTAATGCCCATATATTTTATGTTAAGCTTCCATTGCATCTTTCTTCATCGTTACACCACCATTGCTTTGCCTTTCGATTTAGAAGGAAAATGGCTGGATTTTAGTCTGATTTTGATTGTTTTTAACATCTTGTCTGCGTTTGATAGTTCTGCATAAAGAACTTAGAAGAGTACTAGATGGTTAGTTTCAATCTTGTTTTGAATTCATTTTATGGTTTGGTGAGTAGGAGGCGACAGCGGCCGAGCATCAGCAGCAATACCACCTCAATGCCTCTGTGATGCTGCAGCAGCAGCCGCAGAACCAATACCACCTCAATCTCTCTGTGATGGAGCAGCAATGGCGGCAGTTCACTCAGCCGCCCCTCTCAGAGCCAACAATGGCGGCAACCAGAATGGAGTGGGGCATGGGGCCATCCTCGTGAAGGGCCACCATCAGCTCTGTAAACCATCCCATGGGCGTGCGCATATGGGACGTGAATGCGCCATCCATACTCGCTGTTGCGTGAAAAAGATTATATTTGCGTATACAAATTTCGATTTATCGTCTTTCTATTTTCTTTTAGCTAAAAAAAATCTTTTTTGTTTTTCATGCTTGGAATAAAGTTCGGAATGTTGATGCTGGGGACGATGGAGGTTCATTCCTAAAAAATTGGCCCCAAATAGTTTCATTGTTTTTTGTTTTTTCATGACTTGGCTGAATAAAGTTAATGAACGTGTCTATATGTATACCCCAAGAATCCCTTTAATACCCCCTTTTAAAAGAAAATCATGTATTTTTTTTCCATTCTCCCTTACGCCAGCTACCCCGTAAAATCTCCTACCTTATTACCCCAAATAGAAAGTCCCCAAAGATAGCATACATCACTTCGTCCCCTCTTATCCACAGTCACCCCCAAGTAAACTGTTCATGCCGATGGTGGTCTTAAAAACCTTGAGTTACAACTCCACTCCCCGTGTTGATCATCTACAAATTGCTACAATTGGGATTAAAGGTGAGGTTTTCATTCATGTTCTTGTCCTCTTATCTATCATTCTATAGTTTTTTCTTCTTCTATACGGTGGGTTGTGCATGGTGGATGAAATTTTGGTGCTCCTGGAATGCAGTTTGTGATGGCTAGCCACCGCCAATTGCCAAAGTACATTATGGTAGCCTCCCACCATGTATAGATTGGCTGCGAGGCGTGACTTACAATGCTTTTGGAATGCAGTTTGTGGTGGCTAGCCACAGTCAATTGATAGTCCGTCACAATGGCTCCCATCATGTGAAGGTTGACAGAGAGTTGCGACTTGCAGTGCTTCTAGAATGCAGTTTGTGGTCGCCAATTGACAAAGTATGTTATGTGGCCTCCCACCTTGCGAAGGTTGGCTAAGAGTCGATCGTGACTTGCCATTCTGGAATTGGTTCACGGTGGCTGGCCCCCTCCAATTTATAAACAACATTACAATGAGCTACCACTGTGTTAAGGTAATTGGCCGAGAGTTGTAACTTGCAATGCTTCTAGAGTGCAGTTGGAGAGGGGAGAGAGGGGCAAAGTAGATGGAGAAGGAAGAGAGGGGTATAGCAGATGGAGAGAGAAGAGAGGAACAGATCAGAGGGCTAGAGCAGATGGAGAGGGAAGTGAAGGGCAGAATAGATGGAACGGTGGAATGGGAATGACATAGATGATATCGAGTTGTGGTACACATTGTGGGGTGCTTTAGTAAAAAAAAATTGCAACCTCGGGGTACATTGAAAAAATTTTAAAAAAGTGAATTAGGGTAAAAATTAAATGAGGTATTAAAGAGATTTTTGGGGTACATATTGTCACGTTAAATGTTCAAACCCGATTCCCTAGTATTATAGGCCGTGTCATTGAAATCATGCAGTTTATGTGTTTGGTGCACATGCCTTGGTATGCATAAGGTGCACACTAATAAAGTAATAGGACGTTTCGATCTATAGTTGTAGGGGAAAAGGTTAACAAACGGTTTTTTGATGAGATCCATGACCGCTAGCTGCTTGTGACCTTGCTACATGGGTCTCTTAACACGGTACACAATGGTCACCTCTATGTATTATGTTATATCTAACATGGTACATAGAGGCCTTGGTGGCCTCTATTTTCCATGGTAGCAAGGTCCCGAGGCATAAGGCAAGTGTTGAGTTGTTGTGAGACACACGTTAAACTAGGGGGTGTAACGGTGATTTAAATTTGTGTGCTGCAGTATTAATGTGAACCGTTGACGCGCATGAGCCAGTAAACAAATAAACAATACTCTAGTTTTAGAGTCCATCCGCCCCTTGTATTAACGCGCATGAGTTGGGACATGCCTCTAGTTTTAGATTAAAAGCAAATGGAACCCTAGGCTATTTCAATTAAGAGTAATGCTATTGAGATGTGAAGATTTACACATCAAAACTCTATTTCATGATTCTCACACTATTGATTAGTGGGCCCCATTAATTAATAGTGTGAGAATAATAAAATAGAGTTTTAATGTGGTGAATCTTCACGTCATTTAAACATTTTTTTATTCAATTAAGCAGGCAGAGAAGAGGGATAGCAAGAAAAAAAATGCCCCAAGTGGTCACTTGTGAAATAGTAAAAACAAAAAAGGTCTCACTTTTGTGACTACCTCAGCATTGTGCCATCTTGGGCCAAGGGAAGAACCCGCATTGTGCCTTGTATTTCTTGGTTGTGCAATTTTATTTCTTGAGTAATGTAACACAAGTCAATTTGTGTGTGACACGAAGAAATTACTTCATTGTGCCAAAATTGTTAATTATTTGGGCTCACATAATAAATTATAGGACCTTTTTTTAAAGGATGAGAAGTATGTCACCCCTACTTTATTTAGCCCACTCTACTTTCATATAGTCAGTAGATATCTACCAGCGTGACATATATAGACGGTGGATATCTACCGACTATGTTAAGGGGGTGGGCTGGATAAAGTAGGGGGTGGCAGACTCCTCATCCTTTTTCAAATACCTTTGTGATGCATCACTTAATGCTTCATGTATTCACATTAATGCAAACAAAGCATTCTTCTTATTTCTTTGGTCAAGGACTTCTATGTGCTTTTCTTTGAAAATTGTATATTCTTTTATACATGGGGTGGAATGACCTATTTTGATTTCGCCATGGAGTGGTAAATATGTGAGGAGTGAAATATGTGAGGAGTGGAAGGAACCTTTTTTTATGTTGCCACAATATTAGTGAAATCTTTTTACCTTATAAGTAAAGATTTAGGTAAGAAATATATGGTTAATCACCTTACTTTATATAACAATGTTAATGCTTGTAGATTTTTTTTAACTATCTTATTGGGTATACTTTTATACATAGCATCTTTGCGGTGCAAGTACTTTGTAGGATTAAAGTTCTTTTGAAAAATTATATGCATGACAAGAACGATTTTGCTAAGTTATTTGACATATTTATTGTATTTAAATATTATCTAATTACTTAAGAGAGGATTATTGTAGGCACATGTGTCAATATATTTACATTGGTTATCTTGACAAATGTTTTGGTAAAAAAAAATTGTTTCTATTGTTGTATTTTCAAAAATAAATTTAGAAAATCTTAGAGTGTGACATAAGTAAAATTAAAACATGTTTATGAGCTCATTTTTAAATATTACATCTTGTACAAAAAGATAATCAAAATTTTAAATAGCTTATACGATTGGTTCATGGTAGGGCTGAAAGTCAAGGGAGGAAGAGGCAAATTTTGTGGATTATTAAGTGGAGATGAAGTTGAAAAGAAAGGGGGCTCTTGGGTCATTTGATGCCACTCATGTGCTTTATGATTCTAGTGATACCCAAAAGTTGCATACATACCTAAGAATACCGAAGGCTCTGTGGTCATTTTAGAAAAATACCATGGAGCTAAAACATTTTAACATGCCTCTTAAAGTCCCAAAATAGTATATTTGTCTCAATTTGCCATGGAGTCACAAATTTCATAGGTCATCTTAATTTAGGGCTTGGTTGGATAGTTGTCAATGAAATCTATTTCATCATTTAAAACTCCTAGATTTTTTATTTAATGATTCTTCCTCACCAACGGAATTAAATTCTACTCCAATCGGTTGAATGCCCCAATTTTGCTGAATTTGCGGAACTCCTTACAAGAACGTTCATCAATTTTGTTGAATAGCTTTTTTTTTTCTTTTTCAGTAAATTTCTACATGCTATGTAGCGTTACATGGCATTCCGTTCTACATAATTAGGGCATTTAGCCACCAAATGTGTAACTTTGATTCCGCTTCATTTCGTTGAAATTAATTCCACTATATTTACATTCTTATTATGCTCAATTGAATGTCCTAACAACCTCTTAGCTTATGATACCATCAATTAAATGTAATTTGTGGGTCTCAATATTTTAGATAAAAATTTATGCCACTCTCATTGGTCGAGAAAGGTTTTTCATGTTCATCTATGATAATGAGCCCAACTTAAAGCATACATGGGGTACATTCTAGTTCACGTTAGTTAACATGTACAAATATGTACATCATTCGCTCCTATGCACACCTTGTGCTGGGCTGGTTGCGCTAAGTTTATTGTGAGTAAACATAAAATGCAATTCTCATTGGTCGAGACACCTTTTTCACGTTCTCACGAGGAGTCTAACGAGTGATGGTACGTAGCTTCTGCGTTATCGTGCTATATCCATCTGCGTATGAAGCACCAGCCAGATCCCTTCCAGGTACGGTTCTGGCATTAAACCCCAGCCACCCACTGTATCAACTACTTTGTTGGGATTACTACTGCTTCCTTATTGCGTACGTTTGGTCATGCCATTGGACTTTACGTCCTCTGTCTTGCTGGGGAAAGAAACATTTTCCTGTTTTGTCCAGCTATTCGTGCTCTATAGTTCCATGTTTAAGTGGCAGACTTTACTGTGCTTGTATGAACTTTACTCGTTTCTTGAAATCTTCCTTAGAACCAACAAAGACAATACATCGATCTGCAGATAGATTGTCAGTAAACAGAGATGCGGACAAGATTTTTTTCCCGACTACTTGGTCAAAGCTTTGAGTGTAGAATTTTTTAGAAAGAAGGTAGAATTTTTGAAATATCCATTGATTTACCCTCGATTGAGATGAGGTTGGTAATTTAATTTTTTATTTGGATATAATGTTTTTCTAAAATTTTAAATTAACATAACTCTATCTCTTAAACTTGAATACGTATGTTCTTAATACTATTATGCTCGTATTAATGAACTATATCAAATAAGATTTATATGAGTAGGTAATTTTTAATTTTTAAAATAGGCCTCACCAACAGAGTATACTTCCGAAGGCTCAAATCGATATGAAGGGTAATAATCAATAAATAACATAATCTTCAATTCCAAAATGGGGGTTAGGAGTTAGAATTGACAAAATCACATTGCAAGGTATAACGACCCATTTTTTGGTTACGCTTAACCCAGGTGGGTTAATGGAAATTCGATAATTTGAGATTAGTATTTGGGGGTTTCATTAGGTAAAATCTTCATATCTAGGTAGAGCTCGGAGTAACGAGCGTAACGATTTGAAGAACACGTAAAATGGAAGCCTGGAGCGAAAGCTATGGCCTCGGGAAGCGTATCGCATGGGCGGGACCTACATGAAAGTACGGGATAATCTACCCATGTGTAGTCTTGTTTTGAAGGGCTCGTTGATACGAGTCCATCAGTATGTAGAATGCGCGATTTCAACTTCGGGGTAAGAAGATATCGCGCGTTGAAGTTTAGATATTTTTAGATTAAAATAATATAGGAAGAATATTATTTTAATCAGAAAATGATAGAATTGCTGGCGTCAGCCGCGCAGCCCAACGCGCTGTGGGGGGCCCGCGGGCCTGCACGTTGTCCAGTGCGTACATGGGACGGGGCCCACGTCGTGGGTCGGGCCCCGCGCAGGCGTGCGACGCGTGGTGCGCGCGTCTCCGGGGGTGTTTCGTACGCCCTCAGTTTCTCCCCTATAAATATGGGCTCTATTTCATTATCCGGAGGAGTTTTCCGACTCGTTCGGAGTCCGTTTTCTTTCGTTCTTGAGGTGTTCCTAGCTAATTCGAGGGTGATCTATGCAATAGCATAGTCCATTCCTCGAGTTGGGGCTCCTAAAAGGGAGGAACAACCTGGGGCAATAGGAGGCTCTGTCCGTTACCCTCCTGCCCCGAGAGAGAGAGAGAGAGAGAGAGAGAGAGAGAGAGAGAGAGAGAGAGAGAGAGAGAGAGAGAGAGAGAGAGAGGTCCATCCTTCGTTACCGGGCTGGATCAAGAGAGGTGGCCTGATGTAGGGGAGACTCCGTTCGGTCGGTCGTCTTTCGGTGCAAGGCAATGAACGTATGGAGGCTAGAGGAGGCTCTGTCCGCTGTCTCCAGATTTGAAGGGGAGGACGCCCAGAAACGAGCATCCCAAATAAGCTACCTCGTGAGACATTAGGGGCGTAAGCGTTTCCTAACTTCCTATTTTAATTATAGAATGGTATATGCTAGTGATGATGATGTGTGCTATGCTATGATCTATATGTTTTCCATGATATGTGCTCATATGCCATAATGTGCTATGATCCTTTATGTTCCGATATGCTATGCTTATATATCATGATGTGTGCAATCTCGCTCTAGCTTAGAGCGAGGCGTGTTGTATGTGTATGTATGTCAGCTTATATGCCATGATATGTGTTTATATGTCATGATGTGTGCTTTTATGCTAAGATGTGTATTGTCTCGCTCTACGGTAGAGTGAGATGTGTGGTGTGTGTTCGGTCTCAACTCAGTGATGGAGCGAGATGTGTGAATGTGATGTATCCGCTCTGGAATAGAGCGAGGCATGTTGTGGTGGTCATGTGGTGCTCGTCTCTATGATAGAGCGAGATGTGTGTTGCCAGTGTTTTATCGGGTTTTCGTATACCTCCGATTAAATATTCGGAGATTCGTACTTTATACGATGTGTTTTTGGTGTGTATATTGTATGTAGTAGCCAATAGGCAGAACTTCGTCCGGATCCGATCGTATCGGAGTAACATCGTGGATGTTATCCGATATGTACGTAGGCAACCGACGTCAATGCAACGTTGGCCCAGTCCAAATTAGTTATATAATTAGGTCAATTCTTGGCTACGCGCAACGGAGCGCTAAAGTTCCGAAGCGCGTAGAGGAAGGAGAAGACTCTGGCACTCAAAGTCGGCCGCTCCCGGTTATGGGTTTGGTTTTATTGTTTTCGGACCCCCGGCCCAAGTCGGTTCGCGGGCTGGGGCATCACAAATGGGAATCCGAAGGCTCTCGCACTCAGAGTCGGCCGCTCCCGATTTTGGGTTTGGTTTAATCGTTTTCGGCACCCCCGGCCCGGGTCGGGGCGTCACACAAGGTGATTCAATAATTTTGAACAATTTTGACGGGAAATAACATTAAATTAACTTTCGGACAAAAAATTTAATTATGCACCTAACCATAATTACGATTATTCTAGATAAAATTAGGGCATAATCGATAGAATATTTACTTAAATTCTACACCAAAATAACCCCTAATTATGCGTCAAGAATGCAAAATTAAGCATTGGGTGATTCATAGAAAATACCATATCACACAACGGAAAGCTCTAATGAAAAGCAATTCATTAAAGGCTTTATTAAAAGAATCATGTTTATATGAGCCTAATGCATGCACTTTCCTGATGTGTAGGGCAATCCATAGAAAACCCCAGTCACATAACACAAAAGTTCTAATGAAAGACAACCTATACAAGGCTATATCAAAGAATCTTATTTATATGAGATGATGCACACAAATACTCGTGTGCAATACGCATTAAAGCCACTTGATTTCGATTGTGAAGTCGAAATTGCTTATAGCACAAGCTGAATGTGCATAGTCAAATCTCAATTCGATTATGCATGACACGCCATATACACATTGGCACGTGTGTAACCTAACACTAGAGGTGGCAATGGGCCGGTCCAACCCAAGCTAAGCACGATAAAAACAAGCTTAGGTCATGTCGAGCCGAGTTTTGTAGCCCTTAGTGCAATGGGCCTAGCCCGGGACCAAAATATGCCAGAACAAGGCCAAGTCAATATATCAGTATAAAAGATATTTTTAAAATTTTAATATAAATTTATATTTTATATAAATATAAATATTTTATATCATTATAAATATATATTTTATATTAATATAGATATTGTTATCAATATAAATATATATTTTATATTAATATAATTTTTTATAGTTTTTAATTTATAACCATGTCATGGGCCTTGGTCGTGCCGGCATGGCCGTTGCCACCTCTACCCGACACATCTTAACCTTTTCTTTATAAAAAATAATAATGTGGTCATTTATGAAGGCATCTTTATATTTATTCTTTTTTAATTAAGGGGTCACTAGTAATGTTACTCAAGTAGATTAAAAAAAAAACAAACCCGACCCTAGTGGTATCGAATCAAGTTTAAAACTTGTACACTGTTTCAACCATATCATTATTTAAAATATTCTATTTATTAATAATTTAGTGAAGTTTTTTATTTTATTAAAAGAATATTTTTTTGACCAAAACGGGTCAAGTCGAGTCACGTTGAGCCCGGACGGGTCAGGTTTGGTTTATTCAATTATTCTGCCAAGACTTTCATGCTCATTTCTTTCTTCAAAAAATACTTCGTCCTTCCTCAAGCTTCACTAGTGTGGGCTCCATATATACAATTTTGTTTAAGAGGGTTAAATCATTATTGTCGTCTTCAATGTGAGGCTTGGAAAAAAACTGAACAATTCAATTTTAGACTTGTACATGTTTTGAACTAGTGATGGAACTGCATGGTGTCGGTGGAAAGTGGTGGTACTGGTGAGGTGCCTAATTGTACTAAGAAAATATTAGGTACTGATAGGGTACTAATGTGGTGGTGCCTATCATCAATCACAAATTGACTTCTTTACACATTTTTCGGTTAACTTTTTAAAAATAACATACTTAATAAAAAATATAGTAATATCTTAAATCTTAATTGGTGATAAGTATGCCACGTTGGTACCCTATTAGTACCTAATATTTTCTCAATTGTACTAGTATATATTGAATATAGAGATGACTCCCTTGGTTAGCCTAAAAGGATCTCATTAAATTGGTCACTATTTCTCATATTACTAGCAGTGGAAGTTTTTTTTTTTTTATGATAGTGGAAGTATTGTTCTAACTTCATTGTGCACAACTGCAATTTTGAGAATAACATAGGAATTCATGAATGTCATTTACAAAATTTAATCAACCAACAGGTTATTAATGGGATGGCCAAAAAAGGCTCTAACCCTAAAGACATCTCCTCTTCCTATTTCCAATTGAAACAGAGCCAAAAAGTAAAAAATAAAAATTCCAATTGCTCATCTGACATTACAGCCATATATTTTGAATGTGGACCACAGACAGACACATGCAGTGTTCTTTTTGAGCGAGGCCTAGATTATAGACCCCAAAATTGGGGTAGACCAATCAATGTCAGGGTCAGATGTCACGATAAATTGTCCTTTTCCGTACCTCCGTTTCCTTGTTCATAGCCTTAATCATAATTATTAAAAGAACATAAGTAAGATTATGGGCCGGCGTTAACCTCCTAAGATCATTTACAGAGCGGTTATTTGAGAAGAGCAGACTGAAGGGCAACGTCTGTCGTCAAAGAGGAGGTCCGGATACTCGGAGAAGAAATTATTGAGTATTCTCTTTTTATACGAGAGGATCGACGGTGTATATGCTATATACCGTTGATCTTGAGAATCGACGGTTCACGTGAAATAAAAATAAATCTCACGTGATACTTTGGGAGTAACCAATAATTTATAGGTACTAGATTCAGGCATTCGGCAAGTATATTAAAATAAGTATAAATTTAAGTCTAAAAGGCATACCTAATCTTGCGCATGAAAGTCTCAGCTGTCTGCCTATCACATTTGTCTCCTCCCACCTTATATGATTATGAACCAACACTGAATGTACATGTTTATTAATACTTTCCGCTATTATCATTGTCCTAGCCATTGGCACCTCTCATGGTTGTTGTCTCTACAAAGGGAATGGTGAATCACATGCACCACCTCTCTCGCCTAAATTATAAGAAGCCTGCACATTTAAGAACTGCTGCCTCTTATTCTCTTGCTGGTTCTACTCTAGTTTACGCATTCAATGTAGTTTCTTGTGTTGGCAGGGAAGGATGTGTTGGATCAGCATCCAATTCACGAGGAAAAAAGAGGATGCACGAGCAACTGATGATAATTGTAAAGAACTCCAACCCAATGCCTTCGGGTGCTTATTTGAAACGCTAATTCTTGCATAAGCCTTTTAAAAAAGACTGTTGTTTTTGATTGGCAACAAGCTAACCAATTAAGAAAAGAAAATGAAAAACGCCTACGGCCTGGCTGATTATCATTAAAAAGTGATATGGAAAACCATGAAATTGTGCGAGTTGGGATGTCGCGCATGGGTATATAATTAACTTAATGAATGAACTATGAACTAGGCACTTCAAACTACATAGCAACCTATCCTCTCATCCATTTGGCATGCCAAACACCAAATCAATCCTTCAATTGTAAATTGCAGACATTGTGGAAGCACCATGCATTAATTATCAATTTCATTTTTTAGGGAGGAAGCAAAAATTTTCTTGGGGTCAAAACAACAGGAAATGAAGTTTTTTGAAGGATAGAAATTATTCGAATCTAACCTAATTAATTTGTCTTTTTTTTTTTACTTTTAATTAAGTTTAGGGTATTAAAGCAAGCTCAAAAGCTCGACTCATCTCATATTTGACTTGACTTGACTCGCATTCAAGTTTAAATTTAAAATTGGTCTAGCTAGGCTTGAACATACTTGTGTTCAGCTCGATTCGGATTAAAGCTCGATAAAAGTTTAAACTCATATTATGTATATTATTTTTTAAAATATATTCATACATATATCACACACTATATATAAATTTCATATATCCCAAGTTTCAACTCTTAATTCCCATAAAATATATATTTTCACTTTTTTAATGTACAACTGTCTCAAGCTTTTTGCTAGAGGAAATATATAATGTCTCATGAGATCTATTACCAATTTTTATAAAACTTTACTCCCTCCATTTTGTATGAATAGTCTAAATTAGAAAATTAAAATTAACTAAAGTTATTTCATTTGGTTTTTTTAACCCAACACATTCACATCGGATCGCTTTCTGACTGTGTTTATACTAGTGATTTTTCTCTAAATACCTTTGAGTCACCAATTATAAAACCAAATAACAATCCAAAATAATTCGATTCAACTCGAACTCAAAATTTATGTTTCAAACTCAAACCCAAAAATTTAAAGCTTGAAAATATCCAGCTTGTTAACATCTCTAGTATCTTCTCTCTTTTTTGTTAATTTTTTATTTTTTTGGTACTCGCAAGGATATGCGGCAAGATAGAATTCTATAAGAGTTTGATTGCCATGCATCTTCTATGTTTTTTTCTTAAGTTTCGATTAGCAGTCTGAACACCAAACTATAGGATAAAAGTACAAGGAGCCCGCTACACAAAAATAGCTACGGGAACCCTAGTACAAATTGAGATAACAGACAATACAAGTACACCAATATGAATAGATGATATACACCCGGCTACAAAAGCAAGCCGATGCTACAACACAATCACAGAAAGAGGCGATATGCAGGTCTGAAATGCAACATATCCAAGCACAACACAAGAGAAATGTGTCGTCCATCCAAGAGTACAACAACATGGAAGTACAACAACCACGATTGAAGACGGCAAGGAACTCCCCGAACCGATTGGTCAGCCGCTGACTAATTAACCACTAGTGAAGGCCATTAATAACAATCTTGCAAGACATGGGTACGCAAACTGAGCAAGAAAAAATTAAAACTTGTGAGAGACTATATGCCGTTGAAGCTAGAAGGAGTTGTCAAGACCAACCATAGTAGGAAGAGATCATTTACCACATCCCTAAGGGGCAAAGAGGGCACAACCTACTCACCATGAGAGATAGGTCAACTCCCACATTTTTAAGGGGACACACAAACAAGAGCAAAAGAGTGACAAATGATCATGGTGGATGAAAGGTAGCCATAAACGATGGATTTCAAAAGAGGATCGGAGACTATACAAAGGAGATACCACAAATTACACAAAGAATAAAGTAGAAGTTGGAAAGAAGGCTAATGAAAGAGGCCGAAGGGAAGAAGAGAATAGGGAGAAAAGCAAGGTTGGGTAGTGGAGGGGACGAGCCCCCATGGACCTTCTAGTTGGGTCCTAGGGACCTAGACATGTCCATTGGGAAAAAGCAATATAATTTCTTCATAATATTCTTAAGCTAATACTCCCTCCGTCCCATATTAATAGCTCTATTTCTAATTTTTATTAAATTATCTCTCTTATGTGTTTAACCATAGCAATAAGTCAATAACTATAAAATCGTCGCTCCCGCATCCCCCTTCCAACCCCTTCTTGAACTCCTCCAGCCTCAATATCTGCAGCTCACATGTCAGCCACTTCCTCTCAGAAGTTTCTCTATGGAGAGAAAATGCAACTTTGCTCTGTTTTCATGCCTTAATTTCCTCACTCCTTAATTCGCCGCCACCTCCTCCCCCAAGCCCTCCGTCTCCCTGGCCGTGCCCTCACCAGAAAGATTCTCCTCATGCTCTCCCTCTCCTATTCTCCCAATTTGGATAAGACTCACCTGCCCAAGTCCAAGAGCAAGGCTCCCACCATGGCCGATTGCGCCGACAACCACCAGAGGGGACCACTCTATTTTCTGCATATTTACTTCTCCGCAGACCCGCGTGCATGGGTCCTCCTCACCGCCCTTTCCCTGCCAGCGCTTTTCTTCCTCCTCCTATGCTCCTCCCTCCAAGTCTCCATTGTTGTCCTCCGCATCGCTCAGTTGCCTCACTCTCTGCCATGTGTCGTAGCGTGCAACCTCCCTGGTCTATTCTATGCTCCCGCCCATGTTCAATACCGACCTCTCGGATGACTACAAGTCACTCAATCCCTAGACCTTCCGCTGCGTCGCCCTATCCAACCACGGTTTTGGGCCCCGGCCAGGCCTCATCCTCGACGAGTTCCTCCCAGCCTGGCACTGTACCAACCAATTCACCTCCGAGATCATCTACCACCGCTGCATGCTCTGGCACCCCTGAACGGAAGCAGCAACCTCAGAGTCAAGAATTTCCCCCACTAAACCTAAAGAGGCCTCATTGCCAAAAGTTCAAAGACTTGAAAAGAAGAGGGCCGAGGGATGTCTCCAAAAGGCGAAAGTGGCTGGCACAGAGAAGCCCATAAAGATATTAATTTTAGGAGGAAGAGGGAATGCGATGAACTTTTGGCCATTTCTTCTCTTTGCTTTCATCGTCTGAACCACCGTTTCTACCAGTTCGTCACCTGGAGCGAAGTAAAATTGAGAAGTATTGTAGACCCATCTAATAGCTTAAATTGAGCCAAATGAAGCAATTAATATAGAACAATAATTTTTTCTATTAGAGCTATTAATATAAGACGGATGGAGTATATTATATCATTGTATATAGCCTAATTATAAGTTGTTGCTTGGATGAGAAAGGGAAGAGGTGCTGCTTTAAAACTTAAAACTCTTAAGGCTCATTTGGGTACCCCTTTAGTTTTTAAATAGATATATTTGGAGTAACATTACTTTGTGAATTCTCATACTATTTTAAAAGGATCTTTAAAACTTAACCCTCCTTAGGAGAATTCTAGTTTAAATGTCTTTTAAGACATTTTCTTTTCTCATCCAAACAATCCCCTTAAACAACATCTTTAAAAGTTAAAACTCTTAGGGCTTATTTGGATACTCCTTTGGTTTTTAAAGAAAAATATTTTGAGTCACATTACTTTATAAAATATTGTATTATTTTAAAAGGACTTCTAAAACTTAACCATCATTGGGAGAATTTTGATTTGAATGTTGTTCAAAACATTTTTTTCTCATCCAAACTATAAAGGCTTATTTGGATGCCCTTTTAAAAGGAAAGGTAAGGGCTTTTCCCCTCCTCCACCCTTTTTGATGAAATGAAATTTCTTTATGAAGTGATATTTTGTACTCTTAAAAAAAAATCTTTTCCACCCTGCCCTAAAACTAAAACTCTTAAACGACTTTGAAATTGATGGGATAGTTTTTACTGCTGTAACATTAAAGCCGCTTCGATTTAGGCTTTAAAATGCATCAAAACAATGACAAAGGGGCTGGATTAGGGCTATCAATGGGTAACTATTTACCCACCTCACCCACTAGCCCGATTCGAAATTCGTGAGCGGGTAATTAATAAATGAGTAAATATAGTAAAGTAAGTGGGTAATTTTACCCGCATATTTATTTTGTGGGTAGGGTATGGGTAATCCCTTATCCTTACCCAATGCCTGTTACCCGCTTTAATATATATATAAAATGTGTATCTTGTAGTATTTTGGTATAATGGGCCAAAGAATTTGGAGTAATGAAAACATCTTTGAGTCTTGTTTTTTTTAATTATTTAAGTTTATATAAGGTGTTAAATTCTTATTATATTTTATTTCTTTATATGAATTGTGAGGTCTTTATAAGTTTATATTAAATTGTTTTTTTTTTACTTTGGATAAACTTTTAACAGATATATTTGTTATTATTTTTGTTTATTAATTAGTTCATTGTTTACCCGTTACCTGCATATTTACCCGATAGGTAATAAATAATGAGTAGGGCATGAATAATAAATGTAAAAATAAGTAATAAGTAGGATATAGATAAAATTTCTAGAAGAAGGTATGAATATGGGTAAAGCCTTATCCCACCCATACCGTACCTATTAACAACCCTAAGTTGGATAGCTTTTTAGCATTTTTAAGTGTCTAAAAAGTGACTAATCCAGCTAATGGTGGGGTAAGAGTGGGACTAAGCAACATGGATGACAAAACGCATCTGTCATGATCATGTGAAGCTTAGGCGCATTCTGTCATTCTGGTCTGAGATCCGCTAATCATAACCTGTAGTTTTCAACCCTAATTTGATAACTAGATTTCATAAGCTTAGCTTATAGTGTGAAAGGGACACGCATGACAGAATGGGCCCGACTCAAGGGAACAAGGGTCCCATCCCTTTGAGACCGTCGATCTGATGAATACGGGCAGTCCTCCAGATTTTGTCACGAGGCTTGCTACTGGACAGGCCTACTTATGGAGCTGACAGTGGAGCTTTTAACCCAGTCACCGGTTTCCTGAGAGGCCAGGGAGGCCTTCAGTCTTCTGTTTCGCCACATTTCTCTGACCTCTCCTCCTTCTCATACTTGTTGCCTTTCTTCTTTCCATCGCCGACAGATTTAGGGTTGGATTTTGTCTACAGGACCAGCCTGTTCTTCCCAACTGACGACCTGAAGCTTGGAGCCTTGGACTCTTGATTTGGATGCAGAATTAAGTTCCAAGGCCTCCAATCTTCTGCTGAATCTCAGCCTGCAACTCCCTTGTATTGTTTGTTTCCTGCTTCTCAGTCCCTTCAAACCCATGTTTTTCTTCATTCTCAGGCTACCCATTTGAAGACCCATCTCTGTTTTTTGGTTAGTGTGAGCTTTGGAAGAAAACCAGCCTGTTCACCTTCTTGAGTAAGTGCATTCCTGCTCGGTGTGTGGCAGAGTAGACAAGGAAGTTTGGTTTAAATTCTCTCTGATTTTGTTATTGAATAATGCTTGGAGGGGAGGGGTGGAAGCGGTGCGTAGAAAATAAAGAGAATGGCGGTATCTGCAAGTTCTGGTCGAAGTTCACGTGGCTCGACTGTTCCTCTTTACGGCTTTCAAGGCTATGGAAACCTGAAAAATGAAATGAGTTATATTCTGTTTTCGATTCTCTTCAGCTATCAAATAAATGCCTGCAATTCAATGGCTGGATTTGGCTCGTGCACCTTACCGTCTCCTTGATGAAGTTCAGTGGGCAAGACTTCCAGCTGCCCTTTTCAGCACTGTTCTTTCTTGCTGCTGCTCTGCGTCCAGTAATCTTAGACCAGAAAATGGCCGATTTGACGGTTCGCAGCAACCAATGATTGGCTCTTTGTGTTTGTTTATTCATTATTTCTGTTCTTCAACATGAATTAGGTGACCGAGAAAGAAGAAGAATAATGCAAAGTTTCGGAAGAAGGATTTTCATGGCGGTTTCTGGGCATTGTCATTGTCCTATGGAGATCACTCTTCCGACCCACTTCTTTCTTATGGTTTTCTTCCTCTTCTGTCTCATGATCTCTGCAAATTCGAACGACTATGACTCGCTTCTTGCCCTGAAATCCTCCATTGACCCTTCCAGCTCCCTTCCATGGCCGCAGGGCATGGACTTCTGTAGGTGGAAGGGGGTGAAAGCTTGCTTGGGAGGGAGGGTGGTGAAGCTGGTGCTGGAGTTCAGAAATTTGAACGGAAGCTTGGACGAGAAGAGCTTGAACCAGCTCGACCAGCTCAGAGTCCTGAGCTTCAAGGCCAACTCCCTCTCTGGCGCCGTTCCCAACCTCCATGGCCTCACCAATCTGAAATCCCTCTACCTCAACTACAACCAGCTCTCCGGCGAGTTCCCCGCCTCTGTCTCCTCATTGCACCGGTTGAAGATCATTGCACTCTCTGGCAATCGCATCTCTGGCCGGATTCCGGTGTCTCTAAATAAACTGGTCCGACTCTACACCCTTCTACTCCAGGACAATTTGCTCACGGGAGAAGTCCCCCCACTCAATCAGACTAGCCTCAGTTTCCTCAATGTCTCCAACAACCGGCTCTCCGGCGAGATTCCGGCAACCCAGGCTCTCCTCCGTTTCAATTCCTCGTCCTTCTCAAACAATCTGAATCTGTGTGGGAAGCAGGTGGAGAAACCCTGTCATTCGCTGCTGATACCTCCTTCAACCAGTCCACAGGGGTCTTTTTCTATGGAGCCACCAGCAGAGGAGAATGGAAGAGAAGGAAAGAAAAGGAAGAAGAAAAAGCTTATCATAAGTTTAGTAGCCTGCATTGCTGGGCTTCTGCTTCTTCTGATTTGTCTTCGTTTGTTGTGGATAATATTCAAGAAGTCAAGCGAGAAGGGAAAGGTGGTGGAGGGAGGAGGAGAGGGAGGGGGTGGTGGGGAGGCGAGTGGCAGTGGAGGTGGAGGTGGTGCTAATGCGGACTCCAAGGGTGGTTTTGCGTGGGAAGAGGGGGGAGTCGGGAGCCTTGTGTTTTGTGGTGGTGGCAGCGGGGAGAGGATGACATATACAATGGAGGACCTGCTTAGGGCGTCGGCGGAGACTCTGGGACGGGGGACGATGGGGAGCACATACAAGGCAGTGATGGAGTCGGGATTCATCGTCACCGTTAAGCGCCTCAAGGACGGGGCGGTAGGTGTCGGCGGGCCGGAGGAGTTCCGGCTGCGGGTGGAGGCGCTAGGGAGGCTGAGGCACCCAAATTTGGTTCCACTCAGGGCCTATTTCCAAGCCAAGGAGGAAAGGCTCCTTGTCTATGACTACTTCCCCAATGGCAGCCTCTTCTCCCTCATTCATGGTATGCTTGTTGTCTTCCTTCTATCAGCTTTGAGCAATTTTGTATTATAGCCTCTCCCTTCAGGGGAATTTTATGCTAAAATCCATGGTCCAATAACTTAACTATGCCATTTTACATAATTAAAAAGTTGCTGTGAGCAGAGGATATAGGGAATATTCATAGAACCAGCAACCATGGACATGCCTATATACCTTGACGCAGTTGCTGATCTCTCTACATACTATGTCCTTGTTTAGCTACTTGCATGGCATTGTTCTAAAATGATCTGCATTAGAACTACTAGAACCAGATTGCGCATGCCCTTCTACTATTATATCTAGATGACCAAGTTTTGGTAACAAACATCTCAATTAGCTTTTCCATGTCCTCGCTTTCAGTCTTGCTTCTGTTGGGCTTTATTAATTTTATTGCATATCGGGTGTCTGATTCCACAGAATAGATTTTCAATCCCCAATTTCAGTAGGCATGGCCAAAATTTATGGTATAACATTCCATTGAATATCATTCTCTTTGCTTTCCTGGGTAGGAAATTGAATTATTGGTTTGGGGCTTGACAGCTTCCGAAGGTCAAAATCATGTTAGTTTGGCAGTAGATTAGTCCCTTCCCTCAATGTTGTTCAATGTCAGTTGTTTTTCTCATGTGAGAGTTGTTACCGTGTTACATACGCTGTTTATGGGAGAAGATAGCATTCCTGCTTCCTTTATCCGCATGACAAAATTGTCAAATATTGAACCTAGCTACTTATTGGAGGGGCCACTGTTTCTGGTGGTTGGTGGACAGACTGTCCCCTTCACTTTCTTTTTACACTCAGATCTTCCATTCTTTCGGTGTAATCAATTGAATGCATTACTGCATAGGCCAGCCAACCACCCTGGAAATGGATCTCTTGCATTTCTACCCTTTTTAAATCTAGGCTTCGTGGCTCCTTTTCATCTTCTACTTTTAATGGTTAGAAAGAAGTGTAGCAAATCTTGATTAAGGTAAAAAAACCTTTTTAACTTTTTTTAGAATAGTTTCAGCTTAAGTTATGAACATCTTCTTATGTGGGTCTGTGAGAAACGAAGTAACTTTAGTTCAATTTTCAGGATCAAAGCCTACAGGGCGTGGCAAGCCACTGCACTGGACATCATGCCTGAAGATTGCAGAGGACTTGGCCTCCGGGCTAGTGTATCTCCATGAAACAGCCGGACTAGTCCATGGAAACCTCAAGTCCTCCAATGTCCTCCTGGGCTCAGATTTTGAATCCTGTCTCACTGATTATGGACTCCATGTCTTCAAGTCCCCTGACTCCCTTGAAGAAGGTGGCACCAGCGCCTCCTCTCTCTTCTACCGGGCCCCAGAGTGCCGGCCATCCCCAAGATCATTCACCCAACAATCTGATGTCTACAGCTTCGGAGTCCTCCTCTTGGAGCTCCTCACCGGGAAAACTCCATTCCAGGACCTTGTTCAAGAGCATGGAGCCGATATTCCGAAGTGGGTCCGATCTGTTCGTGAGGAGGAGACTGATTCTGGGGATGATCCAGCGTCGGGGAATGAGGCGTCCGAGGAGAAGCTGAATGCGCTGTTGAACATTGCAGTGTCTTGTGTCTCTCCGGTGGTGGAGAACCGGCCGGCAATGAAGGACGTTCTGAGGATGGTGAGAGAGACCAGGTCCGAGGTGCATTTGTCATCGAACAGCAGCGAGCACTCTCCAGGGAGGTGGTCGGACACGGTGCAGGGCTTGCCCAGGGACCACGGATCGGAGCATTTGAGTTTCACTGAGAGGGACTGATTTTGGGTGAATAATTCCTTGATTTTTGCTTTCTTTTTTGTTCTTGGCATTCTCTGATTAGCTTCAACGAGATGTTACGCGATTACTCCTTGCAGAAATGGAATTCGATTGGTGGCAAAGAAGGGGAGGAGGGGAGTGGAAGTCTTTGATATCCTAGTTTGATTTTTGAGTTGTAGATGACGTAAGCTTTAATCCAATTATTTATAGATACAAGCCTTAATTATGTTATACTCCATCCAATATTAATAGTTATATTTAAAAAAATTATAGTTTTTATTGAATGGTGAAACCTATATTTAAGAGAAGTTAAAATAAGCTTATGATACTCCTTTTTAAGTACTCAATCACTTAAATTAAACAAAATAGAGTTAATAATATAGAATAGGCTTTTTGCCAAATTGAGCTATTAACATAGGACGAATGGAGTAGTAGTATGATAAATATTTAAAGTAACTGAATAGCTGAATCGATAAGTAAAACCAAATTTACCTAAATTTTCAACTTCCATTCAAAGCATGTTTGTGAATTGGAAACCCCCCCTCCTTTTGTGGTGATTGTTATGGAGGTGGATTTCTTTGTTGCCTCCAGTCCTTACCCTATTTCAGGTCAGAGGAGTAGCTTTATAAATAAAAATCTTGACTTTTGAGGAGCCAAAGACCCATGAGTTAGTTCGTCATCTTGAGTTTGCTATACATGGCTAAAAAGACTACTTTTTGAAGTGAACCCGACACTAGGCCTATATGTCCTCGAGTGTCAAATATGATCAATGGATGTCTATTCATTACCTCAATATCATAAGGTTTATTTACCTTAATATCATATATGTAATTCCATCATGTATTTAAACAACTTACCCCGATATCATATATATAATTTCATCATGTATTCAAACATGTCATGCACGAAAACTATGTTATTATATATCTCATAAATAGTATATACTATGGTAGAAATTATGCTTGAAACTCAAGAACCGATGCACCATTGTAGCCCCATTGATATGTCGGTTGAGGTGTCGATGATCATTGACATCCTCATCGACATTTTGAACCCCAACCGATAGTGGATTGGTTGTGGAAGCCCATCTTACTCACATCATCATTGACGCATAGATCCCACTATAGATGCCAGTATAACACTGATACAATACAACATGTCAATGTCAATACTAGTTATCTTCCTCCAACTATCGATACTATCATCGACATGTCAGCAATTGTCATGAGCACGAAGTTGAGCCTAATGTTCGCACACATAATGGCTTAGCTGAACCGCGCAACTAGCAGCCTATCCGCCCTTACACCCAAGTTTATGTACATCCAAAACAAAGCAAAATGAAGGGAAAGATAGGGGAAAAAGAGGACCTCCTCCAAAACCTTTGATTCAACACAAAAGTTTACACTAACAAGGCCCCTGCCTTGCTCCCAAACTCAACTCCCTCTCAGCTATCTTGCAAACTAGTCTACTCCTTGGCTAAAATCTGCCTCAATCCTCGCTAAGTTGGCCCCTTAGTTGAGTGCACAGCAGCTCCTCCAAGTTGCCAACGAAGTGTTTGTTGCCTAATGGTCCTCCAGAACATTTGTCAAAGCTCTCAATTCCCCTCTTACAAATTTCTAAGTTCTTTGAATGCTTGAATCTTCCTCCAACCTGCCATGACGCCCTTTATATCGAGAAGGGTCAGGAGCCGAGTCCTACTATGACTTGCCTATACCTTTAAAAATAAATTCAAAATCTCATATCTTTGCCCCATTACAAATAAGAAACCAGCTCATACAAATGCCCAATGGAGTCCTAACCCAACTAGTAGTCCAGCTGAACCCTCCTTCGAGTGCCCCACCTCTTGTAGCATTCCTAGGGACTCTTACTTAGGCTTGAAATCCTAAGCTTACATGTCATTTGTCAAGTAAGAGTCCTGGGCCTCCTGGCTACATCCACTTCTCGTGAAGAGTTCTTTTCCTGCTAGGATTCGACTGTCTTGAGCAATCCGACTTGCGACAACTCTTTGTCCGAGCTTCCTACTTACATTAGGCCTCCTAAGCGACTACTAGTCGCACTAAGAAACATGAGAATGAATTAACAACCATATTCAGCGTCTCTCCTACTTCAAGTAAGAGTTAAGTAGGAGTTGTCTGTGATAGTCCTAACTATTGAATCCTACTCCAAGTAAGACTTGTATATGAGTCCACTAACGCACCAATGCCCTAATTTCTCAGTTTTCCCTTGGTTGTCCGCTTGCCAAGCTAAAACTCATCCACCTCTTAGCCTATTTCGTGGCTAGGGGCAACCATGTTGATGATCGAGATAGAAAACAAACAGAAAGCATATTGGAGTACATAAAACTCTTATACATGATTGTGGTTCTCCCATCATTTAAACTATAAATCCTCCATGAAAAACCATAATTTTAGTCATTTGACCTTCATGAATCATAAATACCATCTTTATTGTAAGCTTGACATAACAAGGGTGGCAATAAGACCTTTTTTATTCAATTAACAAACACATGGTCTCCAACATTCTTTCCCTTTCTCCACTTGCTTTATTCTTTGGCATTCCTAGGTCTCTCCCTTTGACTTGAAGTCAGTTTCCAAATAGATTAGGGTCATAGGATGTCAAAGAGTATTTATAGGGAAGAAAGGTAATCGAATCAGTGCGTAATTGTGTGTAACCCAATATATCTGCTTTCTCTAAGCAGTTTTAAACCATGTTGGCAAAGCTACTCATATTCATCAACATGTCGATAGTTTCACTAATGAATTCAGAAGAACTGCTAATGTGAATACCGACATGTTGTTGTTTACTGATAGTAGATTCTAAGTTTCATTGGCACATTTACTGATGTGTCAATGCCTACTAGCATAAGATAAAAATAATTTTATCGACACAAAAACCGATGTGTCGATATATACAGATAGTAAGAGGTAACTTCATCGATGCAACTATAGACATGTCGGTGTCAATGAAGCCAAAGGTTATTATTTTAAAAAATTAAATAAACCCAACATTCTAAATACATAAAATACCTCATAAATTCTGGGTATCACAAAATATATTACCAATTGATATTTATATATAAGGAGAAAACCTTACCTTCACCCAATCAATTAATCTACCAATCACACTGAACACAAAAGTCCACCCACTATGTCACTCCTTTCCTAGAATGTACAATAGGTTGAATGACACCACTTTCTTGATTTCTTCAGTCCTTCTTTGGACTGGTTAACTATACCTCCATGTCATTAAGTAGATATGGAAGTCTTCATGTATAGAATAGAGGGATGTCAGACTCCATTAAGTCTTGACACTCCAAGCCACTTGCACAATGACCTTCTAAGGATCGGTAGACTTTGACAAAAACTCTACCCATACTCATGGTTTTGGTCTTTTAGAAACCCCACAACATTAGCAATCCTCATTTTGAGGATTCTCTACTAGCACAATCTCATTAACTTAAAATCTCCACTTTCCAAACCAATTCCTTAACTATAAAACTCCCTTTTTCAATTCATCTTTCTCTTTATTACTTACATATTTTATAAATTTTGTTTTATCGCCTAATACCCCTGCCCTTGCTAACATCAACATCTACATGTCCTCTTCATGTAGTCTTACATCATTCTCGACATATCCTGACTGATGTCAATAGAGACGAACACTCGTGTACCATGTCGGCCACTCCCCTTCCACTGACATACATAATCCATGTTGAAAAAATATTGGTGAACTCTAATTGGTTGACCTAAAAAAATGTTCCACCATTCTGGAGAATTATTGACGGGCTTCTGACAATGTCGAAGTTGTGTCAATTGATTGAGAAAACCTATCAGTTCTTTGGTTGGCTCAAGTACTCATAGAGAATTGCTTCCAAAATATCTATTCAACCATGACCCTTTAAAATACAAACTCCACAAAGAAAATGACCCAAACTATTAATTCCACTACCACCCCTTAAAACACAAACCCTACAAATAATATGATCGAACACCATTGCATAGACTCATTTCAATCTTATTAGTGCAAATACACTAATGTATACACCACCGATTCTCATAATCAATTACTCTTACTTCCTCAAGACAATTTTGGCATACACTAGGTAAGAGAACCATAAAAGAGTAATGGATAGTCTATTCCCTTTAAGGTCAAGTAGTCAAGTTGAAGGTCATTATATACCATATCTCATGTTCTTGTTCAGAGCATGTATGTACAGGGAAGTATCAATAATAGGAACTAAGAATTGTGTCAAAAGAAGTCATTTTTATGTCTCTGGTGATAAACCCCTTCGGTTTGTCCAACCGCCTTCAAAGAGTCCTTCAAAAATTGCTTATGAAGTATTTATCTCTTGCGGAGATGATAGACTTAGGAACCCCATGTAATTGCATAGTATCTTTAAAAAGTAACAAAGCAACATATGTGGCATCTAAGGGTTTTTACAAGGGAGGAACTAATCTATTTTAGAAAGGCAATCAACTAACACCAATATAGAATCAATAGCTCGTGTGTGTAATAGCACGAGGACAAAGTCCATTAATAAATCCTCCCATAGAGCTTGAGGGATTGACAAAGTCATGTACAATATTGTGTTTTGTACATGACCTTTACTCTTTCGACACACTTAACATTTCTTCACAAATTTGTCAACATCCCTTTTGAGCTGAGGCCAAGAGAATTTTTCTTCCACCAAGGCAATTTTCTTGTGTTTATCCATATGACCTTCTTGTCCTCCTCCATGAAATTGTTAAATACTATGTTAACAAAAGGAACATTTGGGGATGTATAATAAGTTGCCCTTAGACAAGTAACCTTTGAACATCTTGAATTTTACTTTAGGAATATTGATTTGAATGGAAACAACCCACTGGCCCCTAAAATTAGCATCTTCTTGGCACAAATCCTTAATATAATCAATGTCGAATAAATTTGTCTGCCACGTCTTCGGCTAAAGGCATCGATTGCCTCATTTAGCTAGTTGGACTTGTATTTTACCATAAAACTGAATTCTTGCAAAATAGATCCATCGGGCATGCATCTAACTCACTTTAGTTTGGAAATGTAGAAATTTGAGGGCTTCGTGATATGAATGAAATATGAATTCTTGATGGATAAGGTAGTGATGCTAATGCAGCAAGGCCAACGTGACATAAAATTTCCTAAGTGTAAGTAGTCCACTTTAGGTAGCCTTTACTGAGCTTTATCTAAAGAAAGTTACTAGTTGCCCTTGTTGTGAGAGAACAACCCCAATTCCCACGTATGATGCATCACACTTTACCTCGAATATTTTTTTCAAAGCTAGGTAGAGAAAGTACCAGTGTTGTGGATAGCTTAGTTTGAAAGAGTTTGAAGTTTCGCTCAACTTCAATGATCCACTTGAAGTTGTCATTCATTTACTCTATAAATAGGGTTACCAAAGAACTAAAATCCTTCACATACTGACAATAGAAAGTGGCTAACCCATGAAAGTTGCAATGATTGATCATTCACTATTTTAATAGGGCACAACTCGGCTAGCGATCAATCCATCAAATAGGTGATCAATCAACAAACTCTCGGTCAATTTTTACAAAGGGTTATTTCAAGTGTCGATGAATCGATTCAAGCAATGTATTGTTTATCCCATGATCGATCAAATAATATTATGATAGTTTTGCCCTTTTTACCCTAATTCGGTATGAAACTTCTAAAATCACTTTCCAAACTTTTCCAAGTGATTTGTGTATAAGAATGTATGTTAAATAAATCTTTTTTTCATTTTAACACTTTTAGCTTCACCATTTAAAGAACATGTCTCCTCTTATTTTTTAAGTCTATTAATTCCAAATCCAACTTGAGTACAATGTTTGCATCTCATAAGATTCCTAAGACTAAAAACATACATGAAGTTTCAATCAATAAAATTAGTCAATCACATCACATATAATATATATGTTCCTTCAATACAACCCCTCTTTAGTCTTAAAGGTTATTTTTCACTCATCACTAAGTCTCACCTTGATTTAATGGTAACCACTCTTGAGTTCAATTTTGGAAAAGATGGATGCACCATCTAAGGCATCCAACATATCGTCAAGCCTTTAAATGAGAAATCTACTTTAATAGTAATCTAGTGTTTTGTTCTACTATCAATACAAATTCACCAAGTTCCATCCTTATTAGGGAATAAAGACCTCTGCACGGACTGATTACATTTGTAAAACTTTAATGACTGTGACGGGGCATAAGGATTCAGTGCGGCTTGATTTGAAAAGGACCCTAACTTCCACCATTGTTCTTTGTTTGCTTCAAATCGCAATGTCTTTAGTTGTGGGGTCTAGTATCTCATCCTTTCCTTTGTCACTATTAGTGACTGGAACTCTACCTTTCATAAGAATAGGTCCTAAAGATTAAATTTCATATTTTTCTAACTAGGATTTAGCTCCGATAGCCAATTGAATGGCATTAGAGGGAGTGTAGATAGGTTGTATAGCAACCTTATCTTGCAGATTGTAATGTAACCTATTAATGTACTTCACCACTAAAAAGTTTAGACTCCACCAAGTCATTTATGGCTGGCAACCTATGAAATTCATATGTATACTCCTGCATGTTTCGCTTCCCTTGCTTGCAATTATGTTATTACTGGAAAAGAACTCGGTTATAATATGATAAAAGAAATTGGGCACAAAGAAGTTGTTTCATACAGGGCCAATATCGAGCGGGTGTTTTTACCAAATTAACACATGACATTTGCAGTTGTTCCTACCAAGTGGATACATCGTTGAGCTTGTACACAACCAATTTAACCTTGTTGTCCTCTTGAATTTCCATGTAATCAAAGAACTGTTCAACATGTACGATTCAATCAAGAAAATCCTCTATATGGAATTAGACACTAAATGATAGAAGAACCATCTTCAATCGGAAATCCCTACTCTGTAGCCCCTCCTCAAAGTGTTAAAAATCGTGGGTTGTTGGGTTTATTATGATTCACATGATCTCCACCGCAACGGTCATGTACCAACAATATCTCTAGATTGGAATCACGAATCATTGTTTGTCAGCCACACATGAACCCCCAAATATTTTGGCATCAATCAAATTCTTGATCTAGGAACTTTTGAAAATTGAAGGACAAGTTATGTACCTACTGGATGAACTGTTATTAAATTTGAAGTTTGGCTTGAAGTTGTTGTTTAACTTGAAGGATATGTTGCCTAACCTCTTGATCACCTCTATTTTCCCCATTGCTATTAAACGCTATTGGTTTTTCTAATAGAAGGTGCCAAAATGAAGTGGCATAGCAACAACATGAGTCACACAATTACAACCCTAACTAGAGAACAAAGATAGAAGAGGACAAATGAGGGAAGAACAGAAAAACCATATAGAATATAAAAAATAATGAGACCAAACTTTAACAAACTGTGAGCTTGTAACATAAAGCCATAGAGATTCAAGCCTTAATTTTAATAAGCATACATTGTTCATCCCCTTTTTTCTTGTCCTTATGCAATTTACACCCCTGACCTAAAGTCACTCTCTAAATATTATTTTAATAAAATAATTATTATTTATATTTCTAGCATATTCCACATCCAACTTACCCATAGTCAATTCACCTGCTTACCACATTTGACTCACAATGACCCATATCAACTGCCCAGTGCCCCGTACCTCTTGCTTTCCTACTTCAAATATTTAAACCGGTCTATGTTGATTATGAATACTTCAACCAACTATTCCACATCATCTTCTCTATTGATTTATCAATTTCATCATATGTTCTAATATCCAAGCATTGATGCTTGAGTTTTGCAAACTTGTTTTTGGTAATAAAGAAAGTAAGAAGGAAAAGGATTACAAAAGGCAATGCATTTATAAATACAACTCCAGAGATTTCCTTCTTGAGATAATTTGTGAGGAAAGATAGAGGCTTCAAAAACCAATAACAAGAATAGTGGTCTATAGAAAAATTAGCTAACTAATCTGTAACTTGATTCCAATCTAAATAGGTATGCAAAACTCAAATATCTGGCCAAGATTGAAGTACATAATTTATCTTATAAACAAATTCTTTAAGCCTCCAAGAAATTTGGTTATTATGGAAATGGGTCATGGTAATGATGTAACTTGAGTCACCCTAGACAATAATATTGGATAGTTGTTAATAATGAATTAAATGAATCCTAGGACGACATGCAAAAACTTCAGCCATAAGATCATATGAGACATGAGCTTTTGTTTGCAAAACCTGCAATGAAATTACCATAGCAATCCCAAATAACTCTACATGTAGAAGCCTTTTTGGAACCTCCACGATATGCACCATCAAAATTCAATGTTAACTATCCTGAATAACTCTACATGCAGCAGTAGGAAGACATTTTGGTAAACCTTTCAGACAAAGACATTAATTCGATGGGGTATCTTCAAATGTCAAATATGCAACAAGAAGGTATCCTTAACACATGGGAGATTAGCAATCAGTCTGTAAGCAAAGGAGGCAATAAAAAATCCATTGCTTGTTAGTTTCCAAACCATTTGATTTGCATAACCTAGCACACTAGGACTAGATAAAATTTGCAAAGTAACATTGGCCATAAAGATAAAATCAAATTAACATTCTAAGTGCTTGTGGTTTGGGAAATAAGGTGATTAACAGTAGCATAAGGAGGAAGACTTAGATGTCGTTGCACAAGTTGGTCAAAAGGCAGCCAATGATCATGGGATAGAGAAATAGAGGTACCAGATGAGACCTGCCAAGAAATAATATTTTCTAAAAGAAGAAATAAATTAGAGATAACCTTTGACCACCCTCTTATTATATAGGGGTGAGTTTCGCATACTTCATTTTGCTTAGAATATGATTCCACACATGAATCTCCTAAGCAAATATCATTTTAGAGGTTCATAAAAAAATCACTCTACTAAAAAAATAATTATAAATAAAGAATTCTTATTATACAGGAGCGAGTGGATAGGTGAGGTGGTAAAGGGTTACCTAGACGCCAAGAACATTGGTTAAACCAATGCACAATGGTTTCTCTTGGTAGTTAAACGCCCTACATGCTAATATTTGACTTCGTCTGTCCATGTAATGTGTCAAAAGTATAACCACCATAATTTAAACATGCCTTCTAAGTAGGTTGACCGGGTGCATTTGTTCCACTGCAATCGTTCACTTCAATGTCCTATGTTTTGGAATCTCTTTTACAAAGAAGGGAGAGGACATTAGGGATAAGGGGATTTGATGTGGGAGACAAGCCCTAAGATGTTAATTATGTGGGATAGGCCAAAATGCTTCCTACACTTTGGACGTTAAATAAAAACAATTAATATATTTTAAGTACTCTTATACATTACTAATATTCCCTTTATCTCATAATAATAATTTATTTAAACAAATATCTCATATTAATGGCTCCATTTGGCTCAATTTAAGTAACTAAGTATTTATAATATTATTTTGGAAGCTATTTTTTATTCTCTCAACTATGGTCCAATATTCAATAAGAACTAATACTTTTTAGATGAATAGGATGGAAAAAGTAAGTTTTAAGAAGTCACATAAATTAAATAAAGAGGACTTTGGTAAAGGGAATTGCCAACTTTATGACTCAAATGTGAAGCATTTAATATCATATTAAAATTGTACCATTTGTATCATACCGCTAAGAAAAAATAGTTAAATGTTTTTGACATGTAAATAAGTGCATAACTTTATTCTACCGTTTTCTAAATAGAACGGTTATGAAAAAAATTCTTTTTGTACCCTTTAACTATTACCCATTTGGCATACAAAATAAATATACTATATCTCATGTCCTCTTTCGTATAACCTTCACTCACCCTTAATCCCAATAGAACTCTATTAGCTATTGGGTCCCACTAGTTGGCCAAGTCTAGTAGCATGGAAGTTCTATTAAGAAAGTTCCTAATTGAGCTCTAACAAAACTCCTTGGGATTTATGTATATAAATACCATCTTAAACCCTCTTTTCTCACTTTAGATGTGACAAACATGTTGTTTTGATAGTTAGGTGTCACGACCTGAGCCTTGAGAAGGGTCCAAAGACCGTCAATACCGTCAGAGTGCACCTGAGCTCAAGTTGTGACAATACAATAACATATACTACAAGGGATAAAGAATTTAATCTGAAACATAAATAATTTTCACTAACTTTTATTGAATCAATCAAAAGAGTTTCACCCAAGGGGTGTTCATCTGCAACTACCAAATAAATACTTGACCTACTCATAAACATTAAAATCAAACTACTCCTAACACCCAAGGGGTGTTCATCTGCAAATACCAAATAAATACTTGGCCTACTCATAAACATTAAAATCAAACTACTCCTAATTCCATGCTCAACCCCATGAACAGAAACTCTACTCTTCCTTGACATTCCTACTCATCCAAATCTGCAAACAAACCTGCGCGCAAAAATACGCCTGGTGGAACAAACGTGCCACCCGTAAGCTGAAAGCTTTGTGAGCCTCAAATAAAACATACATTGTAATCTTAGCAATCATTGTTCACACAACATCAACAAATAATCAATCAATCTATAGAATGAAACACCTAACATGGTTTCTAAATATGATCATATACATGCATCTCTTAAAATTTAACCAATCACTATTTATCACATATACATAATCACCATATGTATCGTAATTCATAACGTATAATCTATATAGCTCATTCCCTATAACACCCAGAGAATTAGCTATGTGATCCGTGGATTTGCGCCGGTGTGAATACGCCGTGGGTGGTCATACGCGTGTACTCGTAATGACCCATGAAACTGGGAGGGAACTGCCAATGGTTGGGGTCCACCCTCATCCCTACGTGGCACCTAGGTAGTCTTATTATCTTGAATCCTGAAATTGAGTCTCCTAACCCAAATCTTAACTACCCGTGTCAACCCGTCACTCTTACGTGGGTTCTTAGTACCTAGTCTACCAATTAGGCAATGCATTCCTATCACATGCACATCTCATGATCGGTCAACATATCATTCACATTAATACACTTCATCATAATATCATTCATTCTCAGCGAAGTCTTCCAAAGAAATCTCAGCATAGCATTATTGAAAATGATCTATATCATGCATTAAAATACAACTGATTCTACTTGAATTAAATCACAAGGAATACAAGTTCCAATTCATTTTAAAAAAAGCTTCCCACAACGGCCACAAATCCTGCGAAGTGAATCTAATAGACCCATAATGTTCATCCTTCACAGCTCATAGTATTCGTATTGATATAACTAACACAACCTATATTTCCCAAACTAAGAACAACACCTCCAACAGACCCCATCAGCCCATTATTAATTTCTGAGCAGCTTCTTCTCATACTTACATTAAGGCATAATCAAAGATTTCAATTAAGTGTATCTTAGTCAATTGAGCCAACACATAACATAAGAAATTTCTGATTTAAACACCCAGAAAATAAATATAACAGATCCTGCATGTACAACTCTGCATATACAACATCATGAATTAATATAAAACCCATCTCAGCATATAAGAGAATTATATCACTGCTATAACATCTCTTTTTATTTTTTTAGCTCAGATCAACCCCTGCACCACCCTTATGTATCATAAGATTATTTCTATGAGAGTATTTCCTAACAAACATCAGAGATTTCATATTTAATCAAAACATATAATACACCTAAGATCAAAATATAAGTATAAACATGATATTAGGATTTCTTTCATCACAACAATGATCATAACAATTCATGCTGAGAGAACAATTCATGTTCTAAATGAGGAACCTCACCTTAGCTTACTCCAAAGCCTACGCCCAAAAGCTATTCTTCTCCTCTAAAACCTAGCATGAAAAACCAATTCAATACTCTAATTAATGGCTACAAATTAACATATGTAATTGTACCAAATTGAGAAGGGAAATGCATGATTTTGGGCATTTTCTCTTGCCCAAATTCTGTTGTGAATAGTGATTCCGGGATTAGAGTATAAATGGGTTATTCAAAATAGGAAAGAATACACAAAATTCTACCCAAAGCTAACCTTTTCTTGCCGTCCCTTTGCAGCCCAGCCCTCTCGTTGTCTAAGACCACCCTCCCGACCATCGCTGGCCGCCGGAATCCTCTTTGAGTGGTGCTGCCCACCGGAGAAGAGGAAGGGAAAGGTGGGGCGGCTAGGGCACAAGTGGAGAGGGGAGGGAAGTTGGGTTGAGAAGGGCGCTGAGAGAGAGACGCAGGGAGAGATGAGGGAGAGTCATTGGTTGGGAGAGAAAGAACTCTCCTCTCAAGCAGTGGCTAGGGCTGGGGGATGAGAAAGTTTTCTCTCCCCCGACGCTCCACAAAAAAATTAAAATAGAAGTCCTAAGTTCTCGACCGGTTCATGCAGGTAAATAAAAAAAATGAGCCGGGTTAAAAGACACGGGTTTACATTAGGTGACTTTAAATTTTAGATGTGAAGTCAAGGCAACAATTGGAATTTTTAGATATGTGGAGCTTGCTTATTGTTAGTTGATAGTTAGGGGATTTAGAACTAGAGGAAGGCAATTATTTCAATTAGAAATTTATTTAAGAAAGTGAATAAATTCAATTAATTTTTTTAAGGAATATAACGTTTATATAGTTGGTGTTCGAGTTGCTTAGTATAAACTCAATTTTTGCCATATTGATCTCTTTAAATACATGATAACTTTCTTGAGTTAGTAGGTAATAAATGTGCCATGTTGTTTAGTTTGTTCTTTAAAATTAGAGGTTTACAAAATATTAGATTATGTTGAGGTACAAACTCTTATAAAAGAGGTGATGAGTAACACTTAACGTGGTTAACCAACGGAGTTATATTACATGAAATATTATACAAAATAGATAAAAATTACATCCTAAATTAATAGTTGGATTCTTAAAAAAGAATACCATAAACTTATTTTTTATTCTCTTAGATATGGGTTTCACCATTCAATAGAACATACAATTTTTTCAAATATAGCTATAAATACAAGATAATATATTATATAAATAATTGAACAAGTCAATATAAAAATATGAAAAACACAATAGATTAAGTCATACCATAACAATACCGTTCTCTTGATATACCTACCCTTTCCACGAAAGAAATGCAAATTGTAGGCACGAGCCTACTTAATACATGCACACCATGATGAAGGCAATGAGACCCGCACCTAAAAATTGCATATAACGGCAAACTTGCAACAAGCGTGCTTGCATGGGATGCAATCTATTAATAAATGGACGCTAAGGTTGCATGGCGGGGAGATGGTGAAACTGAGAATAGGAAGGTAAGAATGGGAGCACACATAACAATGAGCCCAATCTACACATAGGAGCCGCACGGCATATTGACAATAATGACACTGACATATTAACGTGTGAACTATCAATATCTAACGTCTACACTAACGGCATGGTGAGCTCTTGTAGAAGAATGGCACATTGATGGTACATTTGAATTTTCCTGTTTTATTTTGTCCTGGTACTCTGCACCCGTGTGTCCATTCAATGATTGGAAGACATATTGTGACTTGGCCCTTGCAACTCAGTTTGTGTGAGTTTGATCGTCGTCCCACCCTGTGCAACAAACTTCATGGCCTTCCAGATAGTTACGGTCCCTCACAATAAATGACCTCACCTGTGCTGTGATTCTTAACAACCTCGGTCCGAGCCTAAGTATGAAAACTTCTTTCAAGAGGTAAAATCTCATAATACATGCAGACGGTATGGGAAAAAACACATCTCCATAACCAGAGTATCTCTACTCAGGACATAACGATACTTGCAGCTGCCTTTTAAATATTAAAACAAGATGATGACACAACTGAGTGAAAAGATGAGAAAAACAGGCGAAAATAAGACTTAAAAGGTGCGTTTCTTAAAAAATTTCTACGAAGCCTCGCCTTTGTTTGCAGCCTCTTCAAAGGTTTCCCCAGGCACAAGTTCAGGAACCTCATCATCGTCGTCCTCTTGTGCAGCACCAGCTGCACCAGCTACTCCTGGAGCTTGTTTCTGAAACTGCTCAGCAAGCCGCCTCAAATTATCTAAATTATCAGGCCCTGCACAATTAAGATAATTTACTACGAGAATAAGAACATATCTGTTTTAATCCAATCAGAAATGAAAAAGAGAAAAAAAGGCAGAAACGGAAGACACTCATGGACAGAGAATAGGTGTACCAAAATAAAGATCAACTAAGAAGGGATCCCATACCTAGCTGATTGATAATACCAGGTAGGATATCCTGGAGTTCTGAGACGAGACAAATTTAAACATGTCAGTTTAATAACCAGATTAAAGCAAATTATATAAAATATATGTACACATTACACATTAAGACTTCATAATCACATAACAAGACAAAGTAGAGTACTTTTTGTCTGTGGAGCACCACTGACAACCCATGTATTAGCAGCAATTGATGCTTGCACTGAAACGGAAAGACCACAGAATATTAGTAAAGCAAATGAGAAAGCCTGGAGGCACTTCCCAAAAAGATACAAATACAAGAAATAAAAAAACATAAACGCAGCAGTAGAAGACAGACTATTTACCTTTTGGATTTTGAAATTGGATCACTATGTCATCCTTAAAAATGTTGACTTCTTCAATGGCTGGAATTGCATTAACTCCGATTCTCTTCAGAGTACTCTGAAGCCTTTTGTCATCTGTTGTTGTTGTCTTATGAACAGCCTTCTTCTTTCTGCTCAAACGTAGCAAAATGTAAAACAAAAAACACAACACTTCTAAACAGAGACTTTTCAAGCACAGATGAAGAAAAACAATTTCCTTGAAAGAAAGCTATCATATGCATTTAATACTACAACTATGATGATCAAAGGATAACAACTTTTAGCTAAAATTATGGAATAACATAAAAAACCAAGAGCTCAGAAGTAGCTCACTGCTTAATGTTACAGGGGGGTGTGCATTTCCAAATCGTACCCATGCCATGGTTTCTCAACATCACATTTTTTGATAAACACATTCTTATTGAAAATCTTCAGTAATATATTTATAAGGGTAAAAATAAATTTATTTACAACACACGATAAACGAACATAAAAGAAAAGAGCAAAACCTTCTCACGCTGCCCTTTCCACCAGTGCGGACAGCACCAGCCATCTTCATGAGCTTCTCTCGATTCATCTGTGCGAGGAAGAACAAGTACTCAGCAATAAGGAAAGCAGACAATCCAGTTGTTCACATAGAAATGTTCAACAGGATAGTATGAAACTACCCAAAGCATTCAAGAAGAAAAGCATGCGGAATATGATGGAAACCTATGAACAAGAAGGTGAAGCAGCACACAAAAGACGGATAAATTAAACTAATGTTACTTTATTGATTGATAGTCCACAATTTGGATAAGAAAGTCCTAACTTCTAACAACATCAATTGAAATCATTACTATTCACAGCACCCTTCCAATGAGTATCAAAAACATCAGGTTGAAATCTTGCAATGATTATTCTATGCGAGATATGCAAGCTTTCTCCGGGTCAATATTGTATTCAGGCATTCTAAATGTCAAAAAAAGAACCAATTCGTCACACAAAAAACACACACACATTAAAAAAACTGTTGATAAGAGTGCCTAAACGCCAAGGCACACAGGATCATTCGAATCTTCCCATACTCAAAAAAAATCCGATATACCTTCTCCAATAATGTGCCATTCCTTATCATTTTCTTGCTTTCAAGGCACTGTTTGACATAATACTGACAAACTAAAACGACAGCATCCTATGGCACTTGTAAACATTCGTTTTGTTGCACAAAAATGCAACAAGAACTTTGCAACAACACAGAAGAGATAGCTTAAAGGACCACCTACTAAGCCCCCTACCCCTCAAAATAAGAGGGAACACAAACCTGATCACATAAAAGCAATGAAGCATGACTACCAAATACATGTCCGCACAAATACATTTGAAAACCCACCGAGGGCACTAATCTAATAAAACAAACATCACATCAATCGGTAGCCAGCAACTTGCACCATTAAAGCACAAACCTTAGACACAACTCGTAATTACTTATAATAAAAACTTTGATTGCACTCCCCAGATCTAATTTGTACTAATAAAGCATATTTACTGCACTTGTTAGCCCATCTGACAACTATAAATAATATTGCATCAACATTATTGCCCTTCTACAAAGCGACCAACACACAAAAGAACTAAAACAACAAAATCAACAAACAGAAAACACAATCGAGGTGCAGAAATCCAAGACTCCAACTAAAAAAATAAAACAAACCAAACGAGTATAGTTCAAACATTCAACAAGCAGTTTCCTTTATAAACCCTAAACCTAGAGCCAAACAACTCGCACCAACGCGGCAACCAGCTCCAGCACGGCAAACCAGCTCACCAGCGAACACTAAACCCTCCAAAAGCAGCACGCACAGAGCGAGTGGACCGAAACCCTAGCATTTCTTAGAAAAGCCCTAAATATATCCAATCTTGGACCGAGAACTTGGACAAAAATGAACAAGTAACAGTGGAGTAGCAATGGAAACTTGTTTACGGACAAGGATGAGTATCTGAGCATATTTACCTCTGAAGGGGCTGAGAGAGCCGGCGGCGAAGGAAGAATGGGAGGGGGCTTGGGTCGCCGCAAAGAGGCCGAACGGAGCTCCTAAGACGAGGAGTGGGGGATGAGTGGCTAACGACCATTTATATCCGATGGCGGCCATTTGATTAATACCCCCATAGAGTTACGGTATTACGCTTTCTGCCCTTGGAGGTTGGGCTTATGGACTTCTGGGCTTCTTGGTTGCTAATGCCCGAGGCATGGATGGATTCTTAGCTCCCCCGGGGTCAGGTCCACGCTTCCAGCCCAATAGTTCACCTTCTTTTTTTGGCATACATATTTTGAATGGGCCTAGAAAGTGAGATTTCAAACTTTCAAGGCCTGCTTCATGTTGGGCTTCTTGTCAACCAAAAAACGTGTTGTCCAAACACCACCCTGAGTAACATTTTTTGTCAATACCACCACGAAGTGTTTTTTATGCTCATTACCCACAATGAGCTCAGCATATGAAACTTTTAATATTTCATATCGATGGTGCATATACTAACACACGTTAATATAAGTGATATTGACGCTAATGTACACTAGCATGATTTAAAATATCAATTGCTCAAAGAATATATGAGGCATATGTATTGTAATTATCTCATTTCGATTATCAAAACTATGTTGAAATTTTATGTATGCTTTTAGTCTTAAAAATCTGACTATATTTAATTATAATCGAGTCGGCTTTGAAATTGATTAACATAAAAAATAAAAGCATGTGTATTCTTAGCAATCAAGGTTGAAGACTCGGCAAAGCGATGAAGGTAAAAGATTAATTTGTACACACTCACATATACAAATTATTTAGATTAACTTAAAAAGATTGAATTAAATGTTTTTAAGAGTTTTAGACCGAATTAAGGTAAAATAAAAAAATTATTAAAATTTATTGTTCTATCGATAGTTGAAAAATACAAAAGACCAATAGATCAATCGGCACTTAAAAATTATTATATAAAGCAAAACCAAGAGTTTATCAATTGATTGCCGAATTGAACAATCGATCGCTAGCAGTATCATACCCTGATTGAAGAATGAATGATCAATCGATGTCATTTTGGTTGCCTAGTTTAAGAGTTTCCGGAAGAGATTTTATTTCTAATTGGAATCGAACACTTAAACCGACTTAGTATACTATTTAAATGCTAGAGAATCACGACATTAAAGAGAGATAAAGCCTGAAAATTCATAGAGAGTAGAAGAGAGTTCATTTTTCATTATTTTCCTAGATGAGATCATCCTTGAGTTTTATGTTTATCTTAATGATGATTTCATGAAAACACACAACTGAAAGAGAAGAGTCTCGCACTCCAATTCAAAGATTAGTTGCAGCAAAAGCTTTAAAAGAGTTGAAGAGGGTCAGGGCTAAAGTCAAAGAATAATAGAAGCTTGTTGTTGTGGCTAGAATAAGATAAAAATAAAGTAAATAGAAGAAAAAAATTTTAAGTTTTTGAGGGAGAAGACTTAAAGGCAACAACAAAAGAAATTTGTTAGAAGATCTAAGCTAAATGAAGTTTTTGGGTTAGAGTCAACAATAAATGATGGTGGTTTGCTTGTGTCTATGTAGTATCATACTATTTAGTACATTGATTTTATGCCAAGAGTGACAGCTAGTATTTTTTACCCTAGTTGGAGTTTTTCACCTAAAAACTATGTATATTTTTGTGTAATTTGCATCCTTTGTGGTGTTGAATGCTTGATAGATTGATCATGAATATGTAGATACTTAGTTTTTGTTGCATAGTAAAAAAAATTGCACACAGAAGCTATAACTCTTGAATCTTACTTCTACAACGTATTAGTTTAATGATCAATCTAGTGATATGTTATCTCTATCCAGACATATATTAAATTCTCATCTCATGCATAGTTTATAGTGGCTCATTGTTAGTGAATAGCAAGAAAACTCTTCATTTTCTTTTTTAAAAAAATTATTATTCCTATTTAATAACAAATAAAATGTGTAATAAAAAAATAAGTTATCAAATGAAAAGGCTTTTACAAGATTCAATTTATCATGATGTAGCGCTTAGATGAACTTTTATATATTAAAGAAAAGTCATTTAATAAAAATGTTATTTAAATAAATAAAATAAAAAGGCATCTTAGTTTGGAGCAAATGAAAGTAGAAAAATATGAAAAAAAATAAAAGGTTTCATTCATGCGGAACCTCTAAGAAAGAAACTAGTGAACTAGAGGTCGAGAAATGTGCTTTTTCTTTTCTACCCCATATCAGCCCCTTTTTATTTCTATTTTTTTAATTTCATCATTTTTTTATGAAAATGGTCTTGCATACACAATTAGGCATAAAGGTTATTTTTAATTCCTTAAAGCCCATTTCCACTAGGGAAAGGGGTATCCAAACAAGCCTAATATGTTGCATTATTTTTTAAGAATCCACCCTACTCCACCCCACCCCACCCCACCTCAGTATGTCTCAGAACCCCTCATTACTTATTCCTCCCATTTAATAAACTAAAATCTTCCACACCCACCTCATTCCTTCTTCCCCATTAAACCTTCTTCCCCATTAAACAAATATTATGTTACTTCTTCTTCCATGCCAGCATTAGAGCCTCCTCTCTTCTTCTTCTTCTTCTTCTTCTTCTTCTTCTTCTTCTTCTTCTTCTTCTTCTTCTTCTTCTTCGAACAACAAGTAAAGATGATGGAGGGTATGATGGAGGGTTGTGGCCTTTTTGGTAGTGTTAGTCGCAGCCAACCCTCCTCCTCCTCCTTTCTTCTTCTTCTTCTTCCCAACCGCTGGAAGAATGGAAGGGGGCAAGGGGAGTATGGTTGGCAAAGATCTAGGCTCCAACATTGACATCAGAGACATGCCAGTGGGGCCGCCAACATCGAAGGAAAAAGAGATGAAGGAAAAGGAGGGTATATAGGGCAATAGGGAGAGAAAAAAAGTGAGGGCACAAGGGGAAGAGAGCAATAAAAAAGGCAAATAATAAATATATTAGGGGGTGTTGAGACTTTAGAGAACTGCTATTTCTCCCTGAAATATGCTCACTAGTCACTACCCCCCAGAAAAAGAAAAAAAGATTGGTAATTTTTTTTATTGCTTAGCCCCTCAATGTTACCTACTATTTTGTTAATGGCTACCCCAACACTCTATATCTTTTATTCCCCTTCTTCTACGGTGCCGGTGTTAGCGGCCAACTTTATTTTTGTCTTCGTTTATTGGCATGTAGTCATGGTTGTGTGCAGACCATGGCCACAACCTGGTTGTTGGTTGTTGCCTGATCTAGAATTGAGGCGGAATCAAGGAAATCTTACACAAATTTAGTACACAAATAACCCCTAAATCAAAAAAATATACACATTACTATTGCTTTCAACTTTTAAAGTAAAAACAATTAACTTCGTTTTTTTCTCTAGTACAAAATCTTGGCTAGTTGCTCTTGCAGTACTTTTATAGTTGAAGGCTTTCTATTTTCACTTCTAAAATTTGTTACCACGAAATCACTTTATTTTATATGTATGGAGTTCACATTAATTTTATTCCATGTTTAACTTTCATGAGAATCAAAATGACAATGCATAGTCCATTCAAATTTGCAACACCAAATGTTTAAAAAAAATTTATCAACCACCCACGAGGATTATACCTGAAGAAATCGGCCACTTGATAAAAGGCTAGTTGACTGGCCCCATCTAGTCGTCCTAGGATGGTGAATATCCTATATTAAAAAGATATGCGAACTTTTATGCAGCAACATTGATGTATTGAAGTTAGTAATGGTTCAAATATCAACTTTGCTTGACCCTTGGGTGGCAATTAAACCACTCATCAAAATATTTGGATAAAGCACTATCATCGGGCTGGGGGGAAATTTCGATGACAGGTTGAGTTCATCTTTTAGTCATGGACATTGGTACACTTGTTGGCGCCTATACAATCAACACTCAGACAGCTATGGACTTCCTAAATTCACATCAACCTCAGCTGACTTTAAACATAGATGCCTTTGGTAGGGGATCTTCTACAACTAATCTGGTATCATAGTCCACCTATCCCTTGGCTTTCATTAGTGTAGTACAAGTACATGACAAATTGACATTCCAGGCTTTGACTAACGGGTTGTTAACTCAAGAAAATATTTGTCGTAGTGTCTTCTATTTGGCTAATCAGTGTCTTCTGTGTAGCTAAAATTCAGAATCCATGGACCACTTGTTTTTTCACTTGTAGGTATGCTAAACAGGTCTGGAAGTTACTCTTGGCTAAATGTAACATTTATAGTATTTCTAGATATATCATGGATTCTAAATATGATTGAGACCCACAAGCATTTAGAGTCTTTAGGGTTTCTAGATATCTCATTTATGTTTCTTCATCCTATGGGATATTAGAGAGTTTTAGTCTTCTTTAGTTCTTTCCATGTTTGTAAGACTTAAGAATTTGAGGGTGAGGTGTGAAAAATTTCCTCTCTCATGGAGTTTTCCCTTGTGAAATATTAAAGATACCCCTCATAATTATTAAAAATTAGCTTTATTAGGGGTGTTTTTATAAGATCCCTGATCTTAAACCGGTTTATTTTTAATGATTACTTATCAGTTATTGTGTGGTTAAAGCGTTTTCTAATTTATTCGGTAGTTTCAAAAATAAATAGTGTTTCGTATGGTTTTAATCAAAATCAACTTTACAATTATTGGTTTTAAGTGATTTTGGGTTAAACCTGAATTTTTAGGATTTTTCTAAATTTTTATTAATTTTCCAAAAATTAAGGTTTGGTGGGACCCCCTGTGGGCCCTACCGGCGAAATTGAGGTTTTTGGACCAAATTAACCTAGACATTAACACAAGCTTTTATAAAAATTTTCATAAATTTTTAAGTTTAATTAGTGCTCAAATGATCTAAATACTCATTTTTAGCCCAATTTTCTATTCATACCCCACTAGTTAATTACGTACACCCCAAGCCCTACTATAAATAGAAAGAGCTGAACCATTTCTATTTTGGGAATAAACTGGGAGAGGGTGATTAAGGCCTACTTCCCCAATTAGGCCCAAATTAGAAGGAGATTGAGGTATGTTTTATTTAATTAAGCCTAAATCTTAGGTTTTCTCCTAATCCGTTCTTAATCCATTATTTCCCCTTTGATTTGATTCGATTTTAATCATCAAAACCACTGATTTGCTTTTTTACTTCAAACCCTGCATCTAAAAATTCATTTTTTATGCTTAACAAACCCTAGATCTAAGATTTCATTAAGATTTTCATTGTTAAATTGATTTTAATGGAGTTTAACTTAAACTCTATATCTTTGGAAGGTTTTTAAGAAGGGTGACTGTCAAATCCAAACCTAATCAAGTGATAAGGTAATGGGTCTTCGAAATCTCTATTTTCCTATGTAAAAATCTTGATTTTTATTGTTTATTTGGAATGGATTTATTTGATTTAGTGTTTTAATTGTGAGATTAGTAAATGGTAATTTTTTATCCCAATTTCTTAGGGCTTTATCTTAATATGAGGTAGATTAGCTTTCTGGAAGGTATGATGGAATTTTAATGGCATTTGAGTTGTTAGATGGAGATTTTAGTGTTCGAACGGCCCACCAGGGCGTTCAAACGACAACACTGCATTTTCGAAAAATTTCCTGTTTAGTCGATCGAACGGCCCTTGAGGGCGTTCAAACGGCTACATTGCAGAAATTGACCATTGTATATATGTTGTTTATTTCGATGTCCCTACTCTAAAATATCATTTTTATGTATATGTGGAGTGCTTTAAGTCAGGGTAAGCTACTGGAAGAGCATATTATTGATGTTAAGAAGTGGTGGTGTATATTTAAAGTTATGTGAAATGGCTTGTAGTTGTATATATTTGTTGGAATTACTATCTTGAATATATGAGTGGTTGATTCCTATGGTTAAGCATGTTTTCAACAGAATTACAGCATGCTAATGGACTGATATGTCATTATGGGATGTGGTTAAATGATAGGTGAATGCTAGTGTTATGCCTAGACTCTAGTATGAGGTGATTGAGCTTACATATATTTAGTATTTGGCTATGTTTTAACTTGAGTTATGATTTTAATGGTTCTTCTCCTATGATTTCCTTTAGAATCCATGATTAGATGTTAATGCACATGTGTAGTGTGATGGCAAGTTGATTACAAAGTATGTTAATATATATCGAATGGGGTGCTTCTACCATGTACACACACACACATGTGGGGTTAATGATTATAATGAGGCTTGATATTATGATTATGAATGATGCATGAGGGGCTTATGAGAGCACTTATCATGAATTAGGATTCATGTATGTTTTGCTCACGTATGTATCATGTTGTATGCATCATAAAAATGGATTTTCAATTGAGGCTTTATCGAGATTAACCGAGTTTGATCGATTGGATGCAATGTAGTCAAATTGCGTACCAGATTAATTGGTCGTTAACTTAATCGAAACTTGATTGGTCCAAAGTGACATGTTTTGATTTGAGTTCCTGTGTGTGGAACATGTGCACTCCCTGGGTTGAGTTAGAGTCAAATTGAGTTATATGAAGACGAGTTGTATACTTGTCTTGCAGTTGAGATTTACTTATTTAGATTATCTGGACCCTGAGAATCCAGCTGGTTTGTCCGAGTGCATTGGCTTACCAGGTGTTGTTGCTTGGGACTTTAGTCTTGACAAGCAAGGTTGCCCGGGAGTTTAGGCTTGATGGGCAGGAGTTGCTCGAAGGCTTTGACCTTGAGGAGCAAGAGTTGCTCGAAGGCATTGGCCTTGAGGAGCAGGAGTTGCTCGAAAGCTTTGACCTTGAGGAGCATGTCCATTTGATAAGTGTTTGCTCGAAAGCTTTGACCTTGAGGAGCATGTCCATTTGATAAGTGTTTGCTCGAGGGCTTTGGCCTTGAAGAGCAGGTTTATTCTCTATGTGTATGGACTTGCATGTTAGACTAGTGTATGTGAGACACTTATACATGCCTAATGAATGAGAATGTTGATGCATGATATGAAAGGTATGTTAGAGATATATCTCATGCTGGTTTATATGATGTTGATGCATGATTTGAAATGTATGTTAGAGATACAACTCATGCAGGTTTATATAATGTTGAATTGCATGATTTGAATGTGTAGTAGAGACACTTCTCATGCGGTATAGGTGATATTCTAAATAGTCTAAATTGTGCGATTTAGACACTAATATGCAGGTTTAGTAGATATGTATGTGTGATCAGAAAATTATGTATATCTTATCAATCATTGATCTGAATTGTTATATTACTATGTCATAGTGTTTCTGATGATTTTAGTTATATTAAAAACTATTGCTAAGTTTGTTATACTCACTCATCTTTCTTGTGCTTTTGCTTTGGGGCACGTAGATGGACAGGATCCTCTCTATGAGGAAAGATCGGAGAGGACTTGGGAGTAGATGTAGAGACCTCTTATGTGGCTTGTTTCTTTGATTTTGCTATGACGTTAGAACCTATGTGATCTAGTTCTCATTTTGGATTGTGCTACATTTTACCTTTAGATTATTTGAGACATAGTTTTGGAGCCTAGTGTGCGCTATGGATTAATTAGTATGTGGGTTTGAGATTGTGGTTTATTTTAGAGTTAAAGCAACTCTCTTGTTTTTGCCTATTTACTCTTGTTCAAAGTGGTGCGTTTACTCCGTATTTATTAGATCACCTGTGAATAGGGCATAAGTCTTCGGCTAATCGTTTTTCAATCTCCTTGTCGCCCCCGTGCACTTGACCGACCCCTGGACCGGGTTCAGCTCGGGTCGGGCAGTGCCGGGGTGTGATAGTTTTAGTCAAATAGCTTATTAGAGTTGTTGGAAGCATTGGAGCCGCCCCTAATGACTCTAAACTAACTGCTCCAAAAATAGTCGTAGGGTTGTTTCAGGCAAGGTCTGGTCCTGGCCTTGTTTAGGCCTGAGCTGCCAATGGGCCATGGGCCTCAGATTGGGGCCTAGTATGGCCTAGGCTGCCCTTCTGTGAAGCCTGGCCCACTGCCTCCACCTAGGGGTCATGCCCCCATACAAGCCCAATAGAGCACCTTCCTTTTTTGGCCCGCATATTTTGAATGGCCTCAAAACTTTCTAGGCCTGCTTTGTCTTGGGCTTCTTGTCAACCAAAAAGTGTTTTGTCCAAACACTACCATGAGCAACATTTTTTGCCAACACCACCAAGAGTATATCTCGTTGGTCAAAATGTGTTTTGCTAGAATCATTGTGCTTTTTCTTTCTTTTTTATTCCTACTTGATAACAAATGAAAGGTGTTATTAAAAAATAAGAAAAAAAATGAAAGGGAATTCACAAGATTCAAGAAAAAACTGGCATCAGGTCTTATGAACAGGCTTTATCTGACGCGAGGTCTGAAAAGTTTCTAAAATTCATTTAAAGTTTACGTGATTTTAATTTGTAGACAAATTTACCATTCTTCCTTCTTTCATATGTTTCCCCTTCTTCTTACTTCCATTTCCCCTTCTTATTCCTTCCACCTTCATCCAGATCCTTTACGTTTTCACTTCTTCTTCCTTCCACCTTCATCCAAACCCTTAGTCCCTCCTTTTTCCTTTGTTTCTCCTTCTTTTTCCTTCCACCTTCATCCTTAGACAATATCCTTAGTCGTTGCTCCCTTTTTTTTCTCCACCACAAACTCTTCCTTGCAAACCGGGTAGTTAGACCCATCACGCAGGTGGGCTGGCGTGATCTTCACTATCAGAATTGACTCGATCGCTAATTCCCGCGCAGGTGGCTGGCTGGGGACGTCGTTCTACGTGAGCTCCTCAATGAGCTCGTCTAGGCTGGGTCCAAGGAAGTAGTTCTAGGATCGTTGCCAATCTAAACAAAGGGAGGAGGTAGGAACCCATCATCTTCCGGGGCAGGACGGACTTCTTCGGGCAACGAGAGAGAGGAGACTCAGACAGTGCGATTGCATTGGTAGCACCAAAAGTGGCGGTAGGTTCCGAGGGGGGTGATAGTGATGAGCAGCGGAGGTCAAAGGAAGGACATAACTAGTAAGTATCAACTGCTTGATTCTTCCTTCCTCTCCTCCTATCACGGGCATGAAGCTTTGCCTAGCATTCGCACACGTGATGGCCTGGCTGCTACAGCAGCCACTCTCTTCCCTTCCCACTCATATGCGGAAGGGAAAACACAAGCAAAATAGTACAAACAACCACAAGTCCATCCTGGTGCAAGGGTCTCTGCCCAAGCTATATTTCTATCCGCTGAAATACAAAGCAGGGAGAGGGCAAGGGCTGATTCACCAGGCTGAAAGCTTTCCTCTCACCTCCCTGGTTCATTGTGCAGGAACAAATCTGTTGCCCCATCTGCCATGGTCGCGCTGCTCTCCCCCTTTTATAGACTCAGCCTAAAACTGGTCGTCCTTATGCTACTAGGAGTTAAAAAACCCACTCATACAAGAGTCCACTCCCTGACCAACTCTCAGCCCATAACCAATCTGCCCCTAGCCTAGATTAGGAAACCTGCAAGAGCTTCGTCTTCAGCTAGGAGTCCAGCGCCATGCTGCCTCCAAGAGTTCGCCCATCCAAGGAAACTAACTACTCCAACTCCTACCCGCCCTAAGAGTGTAGCCAGCCTGCCTGTGTGAGTCATGTCTGTCCTAGGACATTGCTGCCCTTACTCCTACATAAGTGAATCCCGTCCGCCTTAGGAGTCCATCCCTAAGTCCAAGTAGTGCCCAGCTTTGCTGCTAGAGTCCCGCCTGCACAAGGACTCCTACTCAGCTTGCTCCACAAGGCAAGTAGCTTGTCCGGAACACATCCCGCGTTGTCCCAGCATACGTTCGTGCCCAAGGGGCTGCCTAGACTGTTTGTCGCCTAGCAAACTTGGTTGTCTGCTGCCAAGTAAGGGGGTAGCCGCCCCCTCTTCCCATCCATTAAGTTAAGGGGTTAACACCTCCTCTTAATAAAGATAGTAAATATTTACTCTCTTTGTATATAACAAAAAGAGTAAATATTTACTTTTCTTCCTCCACTGAGTTGTTGGTCATGGAAATTGCCGCGAAAGAGGTGGAGAGGGCATTCCTGACAAACGAGGTGGATGTGCTTGAGCGTTGGATAGTGGAATCAGGCCAAAAGACGAATCTGTGGCGGAGCCTGCTAGAGGTGCTCGAGTCGGAGTGGCTGGTGTTGCTGACGGAGAACGCGCAGTTAGGGTTCTAGGCGGAGGATGAAGGGCGGGAGTTGGTGGAGGAGGCAGCATTCACGCAACAGAGGGCGACATAGCTGGCAAGGTGCATGGTGAAGATGAAGGACGACCACCGGGTGTGCTTACTAGGCCAGAAGATCGAGGACTTACAGGCGCAAATTAGAGAAGTAGGTGATGGTGCAGGAGGTCTGCCACCAGGTGGAGCAGCTAAAGCTAGAGAACGACTAAGGATGGGCTCGATCTTGAGGGGGAGGAGGGCTGTTGGGGGTATTTTTGTCTAAATATAAATTTTAAAGTTAATAACATATTAATAATTTTTTTGTAGTTAACGTCTAAAACCCTTTATCACTATGTGGCATTTAGATGAACTTTTATATATAGAAAAGAAAAGTCATTTAATAAAAATGCTATTTAAATAAATAAAATGAAAAGGCTTATTGGTTCCACGCACATGAAAGTGAAAAAAAAAAGTTTCTTTCTTGGGGAACCTCAAAGAAAGAAAAGAATTAATTAGGGGGGAGGGAAAGACACATTTCCCTTTTTACCTCAAATGAGCCCTTTTTTGTTTTTTTTTTTCAATTTATATTTTTTTTATGGAAAATGGCCTTACATACACAACAAGGCTATAAGACCCCTTTATCTTTCCTTAATGTCCCTTTTCGTTAGGAAAAAGGATATCCAAACAAGCTTTATATGTTACTTTTTTAGAGAGAATGCTCTTGTTGCCCTCCAATAAAGTCTCAATGCCCCCCATTACATATTCCCTTTATTTAATATTTTAAAGTCTTTCACACTCACTTCATTCCTCCTTCCACACTAGCATAGGGCCTCTTCCTACTCTTTTCTCCTCCTCCTTTCTTATTGACCTCTTTTTTTCTTCTTTTCATCTTCCTCCAACAAGCAAAGATGACGAATGGTTGTGGCCTCTTTGGTTGTATTGGCCACAGCCAAATCTGTAATGCTCGATATTTTTATAAATTTTTTCTTTAAATTCACAATTTTTTCATAATTTAACAACTATAAATTGGGAAAAGTGGCAAAATCTAAAACATGTGAAAATAAATTTTATCAATTTAAAACATCATACATCCATTTCCCACATAAATTTATTTTCATTCAGCGTATGGCCAAAGCAAACATTCCCGAGCATGCATAAAAAACAAAACATACGATATAAATCGTCATATCCATGGGTTTAATTACAAACATATCCCAAGCATCTCTGAGTACAATCCCACAATATTTCAAAGCTATAATCTAATGTACAAGTCCAAACATGTACGAACAAAATCAACTCTCACCTTACCCAATACATAAGGTTGTGACAAATTAATAATGACTCTCAATGAGTTAGAGTTACACCTGAGCCAATAGAACATGATCCACCAATGGAAGCAAGAGTCTAACTCTAAGAGTTCTCCACTAACAACCTACAAAAGCCTCCCGAACATCGGGGCTAAAAAGAGGAAAAATAAGTATTTTCATACAATAAAAAATATTCAGTATGAGAGTTCTAATCAGTGAACTCTATAAGTCCATACATAGATTCGCTCATGCAATTTTCACAAGAAGCAAACATAACAAAACATAATCAAAATCTCAGTAGATAACATATTGAAGCCCAAAAACATACTAGCTTACCATACATATCTACACTTACTCTTACTTGTACCATCATACTCAATCCTTAGGCTTACAGTCTTGCTCAAATGTCTTACTTAAAATTTTACACATACAGTCTTACTCTGAAGCTTACACTTATAGTCCTGCTCAGACATTTACACTTACAATCTTACTCTTATTTAGCATCTTACACTTACTATCGATAACTGGAGCTCATTACCATTAAATCAGCTCAAGCATCGAAGAAAAAGAATGCCACTAGGGCATCACCTAAATCTTCAAGGAGCACTAGACACCATTAACTTTTCTAAAGGCAAGACATACTTATGCTCATGGGGCATAAGATCAAATAGGTAAAAGGAGATCCATGATTGTACTTACTTGAGACCAAAGACGGCTACACTCTAGGGACCATATAGTGCCAACTAAGGGCGAAAATTATAGAGTGCCACTTTTGGGCTGAAACTTACAGTGCTACACATGGGCGGAATCATATAGTGTCAACTAAGGACAAGAACATACAATGCTCTTTATAGAAAATCAAACATTTAGGCTTAAATACAACACCAAGACAAGACTGACAAAATATACAATGCTCTCAATAGAGTATTAGACGTTTGGGCTTAAATACAACATCCTGCATGATAACAACATGACTAGACATAGAAAATGCACAACCGACTAATTACTGACTCGAACAAACACAAAACTGAATCCGTAGAACCCCTAAGGTCTCTAACTCATAAAGTTATCATATTAGTTGTGCTTACGATTCAAGTTTGATTTACGTAAGTTATGCCGATACAATTATGCAAAGAAATCCTTTTGTCTTACAATCTTCCACTAACTGCTCTGAAGCTCAACCCATTTCAAAGTCTAGTCAGTAAAGGCAGCATAGTTCACTTAACCCATCCATCTTATAAATATACTCACCTTACAACATAACCTTACATATTCATTCATTCCACACCATCCACCTTATGGTCAAATCTTCTTACTTAGAAATCATCAAACTAAGCCCCCTTGATCCAACCTTAGTTATCAAAGTCTTAATTAAACCTTACTCATTAATCTACATTCCAATTCATCTTATGTACAATATACGTATATAATTATGCTGTGAAAACTTACTATCCAGCAATCCCCTAAACAGGTTCTAAACTTTACGTATGCTTACTGAACCCCCAAGTCTTCTGCTAATTGCTTCTACATTCCATCATTCCAATCCAAACTAAACCCAATCCAATCTTAGCCCATCAAACATACGCCCCTCAACATCAAACATGTCGCTACAAATCCACACCAAAACCTACACATAACCAATCCAATAAAATTCACCATACATCACACCTAAGCTTTGCATACTCGTCATTCCTCACACATACACATGTCCACCAAACATACCTTTTGTCATGCCCCGGCACTGCCCGACCCGAGCCGAACCCGGTCCAAGGGCCAGTTAAGCGCACGGGGGCGACAAGGAGATTGAAAAATAATTAGCGGAAGACTTATGCCCTAATCATGGGCAATCTAAAAATTTACAGAGTAAACGCACCACTTTGAGCAAGAGTAAATAAATAAAAACAAAAGAGTTACTTTATCTCTAAAATAAACTACAATCTCAAACCTACATACTAATTACCCACATACTAATTAATCCATAGCCCACACTAGGCTCCAAGACTATGTCTCAAACAATCTAAATGTATAATGTAGCACAAATCCAAAATGAGAACTACACCACATAAGTTCTAACATCATAACAAAAACTAAAGAAACATGCCACATAAGAGATCTCCACATCTACTCCCAAGTCCTCTCCGACCTTTCCTCATAGAGAGGATCCTGTCCATCTGCGTGTCATGCCACGTAGCCCCAAAGCAAAAGCACAAGAAAGAGGGGTGAGTATAAAAAACTCAATAATGGTTTTTAATATAACTATAATCATCAGGAACACTATGACAATAGTAATATAACAATTCAGATCAATGATTGACAAGATATACATCATTTTCTAATCACACATATATATCTACTAAAACTACATATTAGTGTCTAAATCGTACAATTCAGACTATTTAGAATATCACCAATACCGCAGGAAAAGTGTCTCTACTACACATTCAAATCATGAAATTCAACATCATATAAACCTGCATAAGTTGTATCTCTAACATACATTTTAGATCATGTATCAACATCATATAAACCGGCATGAGATGTATCTCTAACATATATTTTAGATCATGCATCAATATCATATAAACCTGCATGAGATGTATCTCTAACATACATTTCATATAATGCATCAACATTCTCATTCATACGAGTCCATACACATAGAGAATAAACTTGTTCTTCAAGGCCGAAGCCCTCGAGCAAACACTTATCAAATAGACATGCTCCTCAAGGTCAAAGCCTTTGAGCAACTCTTGCTCCTCAAGGCCAACGCCTTTGAGCAACTCCTGCTCATCAAGGCCAACGCCTTCGAGTAGTTCTTGCCCATCAAGCCTAAACTCACAGGCAACCCTGTTTGTCAAGACTAAAGTCCCAAGCAACAATACCTGGTAAGCCGGTGCACTCGGACAAACCAGCTAGATTCTCAGGGTCCAGATAATCATAATAACCTCAATCCGCAAGACAAGTACACAACTCATCCCTACATAATTCTATTTAACTAGACTCAACTCAGGGAGTGCACATGTTCCACAAAGGAACTCAAATCGAAAAAATGTTCCTTCGGACCAATCAAGTTTCGATTAAGCCAACGACCATTAATCTGGCACGCAATTTCACCACATTGCATCCAATCAATCAAACTCGGTTAATCTCGATAAAACCTCAATTGGAAATGCATACAATATGGTACATACGTGGGTAAGGCATACATGAATCTTAATTCATGATAAGTGATCTCATCAGCCCCTCATGCATCATTCATAATCATAATACCAAGCCTCATCATAATCATTAACCCCACATGTGTGTGTGCACATGGTAGAAGCACCTCATTCGATGTATATCAACATGCTTTGTAATTAACTTGCCATCACACTACACATGTGCATTAACATCTAATCATGGATTCCAGCAAAAATTATAAGAGAAGAACCATTAAAATCATAACTTAAGTCAAAACATAACCACATGCTAAACATATGTAAGCTCATTCACCTCATACTTGAGTCTAGGCATAACACTAACATTCACACATCATTTAACCACATCCTATATTGACATATCAGCCCATTAGCATATTGTAACTCTACTGAAAACATACTTAAACCATAGGGAATCAACCTCTCATATCTTCAAAATAACAATTCCAACAAATATATCCAACTACAAGCCATTTTACATAACTTTAAATATACACCACAACTTCTAAACATTAATAGTATGCTCTTCCAGTAGCTTGCTCTGGCTCAAAACACTCCACATAAACATAAAAATGATATTTTAGAGTAGAGACATCGAAATAAACAACATACATACAATGGTCAATTTCTGCAGTGTCACCGTTCGAACACCCTGCAGGGCCGTTCGATCGGCTAAACATGAAATATGCCGAAATTGTAGTGTTGCCGTTAGAATGTCCTGCAGGGCCATTTGAACGCCAACAAGGCTGATTCGACATTCTTCTTCATTTCAAATTTTTAAACTAAAACTCCATTGATACAACTTAAAATCTCCATTTAACAAGTCAAACGCCATTAAAATTCCATCATACCTTCCAGAAAGCTAGTCTACATCATCTTAAGACAAAACCCTAAGAAATCGGGACAATAAATTAATATTTACTAATCCCACCATTATAGCACTAAATCAAGTAAACCCATTCTAAATAAACCATAAAAATCGGGATTTTTATCATAGGAAAACTGAGATTTTGAATACCCACTACCTTATCACTTGATTAGGTTTGGATTTGACCTTCACCCTTCTTGGAAACCTTAATCTCCTTCTAATTCGCACCTAATTGGGGAACTAGGCCTTAATCACCTTCTCCCAGCCTATTCCTAAAATGGAAATGGCTCTGCCCTTTCTATTTATAGTAGGGTTTGAGGTGTACATAATTAACTAGTGGGGTATGAATAAAAACTTTGGCTAAAAATGGGTATTTTGACCATTTGAGCACTAATTAAACCTGGAAAAATTATAAATTTTTTTTATAAAAGCTTATGTTGATTCCTGAGTTAATTTGGTCTAAAAACATCAATTTCGCCGGTGGGGCCCACAAGGGGTCCCGCAAACCCTAATTTTTGGAAAATTAGTGAAAAATCAAAAAATTTCTAAAAATTTATATTTGACCCAAAAACAGTTACCAATAATTGTAAAGTAGATTTTGATTAAAACCATAAGAAACACCATTTATTTTTGAAACCACCGAATAAATTAGAAAACGTGTTACCCACACGACAACCGATAAATAACCATTAAAATAAACCGGTTTAAGATCAGAGATCTTACACCTTTGGCATGCCCACAATTGATCACATACCACCATATCCATTAATCATTTTACTAGCATACACACATATCCAATTACGTAAATCATACTCGTAATTTACATATATGCCATGTATAATCAAACATACGATATTCCAACGGTTTCTCCTCATACACCATGCAAACAAATCATTATTAATCATCCACAACATTAAACTTTCATAATCCTATTATGCTACTAAACATTCAAAACAAGCTATTATGAAATTATGAGTTCAAAGTCCCCTACCTCGTAATCTATATAGTTAGATGATGAGTACACAATGGTGGCCGTGTCGGCTGCCAAAGGTGTCACCTAGTCGAGAGAGCTACTATCCCAAGGATTTAAAAAATGCCAGAAATAATCACGACAAGACGGGGGTTAACTGCACTTCAAGCAGAGAAATTAAGGTCCCCGACGACACACAAGGGTGGCTGGGAGCAAGGTTGTTCCTATGAGAAGTGGCAGGTGCATCCGTAAATCAAGGGTGGTTGACCAATGGCTGAGAAGCACTCAGCTGGCCATAGGATGCCAAAATTGTCCATGAACAAAATCCAATAGCAGTAATTTTGCATCGTCAATAGGCCAAAAACGGGTGTAGGGCATGGATAGGCACTCAATGATAGAGGAGAGGTGGAGGAGGGGTTCCAATTGTCATATCTAGTCGGTGCTAGGGCTAGCCGACATTCAGGTGGTGCAAAAGCGCCACCTAAACCCTAAAATGCACACATGGCCACATGCATACATGCCCAAAGGAGAAACCTGAGGGGGTGAGGGGCTATTAGTGGGTACTAAGATCATGACATTTGTCACTCCCCGGCACTGCTCGACCCGAGTTGAACCCGGTCCAGGGACCGGTCAAGCGCATGGGGGCGACAAGGGGATTTGAAAGACGGTTTAGCGAAAGATTTATGCCCTAATCACAGGCGATACAACAAAATTATGGAGTACGCACACCACTTTAAGAGTAAATAAGTAGAAAAGAAAGAGTTACTTTAACTCTAAGATAAACAACAGTCTCAAACCTACATGCTAAGTTAAACCATAGCCCATTCTAGGCTCCAAAATAGGTCTTAAGCAATACAAATGTATAAAGTAGCATAAACCAAAATAAGAACCACACACAAAGATTCTAATCATAAAAGCATGCACAAGGAAACAGGCCACAAGAAGTCTTCACGTCTACTCCCAAGTCGTCTCTAACCTTTCCTCATAGAGGAGATCTTGTCCATCTCCGTATCACGCCACACAGCCCCAAAGCAAAAGCACAAGAAAAAGGGGTGAGTTTAACAACTCAGCAATGGTTTTTATTATAACTATAATCATTAGAAACACACCGGCATAGTGATATAACAATTTCATATCAATACTTGACAAGATGTATCGTTTTCTGCTCACATATACACATCACCTAAACCTGCATCATAGTGTATAAATCACATAGTGCCATTCACATCATATAAACCTATATGAGATGTATCTCTAACATACATCTCAGATCATGCATCAACATCATATAAACCTGCATGAGATGTATCTCTAACATACATTTCAGATCATGCATCAACATAAATAGAGAATGCCTCCATCAAGGAGTAAACACAATCATTGTCGCAAGGCTGGATGTGGTCCAAATTTCCTAACTGGAAACCTGGGGCATTGCCCGCTCAGGACACAGTCCGAATTCCATAAGAGAAACCAAGATGTAGGGGTAGTCAGCCCCTCTGCTCGCCAAGGATAATCCACACGGGAAATCCAAATACCCCAATGGGAACCTAGAGCAGGTCTGCTCGCTAAGGACAATTCTGGACAAGAACGTCCAAATTCCACATAGGGAACCTAAAGCAGGGTGTTCGCTAAGGACATCTCTACGGTGGGGAGAGTCCAAATTCCCGCATAGGGAACCTAGAACACGTGGTAGCCAGTGCACGAAGGCATACCACTTTGGGTGCTCAGTGTCCAGATGTGACTATTCTCAATAAATAAATCTCAACCGCAACAAGTATACGACTCGTCCACATATAATCTCATTTTGACTCGACTCAACCCGGGGAGTGCACATGTTCCACAAAGGAACTCAAATCAAAACATGTCCCTTCGGACCAATCAAGTTTCGATTAAGCCATGACCGATTAAACCAACATGCAATTTCACCACATTGCATCCAATCGATCAAACTCGGTTAATCTCGATTAAGCCTCAATTGGAAATCCGTTTTCATAATGCATGTAACATGGTACATACGTGGGCAAGGCATACATGAATCCTAATTCATGATAAGTGCTCTCATCAGCCCTTCATTCATCATTCATAATCATAATAGCAAACCTCATCCTCATCATTAAACCTCACATGTGTATGTACATAGTAGAAGCACTTCACTTAATGTATATCAACATGCTTGGAATTGACTCACCATCACACTACACATGTGCATTAACATCTAATCATGAATTCCAGCGGAAATCATAGGAGAAGAACCATTAAAATCATAACTCAAGTCAAAGCCTAACCACAAGCAAAACATATATAAAATCATTCACTTCATACTTGAGCTAAGACGTACACTAACATTCACACACCAATTAACCACATCCTATCATGACATATCAATCCATTAGAATGTTGTAGCTCTACTGAAAATATGCTTAACCATTGAGAATCAACCATTCATAACTTCAAGATAACGATTCCAACAATGATATTCAACTACATGCCATTCCACATAACTCTAAATATATACCACAAATTCTAAACATCAATATAATGCTCTTCAAGTAGCTTATTATAGCTCAAAACACTCCGCATATATATAAAAATGATATTTTGAAGTATATATGTCAAAATAAGCAACATACATAAAATTGTCAAATTCTGCAGCCCTGTAGGGCCGTTCTAACGGCTAGACAGGAAAAATGTCAAAATTGTAATGTTGTCGTTTGAACGCCCTACAGGGACGTTCTAACGCCAACAAAGCATTTTTGGTCATCTTTTTCATTTCAATTTTTCAAACCAAAACTCCATTAATGAATCTTAAAATCTCCAACTAACAACCCAAATGCCATTAAAACTCCACCGTAAATTCCAAAAAGCTAATCTACATCATAACAAAATAAAACCCTAAGAAATCGGGATTAAAGATTACCATTTACTAATCTTTCCATTAAAGCACTAAATCAAGTAAATCCACTCCAAATAAACCACAAAATCAAGAGTTTTACCATAGGAAGACTGAAATTTCGAAAGTCTATTACCTTATCCCTTGATTAGGCTTGGATTTGATGGTCACCCTTCTTGAAAACCTTACAAAGACATAGAATTTAAATTAAACTCCATTAAAACCAATTTAACATAGAAAACCCTAATGAAAAACATAGATCTAGGGCTTGTTAAACATAAAAAATGGATTTTTAGATCTAGGGTTTGAAGTAAAGATGCAAATCGGTAATTTTGATGTTTAAAAATAAATCAAAACAAAGGGGAAATGATGGATCTATAACGGATTAGGAAAAAATCTAGGTTTTAAGGCTTAATTAGAGGAAATATACCTTAAACTCCTTCTAATCCAGGCCTAATTAGGGATTAGTGTGACACTCCGTGTTCCGATTACACTTAACCCAAAAGGGTTAGGGGTAATTATATAATTTTAGTTAAAATTTAAGGGGCTTTAAGGGATAAAACTCCCGTGTCTGGTTAGAGCTCAAAGTAACGAGCGTAACGAATCGAAGAACACACGAATTAGAGATCGGGAACGAAAGTTACGACCTCGGGAAATGTGCCATATGGGCAGGACCCACTTTCAAAGTTCAAGATAAGATACCCATGTGGGGTCTTAGTTTCAAAGGTCTCGTCGATACGAGTCCATCGGTACTAAGAACGTGCGATTCCGACTTCGGGATAAAAAGTTATCGCGTTTTGAAGTTGGAATTGTATTTGAATGAAATAATAATAAAATATTCAGAAAAAGAGGGAATAACTGACGTCATCCAGCCGAGTCGAGCCGAGCCGCACACTCACCGAGCTCGCCGTGACAGCGTGCGCATCACGTGCGCCGACCTCCTTGTCGGTCCATTCAGCGTGTGACACATGGCGCGTGTCTGTGCGCGCATATTCCCTTTCTTCCGTCCGCTCGCACGCCAATCTCTATAAATAGTTCATTCTATTCATTCTTCAGGAGAACTTTCTAGAGTCATTCTGTATCCGTTTTCTTCCGTTCAAAAAGCGTTCTTAGCTAAATCGAGGGTGTTCTACGCAATAGAAGCGTCAATTCTTTGAGTTAGCAACCCTATATAAGGGAAACATCCCGGGGTAAGGGGAGGTTCTATCCGCCGCCTATGGGCGCGGAAAGGGAATAGTGTCTCCGCGTAAGGGGAGGTTCTATCCGCCACCTACGGGCGCAAAAAGGGGAAAGAGTCTCCGGGTAAGGGGAGGTTCTGTCCGCCACCTACGGGCGCGAAAAGGGAAAAGAGTCTCCGAGTAAGGGGAGGTTCTAACTGCCACCTACGGGCACGGAAAGGAAAAAGTGTCTCCGGGTAAGGGGAGGTTCTGTTCGCCGCCTACGGGCGCAGAAAGGAAAAAGTGTCTCCAGGTAAGGGGAGGTTCTGTCCGCAGCCTACGTGCACAAAAAGAGAAAAGTGTCTCCGGGGAAGGGGAGGTTCTGTCCGTCGCCTACGGGAGCGAAAAGGATAAAGTGTTCCGAAGCTAGAGGAGGTTCTGTCCGCCGTCTCCAGATCAGAAAGGGAGGATGCCCTGAGGAAACAAGTAACTTCGAACGTCGACACTTCCGAATATGCAGGGGAGTACGCTTTTCTAACTTTATAAGTTAATATAATTTATGTGCATGCATATCTTAATTAGTAATATACTAATTAAGATATATAATTTGCTATGATCTGATATATGCTTTTATGTTCCCATTCGATCTACTTTGATATATGTTGTTGTGATTTGAATTACTTGGAAATGCTTCATTGTGATTTGACATACTCCAATTTGATATGATCTGATAGGATCTGATATGATCCAACATACTCTGTAGTGTGCTCTGCTCTGCTCTATGATAGAGGGGGATGTGTGATTGTGTCTGCTCACATGTGTGAGATGTGTATTTTACTGATTTATTGGCTTCTGTTTAACTTCGACAATTTATAAGATTTCCGTCTGATTCCGAATAATTATTCGGATATAAATATATACGTATTTTAACGTATATGATTTTGTGATGCCTGATGCATGTATTAGCCATTAGGCAGAACTACGTTCGGATCTGATCGTATTGGAATACCGTCAGAGATGGTATCCAATATGTACGTAGGCAACCAACGATAAATAACGTTGGCCCGATCCAAATTAGTTATAAAATTAGGTTTGTTCTGATCTACACACAACGGAACATTATAGTTTTGTAGCGTGTAGAAGTATGTTTTGACTCTCGCACACAGAGTCTGCAACTCCTGGTCCGTCAGTTTTAATTTTTCCGCTAATTTATGAACTCCAATTCTGTCTTCCAAGCCAACCCCCGGTCCGGGTCGGGTTTTTACGGGCCGAGGTGTTACAATTAGGCTGAACCTCCCTCTCCCAGCCTATTCCCAAAATGGAAATGGCTCAGGTCTTTCTATTTATAGTAGGGTTTGGGGTGTACATAGGTCATTAGTGGGGTATGAATAGAAAAATAGGCTAAAAATGAGTATTTTGACTATTTGAGCACTAATTAAACCTGAGAAAATTATGAAAATTTTTATAAAGGCTTGTGTTGATGTCTGGGTTAGTTTGGTCTAAAAACCGAAATTTCGACGGTGGGGCCCACAGGGGGTCCCACCGAACCCTAATTTTTGAAAAATTAGTAAAAAATAAAAAAAATCCAAAAAATTTAGATTTAACCCAAAATTACTTAAAGCCAATAATTATAAAGTTTATTTTGGTTAAAACCATAAGAAACACTATTTATTTTTAAAACCACAGAATAATTCAGAAAACGCTTTAACCCTACGACAACCGATAATTAAAATGAAAAGAAACCTGGTTTAAGATCAGGGATCTTACAACGTTGCTTAGGTTTGTTAGCTAACTACTGGGGGTTGTAGTATATTGTTGAAAGTTGGAACCACCCCAGAAGGAGGTCGATGGTGGCGGTTCCAGAGGTTGACACTCACAAATGAGTGGTTAGGGGGTGCGAGTACAAGCTAGGAGGTAAGGATGAGTTGAATGGCAGCAACCCTGGTTGGCACCACAAGGTCATGGTCAAACTCAGACATCGGAGTCCAAAACAGTTGCCAACTGCACAAAAAAGTGCTATTCTTAGTAGTTTCAGTACATAATGGCTAGGAGGAGGTAGTAAAATGACTAAATGAGAAAGAGGGTGGAGAAAGGCTGATTTGAGGCCAGTGACAGTAATCCTCACCATCCCCGTGCCAAGACGGTTTGCCAAAGACTAGTTAAAAGTCAATCGACAGTCGACTACAAAAAAAACAGAACAAGCACCAAAGGAATGGGGCCTGAATAGGCTGCTCCCCACCATCACTGGGCCACGACAACCCTACCATCGTTGGCTCTAGCGGCCTAGATGGAGGCTGATCAGAGCTGAATGGTAGCAACAACAGCTACACAAAAATATCCAAACATAGGAGGGGAGGGGCAGCCCGTTTTAGGGCAGAAGTGGTGGGTTCAGGCAGGAAACAATGGCTCCCCATCCTTGTCAAGCCAAGGCGGAGCTAGACGAAGGTCAACCCGCCCAAGGCTAACCGCTGGTGGTGGCCGTGGAAGAAAAATAAAAGAGGGGGAATTTTTATCACTGTGCATACAGACAGATGAGTAGAGAGGTCGGAGCAGCACATGTCTAGGCTAGGGGGCTGCAATGCCTTGTCATCGCTGGGCAAAATTGGTGGACCCCATCTAGCAGGAGCCCAGCATCTAGTGGCACCGCCACAAGCAACAAATGCAAGGGCTCCTGTCCTGGGTGGAAGAGGAAAGGAGCAGGGAAAGAGAGGGAAGGGGTGCACCTGGCCTATGGTGGCGGTTCTAGCCTGTAGACAATCGTCGTGTCGGGGTAGGCCGGATGGAGGCCGATCAGTAGCCAGCAGCCGGCGATGGCTGCAAAAGAGAAAAATGGAGGGGATAGAGGTCACACTTGAGTTATTGGGGGAAAGGGCAGCAGAGCGGCGAAGCAGGTAGTGGTTGTGGATCGCCGGCTAAGGCGGGGCAAACAAAGGCTGGCCGAGCGGCTATCTAGTGGCAACAAGAGAAGGATAATGGGGGTTGATGGGGGGAGGAGGGTTTTGGTTCCATGGGTTTTGTACTTTTACTTTTTTTTCTATTTCTCCTCTCTTTCTCATTTGATTTTTTAACCTATTTTCTTTTGATTTTCTCTTTTTTTTTATTCGCGCCAATAGTTTTTGTGGCGCATCAAGGCCTGCAACTTACAACTAAGTCACATACATGACTCTACGGGTACGAATATCATGGTAAAATATAAAAAATCAATATGCCAAAGAGTTAAATTTTTCTATTGAAAATTAAGCAAAAAGATAGCAAAAATATCGTAGAAAATTGGAAAAAAAATAAGGGACATTACAAGATCTGGCTGCCAACCCTCCTCCTCGTCTTCTTCTTCTTCTTCTTCTTCGTCTTCTTACTCCTCTTACTAGCTGCCAGCGGAATAGGGGTTGAAAGCATGGTTGGCGGTGATCTAGGCACCAACATTGTCATTAGAGGCATGGCTGGCGCAGCTGTCAATGCCAATGGAAAAAGAGAAAAGAAAAAGGTGGTACATGGGACAATATGAAGAAAAAAAGAAGGGGGACATATGGAAAAGAGAGCAAAAAAAAAAGGCAAATAATAAAATATATATCAGGGTTTTGAGATTTTATTTGGGGAGAAAGAGCAACCTTCTTTTTTTTAAGTGGAAAAGGGCATCCAAGAGTCCTATATGTTGCATTTTTTTTTTAAAAAAAATGGCTATTGAAGATTTGACATTCTCATGATGAAACTAACAAAGACGTTTAAATCACAAAAATATAGATTATTATTATCTTCAACTTTTGAAAGGAAAAAAATTAACTTCGTTTATCTCCGTTCAAAATCTTGGCTAGTTGCTTGTGCACTACTTTTAGAGTTGAAGGCTTTCTATTTTCGCTTTTGAATTGGCTACCCTCAAATTGCTTTATCTTATATATGTCAGGAGTTGACATTAATTTTATTTCATGTTTAACTCATACGATAATCAAAATCACCATATATAGTCCATTCAAAATTTATTACACCAAATGTTTAAGAAAATTTAGAAAGAACTGTCATAGGTTCTGTTGAGAAGACTTTTTCAAACATGGGCTACTATAATTTTTTGTACTACCTATAAAGTCCTAATACTTTGTATTTTTGGATAAATTACCCTTATTTTCTTTCATTTTTCCTTGCTTTCTCCTCTTTGTCTTTTCTCTACCATCTTCACCCCTCATGGCTGCCTTCGCTCTAGCCTTCTGGTTGTTGCTCGACCTTAAAATCCACCACCAACTACTATCTTATTGCCGCCTCCACCGACAGTCCACTTGTTGCTTCCATTAACAGTTTACCAACCACCTCCAACTTTGCCCTATGTCGCCACAATGCTCCCCTCTTCTCTCTCTGGCTCCCCCTTTCTTCTTTTGCTGGCCGCACTAGATGTGGCTACTAATAGGCCGCAAAAAGGTCAAAGGCTTTTCCACCAATTGAGATTGTTCTCAGCAACACTAAATCCTAGTTAACTCCATTAATAGTATTTTGAACATTGACAGCCATAAAAAAAATTCAATTTCCACCATATACTCTAAATAATTATGACAATTGAGCTCAAAGACCTTTTAAAAATCACAAAACCTTTATAGGATTTCAGTACTATGCAAAAAAAAATCCTTTTTTGATAAAATCAAACTTTGTTGGACATTGCTCGAGCACCTCACATCAGCCATAGTTTTCTTTATTCATAATATAAAAAGAGTAAAATTTACTCCCTTTGTTATATACAAGGGGGGAAAATATTTATTCTTTAGGTTGTTGATGATCAACATCCTAGGTCGTGCTAGATCTGCCTAGCAGCCCAAGCCACATGGAGATCTGCATAGCAGTGAATGCCATGTCCATTGGGAGCCAACACCATAGTTCTTTACTACCTCCTCTGTAATATCCCTGAATTTTTTATGATTTTTTGTGATTTTTCTGCTATTTTTCTGATCATTTTCGGCGGGAAAATGTAACGCTTTGGCGTATTCGTATTTAAATATTTCCCCCCCCCCCATATTTATACCCGTAGAGTTGGGAATGAGGCTTAGTCGTAGGCCGCGGGCCTCGCTGCGTGCTTACAATGCGAATTTTGGAGGTATAACGCGAAACCAATGAGTTAACGCGCATTAGGGACATGATTGTAAAAAAAAAAAAGATGAATAGTAAAATCATGGCTTAAAAGCTGATCCATTAAGTTTCGTTCCAGAAACTTACATAAGAAAATTTTGACGTCCAGAGAGAAGAGAAAACCTGAACCCATTTCCGGTCGCTTTGTTCTCCCTCCTCCGTGGTCGGATTCCTTCGATTCTTGTCAGGATCCGCTTTGCCTCACCGCCACGAGTCCGTAGGTACCAGCTATGACCGCCGCCACGGCCTCTTCGCTCCTCCACGAGGTAGCGAACCTTTTTCGGATTTTTTCTCTCCTTCAATCCCGTTTTTGAGCTGTGGGTGTACGATTTTGACGTCGTTTGCGGCCGCTCTCAACTAGACTTATGTTTAGTTGGCCGCTAGGAACCCATAGGTACTGGCTAGAGCTGCCGCCGTGCTTTCTGTGCTCCGCTGTGATCTACCGGTCTTTTTGGTTGGGTTTTAGTTATTATTCCCTTTTCACTGTCCGGAGCATTTTTGAGACGCCGGTGTTTCCAGTCGTCTTTCGGCCACCGAATAGACTCTGGTTGGACCCGTCCAGCCTACCTTGACCCAGTGTCGGTAGGGGGTTACTGTTTCCAACCCCGCCCCGCCTCTAATGCCTTGCTCCGCCCGATTAGACGCTTTGGGTGCGTCTCAGGTCGTTAGCATCTGCGAGTCGTGGGCCATTTGGCCATCGTGGGCTCTGCCCCGGCACGGCGACAATGAGGGCCAACCTCACTTGGCCCAATTATACCTCCACTCGAAGTGGGCTGCTTGCCATTGCCCTATACCGTACGAGATGCACAACCGCCCGCACCATGGTGTTGGTTGTGGGTGGCGATCGGCGATGTCGTTGTTTCGATCGGCCACCACTTCCTGGCCCTAGCTCCGTTGCCCCTTTGAGGGCCTTGGGTCGCCACTGTCCGACCCATCTCCCCCTAGAGTGGCACTTTTTGGCCGCGTGTGCATGTGGCCATGCGTGCATTTTTGGGTTTAGGCATCGTATTTGTGCCGCCTGACCGTCAGTTGGCTCTGCCACCTAATGGAGTTGACATTAGAGTCCTCCTCCACCTCTCCACTGTCCTTGAGAGTCGCCCCATGCCCTCCGCCCTTATGTGGGCCCTTGTGATGCGAAATCACCGCCGTTGGGTGCTGTCCACGGCCGATTTCGATGTCTTGCGGCCGGCCAAGTACTTCTCAGCCGCTGGCCAACCTTTAGTGAGTACACCCTCGACTTATGGTCGTACTGCCACTTATATTGGCATGACATTTCTCCCGGCCGCCCCTAGTGTGCCGCCGTGGATCGCGGATTTTGCCGCTTTGACTTCTGACACTCTATTTGGCTATGAGTAGTTCCGGCGCTTCCTAAATCCTCGGGCCAGCAACTCTCTCAGCTAGGCAATGGTTTCGACCTCTAACTCCACCGTCGACGCCGCCACCATCATGTGCTCGCCATCGAACATCATGATTATGAGGTAGGGGAGCTTTGAACTCGTAATTTCATGATAGCATACTTTAAATGAATAACAGCATGCTAGGACTACTTGATTGAATGTTATGGATGTTGAATCATGATCCTTTTGCATGATGTAAGATGATGAATTATGCCATGTTGAAATGCATATGACATGCATGTTGGTTGTAAGTACGTTGGATGTATGTATGTGTTAGAGATGGCTAGCGTGTTTGTTGGTAAGTTTCGTATGTTTGGATTATGCATGTGCTAGTGATGGCTAGCGTGCATGTTTGAAGTATGCATGGATTATACATGTGCTAGTGATGGCTAGCGTATATGTTTGACGTATGTATGCGTGAGCTAGTGATGGCTAGCGTGTATGTTTGACGTATGTATGCATGAGCTAGTGATGGCTAGCATGTATGTTTGAAATATGAATAAATGTGTATGTATGCCCTAGTGATGGCTAGTGAGCATGTTTGTAAGTTACATATGTATGATAGTATGTGTATGTTATACGTATGTGTAATAGACATACGTATGTATGATGGCTTTTTGCCTATGCTATGGATTTGTGTAAGAGTATGTAGGCAGAGGTATGGGCGATGGACAGTAAGAGGTGACAGAGGCTTCATCTGGATTGGATGTGGGATGCGTAAGCGTATGACAGATGACAGAGGATATGAGTATGACGGGCAAGGATTTGGAGCGGTTTGTTTGGTTTGTATCAGAGCGTATGTTTGGGGGAATGGTCATATAGTAAGAGTGTGCATAATTGTACAAGCATAACATACAAATTATGAAGTGAAAAGTAAGCTCAATAAGTGAGGTATAAGTAAGTCAGTGATAACTGGGGTTGGCTCTGAGGAGCTTCATTTGAGGATGTCAGTGTAAGATGATTTGGCTATAAGGGGATGGTGGAGTATGTAAGACTGTAAGATTTTGGTGTACGGTAAATTTTGATCCTGATATGGATGAGTTAAGGAAGTCTGCTGCCCTGACAAACTCGAGTTTCGGATCGGGCTCAGCTTTGGTTTGATCAGTGGAGCACGATACGTTTAAGTGCTTGTGTGGCATAATTATACCGCATAATTTACTTAATTCAAACTTGAATTATAAGCACAACTAATGATAGCGTTGTGAGTTGAGACTTGAGGGTTTGACGGATTAAGTTTCGTGTTTGAGCTAGCCGATAATGAGTCGGCTGAGCATTTATCTTGTCTTGCCATGGTGTTTATCCTGCGAGATGTTGTCTATGTGCTGTATAGAGCACCAAACGTCTTTTGCTCTGTTGAGAGCGATGTATGTTTCCGATTTAGTCTGTGTGCTGTATGAAGCCCCAGACATCTGATGCTCTATTGAGAGCGATGTTTGCTTTCGATTTGGTATGTGTGCTGTATAAGCCCAGACGTTTGATGCTCTGTTGAGAGCGATGTTTGCTTTCGATTTGGTCTGTGTGCTGTATTAAGCCCAGACGTTTGATGCTCTATTGAGAGCGTTGTATGATTCTGCCCAAGAGTGGCATTGGCACTATAAGACCCATTATGGTAGGCAATTCTCTGGCACTATAAGACCAATTATGGTGGGCAATTCTATGGCACTATAAGACCCATTATGGGGGGCAACTGTTTGACCCCTTATGTGTGGGTGTTTATGTTTGCACACTCAGGTAAGTAGTATCATGGACCTGCTCTTACCTATTTGATCCCGTGCCTCATGAGCACTGGTGTGCCTTGCCTTCGGAAAAGTCCATGGCGTCTAGTCACTCCCCAGAGGTTAAGGCGATGCCCCAGTGGCATTCTTTTCTGCTTCGACGTTGGAGCTTATTAGTTGTAATGAGCTTCAGTGGTTGATAGTATGTGTACAATTGTAAGAGTATGAGTATGTGTACGATTGTAAGAGTATGAGTATGTGTACGACTGTAAGAGTATGACTGTACGATTATGAGTATGAGTACGACTGTATGAATATGAGTATGAGCACGACTATAAGAGTATGAGTACGATTGTAAGAGTAAGATTGTAAGCGTATGAATCCGAGCAAGACTGTAAGTGTAAGTTTCTGAGTAAGATTGTAAGTGTAAGATGTGCGAGTAAGGTCATACGAGTAAGTATATGATTGTACAAGTAAGGTCGTACAAGTATGTGTAAGTTGTATGAGTATGCGTGCGATGGTATGAGTAAGTTTGTAAGACCCTGGATAGGGGTGTTTGTGTAAGTTTAATTTAGTGGTACGATTTTAGCACGATGGTGCCTTTGGTATGATTTTGGCACGATGGTGCATTTGGTATGACTTTGGCACGATGGTGCATTTGGTATGTTTGTATGTGCATGAGCATGATATTGATATGCTTATCTACTTCATGTTTGAGTTAATGAACGCATGTATTTATGAATTTATTGAGTTCACCGTTTGGGGTTTCCCCTACTGGGTATTTTACTACTGAGTATGAAAATACTTACCCTACCATTTTTAGCCCCGTGGTTTAGGAGGCTTTTGCAGGTTTGTGATGGAGAGCTCCTGGAGATGGATGCTCATTTCAGCGGTGGATTGATTCTAGTTGACTCAGGTATATGCTTAACTCACTGCAAGTTTATTTGTGCCACGATCTGATGTATTGGGTGAGACGAGCATTAAGATGTTTATTCCTTTTGGACTTTAGTTTGGATTAGACCGTGGACTGTTATGGGACTTGCACTCAGTGATGCCTGGGAAAGTTTTGTATTTAAAAGTCTATGATCATAGCAATTTATTCGTACGGTTGTTTTCGAGTAGCGCTTGAGGATATTTGCTTTGGCCGTACGATGGTTAATCGAATGATTAAAACTTTGGATGAGAAAACTAATGTGTTATGTTTTAAATTATAAAAACTATTTTATCAGGTTTCGTATTCGTCATTTTCTCCGATTTATAGCAATTATATTGCAAAAAAATTTTCGTGAATTTTGAGGAAAATGTATGAAAAACCACGGGCGTTATATCCTCTACCACATGCCTTCTCCTCCCACTACCATCTCTATCTCTACTTGCCGCCGCCTCCTCTCCATGTCACCGCTCTCCCACTTATCCTTATGCTCCCTCTTTCTCCTTCCACTCGATGCAATCAATTTTGGTACAACCAGATCTGGTCGGAGGTGATCTAATGACCATATTTGGCCGCTGCTAGGCTGCAGATGACAAGCCTCTGACGCTAGTCTTGGTTGTGACTAATACTCAAAGCTTTGGCTTGCTGGTTGCCAGAATTAGTAGAGGGGTTGGGGCTTAGCAGCGCATGTAGGAGGAGGATTGGGGTTAAGGGTAGTGGGTTGAAAATTATATGATAACAAAGGGGAAATTTTTGTCCTAATAAAACTTTTAGAGTTAATGCCAAATTTATTAATTTTCTTGAAATTAACATCCAAAACCCCAAAGATTTATGAACTACCCACGAGGATTATACCCAAAGAGATAGGTTGCTTATACAATGCTCTAAAAGGTTAATTGTCTGATTCTTTTTAGTGAGAAGAGTTTTTAATGCTCCCCACTCACCATGAGCCAAGCATAAAGAACGCCTAAGGGCCTTTCATCTATGTGATTAACGGTGCACATACTAAAACACATTAACTTCAGTATCACTTACACTAGCATATGCTAGCATGTTTGCCAATGATACTAAAAAATAAATGATCTTCAGGCGTTTATTGCACTAAGCTCATAGTAAGCAGAAAACATGAAAAATTCTTCCCTTCTAGTACCGATCTCGAGATCGTGATTTTTCTATTAAAAAGAAATTAGAAAAAGATAAATTCAAATGACCTATTTATATGAGTCTGAGCTTATATATGACTAAATGAGCCTAGACATACCAATAACACAAATAATTCATGGGACATATTAGTACGCACATAATTCAGTGGCATACCAACTAAGGCTACAAATGGGCCGGGCCCTGACGGGCTAGGGTAGGCCCAAGCCGGGCCCATAAAAAAATAAAAATTGTAAGGCCCGGCCCGGGCCCGGAGCCAAGGTAAAAATTTTGGCCCAGCCTGGAATTTAAACGGGCTCGGGCCGGGCTACGGGCTTTCGGGCCCAAATTAATCTAATATAAAATCATTGTGGGCTTAGATTTATTTATTTATAAACAGTTCACAACTAAAGGTTAGTAACTGTAATGGGCTTAAATTTTATTTGTTTTTAAACAGTTTATATTTAAAGTGGACTTGGGCTTTGAGTAACTGGGTTAGTAACTTGGTATTGGGCTTAGTATATATGTTATATGTAACAGGCTTTAATAGTTATGGGCCGGGCCGGGCTTTTATACCTTTTTTTCCAGGCACAAGCCCGGCCCTAATAACACTTAATTTAAAATTTTCAGGCCCGGCCATAGCTTATAATTTAAGGCCCAAGCTCGTAAATTTTTAGGGCGGGTCGGGTCAGGCTAACGGGCCGAACCATATTTTTGCAGCCTTAATACCAACAACACAAATAATTCATGGGACATATTAGTACGCACATAATTCATTTGCATATTGGTTTTATGCCTCTTTAGGTATGCTGTCAAATCTCGATCCAGCTTTGTTTTTTCGCATTTAATCCTCGTGAACCAGAAAATAACGATGACGACTTAGAAGCTGTATGCTTTATGTACGGTCCTGGAAAGTTCTGCGCACAACTTGGCATTCACATGAATAGTACAATCTGCCAAAGCAGACGGTGGGGCAACCTTCTACTAGTGTCCAGGTGAGGCGATCTTCTTTTGATTCAACTAGTGTCCAGGTGGGGCAACCTTCTACTGCTTCCTCACTTTCTCTTCTGACTCGTGAAGGCAGAACATACTCCAAGTTCAATTTTTCTCAGTGAGACCTTGTGGATAAGCTTCGTGCTCAAGTTAATCTCAGCAAAAACTAACTTATGCAAGACTAAAGCAGTAAGCTCACAGTTTGCTGGTAGTAAGTCCTCTTACGTTTCTTAAACTTGCTATCGCACGTCTTCTACATATCAAGTCTTCTTATGTGTAAGGACTTTTTTGATCTCTTATACCGGGAAGCACTTTTCTTGTTCCCTCTTCTTCAATGAGCGTAAAAAACATTGAGGAGCTATCGGATTTTAAGATTGATGGCGTATACATTAGCGTAAGTAATATTAATGCTAGCGTATATGCAATGGATCTTAAAATCCGACAAAATATTTTTTACACTTAACTTACTGCCAAAGCGGAGCATAGAATCAGCATCGTCTGCCCTAACAGGGAGAGGTCCTGATGTTTCCTTGTTTCATCTTTGCCTCCGGACTATTCCTCTGTAATCTGGCTGACCACGTGGTGATGCTCTTGACGATGCCATTATTGGCAGTCACTAGTGGGTTCGGACCGAAACAAATAGTACTGGAATGATTGGATAATGAGACGAAGAATTTGTTTCAGTGGTGATATGATGGGAGCTGCCGCTTGAAAGATCTGCGCAAGGACCGAGAAACACCATAGAAAATGGAAGAGGAGAGCGTCGGCTGTTGTACTACCACTCATTCACGTACATTTCCAATAGGAAAACCCTTGCAAGCGACAAAAGGATAGGCTTTTTACCACATCTTCCGTACATAATATCCACCGTCTAGATATCGGTTGCCTAAAAAAAAGAGTTGCTAAATTAGGCATCCATGACAGAAGTACCATCATCAAATAGTTAAAATATCCACCAATAATGAAAAAAAAACAAAATATACTCTCTCCGTATGATAGATAATCAATTTTTCTCGTACATGAAACTATACACTGGTTCCCGGCCTCATGATGAGGACCATAAAAAATTCTTCCACCGCGTAGAGGCTCTGTGGATATCCACCATTCATGTTGAAGTAGTAACTTGCCCACCATCCATGTTAAAGTGGTAAGTTGCCTAAAAATAGGGCCGGCAAATGAGGTATATACTCCCTCCCCTCCGTTCTATATTAATATTTATATTATAATTTTTATTAAATAGTAAAACCCGTGTTTAATAGAAAAAAATAAGTTTATAATACTTTTTTTAAGTACTTAACTATTTAAATTAAATAAAATAATATTATTAATATAATACAATTTTTTTTGTCAATAGAGCTATTAATATGAGACAGAGAAAATATATGAAAGTGATGCCATCACTGCCTTAGTGAAAGATAACCACGCTCATGGTCAAGTCCTAAGCATATATATGTCTATATATAGAGAGAGAGAGGAGTATAAGATAGTTTCACAAAAGGAAGTTAATGCACATCCATTTAGTCACTTTGTCTATCTTTTCAACGCATGCGCGTGCCGAGGCTTTTCACTTGCACTGTTTGCTCAAATTCCTTCAAGGTGCTAAACAGTGTTACATTATCAAAATTCACAACCTGATCAAGCAGTTGGATCAGTTTGTCGATTGTTTATGGTGACGTGGACAATTGAACATGTTCATCTCTATTAGCGTTTATGCGACGCGGGAATTTTTTTCAGTTGATCATTTCAACTCTATCATCATCTTCCTCAGTATTCTAATAACCACAATTTTCCTTTCAAAGCATGTTTGATATTTTTTAAGAAACCATAGCCAAATGGTCACATATATAATACAATAATTAGGCAAGCAACTGGCCGGCTTATAACATTAATGATTAAAATAGCAGTTGCCAAGAGGGTGGGAGAGTGTTGAATTTTGAATGGATGTTCTCAGTCAACTGAGCCTGTGACTGACCGCTGTCGCCTGCTTGTGGCTTCGACTAAGTATTTTGAGTAACATGTCACCCTGCTGATATTGGTGAATGTAACGTCTATGTTCACTGGATGATCAATTGCTAGCCTTTTGCCCTAATCCTCACAAATATCAAATTATGTATTCCATGTGACTTGGCTGATAGTTGTGAGTTTAAGGTCTAAAGATCAGTTGATGGCCAACTGGGTGCCTGTATCGTTTTAATCCTGAAAATTTTTACTTTGTTATAACTAATCTCAATCATCATGCTATGCTGTATTAAGTCAGAGGAGATGAGAGAATCCTGTAGCTGAACAAAAAGGTAAGATCACTCTCCCGTCACCCAAATAGGTATGTTTTATCTCACCAAACGCTAATCTGGATTAAGCAATGCCATGAATTACCAAGTAGACTAATTTCACCTACTTCATGCAATAGAACAAGAGTTTTTCTATACAAGTAGTTCATCCTTTGACCACCGTCCACCAAAGAAGATACAAAGGTAACTAATTTGTTGTTTTTGATGATTCTCGTTTGTGTTGATCTTCTTCCTTCCCAAAAAAGTACAAAAGAAGAGGAACTGTTCCCATGTCCCCATCAATCAGGCCAATCACTACACTCCAATTTCTTTTGAGAGACAAACTTCATGCAATCACCCAACCAGCCACCATTTTCAATTGTTTCTCAAAGGCCAATAAAAGGTGAACATGCCTTGTTTTGTCTTTCTTTCCCAACTACAAAAGCTGTCCTTACCTTCCAAAATAATAGCTAGCATCTGCCTCAACATGTTAGAAAAAGAAAGAAAGATGACAAGTTCTCATGAATGGGAAAGGTTCAAATCATTCATGAACTATCTAAACTCAGAAGAAACTATAAGTCTCATTTATTGAATATTTAAAGAAACAACTGCTACAAACCATTCTAAGCATCTGATGCTGTTCAAGTGGGCTTAAACAATTACAATATACTCCGCCTAAACTAGGACTAATAACTCTATACATCTCATGGTAGTTACCTCTTGAAGGCTTTCTGTTCCCACCCACGTGCTATCTAAACTTTCATAAACCCAAATCACCCCGAAGAAGATGCAATGAAATAACATTCCCTACAACAATAATGTTTTTTCCGGCAATAGTCATGCACTGCAGTCACACTAGCGACATGCTCTGCAGTCTACAATGTCCACCGGTATATGATTCCATGGTGTTCGGGTTCTGGACATTTCTCATGAAGGCTCATAAAATGTCAGATTCCACCTTCTCTCTACTGGCCGCAGTTTGAATAATGTATAAGCGATATCTTACATCAGTTAGGTTTTTTTAGTATTAACCAGTAATTGAAAGGAGAAGATATTAGTCCATCAAGTGACAAGTCCAAATGGCTCTCAGTTTGGAAACAGAGTACACACTTTTTTTTATGGAAACAGAGTACCATACTTGTTTTTTATGGAAACAGAGTGTCCATACTTTACTTTTAACAGTTTTTCATTTAGCATGAGGCCGCTATGGCTTTTCCTTAGGTTCCTATTACTATATGCTAAATTCATGAGGACAGGACTGACATTTATGAAATGAATGCCCTCAATTTGACATTGTCATTTGGTTTGGAAATGATTTTCGTACTTATTATAGTATATATATCTTGACTTGGTTTCTCACAAGACCAGCCTAAAAGAAGAGGTGCCCCCTGAAGACAAGTGTCACAATGTCAAGCCATATCTTTGTTCTTTTCTCTTTGTGCTCTTGCCTACAAAGAATTGAATTCCTTATTTGGACTATCTGCTACAGGCCTGCTATTCCAGACTCCCATATAAGGCCACCACCTCCCCCTTCTCCCTCATGACTGAATTACTTCAACCCTTGAACATCTCTCGTTTCTTCTTCTCCTCTTGCCACAAAGAGAACAAGATGTTGGTTCCAAAAATGGAGAGTTACCCACCATTTGTTGATAGTTTCCAGAAGCTGTTCAAAGGCTGCGCTGAGGTTGGCCACTCTGAGGATGTGAGAGAGTGTGAGCTCCCAGTGATAGATCTAGGGCCTCTCTGGGGTCATGACAAGGCGGCGAGGCAGGCATGTGCGGCTAAGATTGTGAAGGCAGCCTCCGAGTGGGGCTTCTTTCAGGTATTGAATCATGGCATAAGTCCTGAGCTGCTGGAGGAGATGAAGAGAGAGCAAGTGAAAGTATTCGAGTTGCCATTCGACAAGAAGATGAGTTGTAGGCTCTTGAATGACTCTTACAGGTGGGGAACTCCTACAGCTACATCTCTGAGGGAATTCTCATGGTCTGAGGCCTTCCACGTTCCTCTGGCCATGATTTCAAATGAAGGTTGCTGCGGGGAGCTCTATTCACTGAGGTAAGCTGTTTCTGCAGGAATCATTATTATATCAACTTATCCTGTTACCATGTTCAATTCTAATAATGTGGCCACTTACACTCGCTGTCATAGTCGGTATCGTTCGAGTAGTCAAAGATATAGATAAAATCATCAAGGACAAGTTTCACTATTGGTGCAAGCTCACCATGGTCGGATAATTCGGAAAATGTACAGTGACTAGATATTGCCAAGACCTCTACTCCTTTGCACTTAAGATGTAAAGTCATAGTTTCACCTACTTGTTCCACATGCTTCCACAGAACTTGGCTCCACTTGATCACACTTTCCGCCGTTCCATTTTCTGGCCAACCGCACCATGACATCTAGTGCAGTAGCTCAAGCAGAAGATAATGTGCAAAAGCTAAATATAGATTGTCCGTGTGTTTGGAGGTTTCAATTTCAAAGCTGAAACACCAGTCCTTCATAACTATATTCTACAAAGTGAACTGTTTGAACAAGTAAAATGGCATTTTATTTTCATAAAAACACAAAAAGAACATATCCAGATCTACAAATTGTTCCTAAACATTTGTTCTGTGGCTTCTACTTACAGAGAGGTGATGGAGAAATTTGCAACAGCCATGTCAAAACTAGCTAGACTGCTAGCTGGAGTTCTGGCAGAGAACATTCATCAGCCAGAGCAGTTCTTTGACCAAAATTGCAAAGAGAGCACTTGCTTTCTCCGGCTTAACAGATATCCAACATGCTCTCTCTCGCCGGAGGTTTTTGGCTTAGTGCCCCACACAGACAGTGATTTCCTCACAATACTCTACCAAGATCAGGTCGGTGGGCTACAGTTGATGAAAGATTCCAGATGGGTCGCCGTAAAACCGAACGCCAATGCCCTCATAGTCAACATTGGCGACCTCTTTCAGGTAAAAACAGAAAATATGAATAGTAACGTTATTGGTTTGTTGCATAACATAGAAAAGAATATCATTGTTTTCCTTTTTGAGCTTGTGAAAGGTAGAAAAAGCAATTCATCCTTTAACATTCTTACTTACGTTTCCAAAATAATCCATTCAGAAAATCATTACCTACCTTCTCCAGAATTTTGATTAGACTTCACAAGTGGGCCCAATATACATGGGCTTATCTAGACCAATCAAAACTTAAGTGGAAGTTTTTGATGCATAATTTTGATGTGAAAAATATCCTTTTCCCTTCCAAAGGTCAAAGATATTAGATGGTCCGGTTTATCTTCTTCTTGTTGTGAGTCATCTGAATTGTGGCCAATAAGAAACCAACAGCATACACGAGGAAAATGAATTAGGTGATGCAGCGCGTTGGATGAGCTGGGGACAGTCACCAACGTCTGCAGTATTGGAGTCTACTATTTCTCTGGACGGCACCGAATTCCACCACAAAACAGAGGCTAGAATCTGCAAGGAATCGGATTTATATCCCGTAAACTCCAGTAGTCTCTTTCTGACCGTGTTCTCATCAGTCCCTAAAATTGGAACATAAATAATTTCGCTAAGTAGAATGGGAGATAAGTTCAACAACAATGTCTCAGAAAAATTGAAAGAACTATGCCACAGGAAATAGAATACATACGCATGAGACATAACCACTTTCGCTTTCACTATGTAGAATGACATCAAAATGGTACTGTGATTTTCTTTTGTCAGACAACTAAAGTGGGGTTGATTCATCCATGTGTAGGCTTGGAGCAATGGGGTGTACAAGAGCGTTGAGCACAAGGTGATGGTGAATGGAAAGATGGAAAGATATTCCATTGCGTACTTTGTTTGTCCATCATATGATACGATGATAAGGAGTTGCATGCAACCTTCTCTATACAAAAACTTCACCTTTGGGGAATACAGGAAGCAAGTGCAAGAAGATGTCCAAGAGTATGGCCACAAAGTAGGCCTTCCTAGATTTCTTAGATAACAAATGCCTACATATACACATATATACAGATGTATTTTTAGTCTAATATATTTATATATGTGTATACATGCATACACGCATTTGGAGTTGTGTATTATGTATGTACATATATGTATTCCAAAGTAATAAGAAAGGGAAAATGTTGAAGATAGTTGTTGTGTCAATTCAAATATTTCATGTATTTCGTCATGTTATGGTTTAACCAATTATCTTTCAAAGTTTGTTCAGCGGAGCTGATTGTAGCAAATATCACTGCATCGATAAGTGAAGTACATGTACTGTGTATGTGTAAATTACTACACTCATGTTGAATGAGCTAAGAATACCAACTTTGCGTATGTATTGATTTTACCATATGATAAACTGAGTAGAATCTCGCATAGGTTGAAATACAGCTGATCAGGGAACACGAACTTATCCAAGAAACATGGCCACTTGGTCTCTAAGACTGCTCTTTTTCTTCATCACGGGCACTTCATTTCCCATCACCATGTGCGGCTTAATTTGTTTGTTGTCTTCGCAATCAAAGATCAAGTTGTCCGTGATTGCATCCACTTTCTTTACTTCTTTTTGAGACTTACGTATCAATGGTCCTAGAAAAAGATCCAACATATCTATCTTCGGATCACCTGTTCTATTAGCTGTTGGTAAAATATGGATATCAGTTGACTTAACATTATCATCCCCAGCGCCAGTATGAACAGAAGTAGGTGCCATTGAAGTACACATAGCTACTTTCCAGATGTTACCATCGGCATTGAGAGAGACGTTTTCATACTCAGAGGAGAATGACGTGCGCAGACATTGATCTTTTGATTTGAAGTTCTCTGCTACTCGCTTCTGGCTTTTTTTCTCCTTATCAGCTTTGATGTGCTACACATAATAAAAAGTTTTAGAACTGGAGTTGAAGAATGACAACATGGACCTATAAATCATCTAAACTTTAATAGTTCAAACCAAGTCAGTAACAAATGCAAACCTTTGACTTGGTCATCTTATCTTAAACCAGTTTTTATCTGGAAGCTTGTAATCAATTTGCAAAAAAAATTCATACTCTGGTCCCAAAATAAAAAGAGCTCTAACCACATGTCCTTATTCCTACACACCTCCGTAAGACTTGCAAAGCGAGTGAATAAGAAAGAATAGACCAGAAGACAATGTACACATACAGGTGAATGGGTAATACCTCTTCAGCCATGTGCATAAGATCGTCAATAGTTAATTCTGCTTCACTGTCACTGCCTTCGCCACCTGAAGATAAGGTCTCAATTTCTTCACTTATCTCAACATCGTTGTCTTTTGTTTTTTGCCTCTTATGAGTGGTTCTTTTAGCACTTTTTCCATCATTCTTACCTTTGTTTCTCACTATGTCAATCTGCATATTCCTTTTGGTTATATCCTTGGACCTTGTTTTTGGCCCATGAATTTCAAGAAACTCAAAGTCAATTTCTGAATCTTCCTTCTCATCCATAATAACTTCTTTCTCAATCCTTGTTAAACTTTCTTCTGCCAGATTATTCACAGATTGTAATTGTGGGAGATCCTTAAGTTGGCCACCTTCTGCACTTAAGGATCCATCCTCAATCTCTGCACTTTCTTCTCCTAATCTACCGCTCATGTCTTTTTCAGAAATATCTTGTTTAAAGCTAGCTCTTTCATTTTTTCTCATTCTTTTGGCTTTATTCTGTGATCCATGGGTGGTTATATAACTACTGGGGCCTATATCTCCTTCTAAGCTGACAGTTTTCCTTGTCTTACGCCTTGAAAGGTTTGCATCTTCATCCTCATAGGAAATATTCATTTCTAAGGATGGATGGTTTCCATTTTCACTTGCAGACTTTCTTATTTGGTCTGCAGCAGCAACCCCTGTCATCCACAAAGGTAACTGCCGCTTTCTATCATCACAGTAATCAATTTCCACCATGATGCCTACAAATTTTGCAAAGATGGAAAATCAATAAAATGGTTACAAACAACTAATTAAAATTTAATATAGCTTGGTCTTCTCTGTTCGGATGAACATGGAACTAAATTATTCTCAACACAAACACAAACAAGAGAAGATAATAAACTCAACAGCAACTGAAAAATCCTCTTTTTATCAGCTGATTGAAGAGAACATTCAGGTCATCCGATTTTAGCCCCATTCTTATGCTTCAATCCATGTTTCTACCAACCTTCTCTTCTTAGGATTCATGTGCTACTCACTGCTATAACACCTTATATATCTCCCTCTAACCAGTATTTGATCCATGCATGCAAGTGTTCCTATCTAGACGACGCTTGGTTCTCTGATCTCTACCTGACCATCCTCCATTTATGCATTTTTTTTACTGCTAAAGTCGCTACAGGCTGTTTTTTAAATAGATTTGAACGTTAAAAATTATTGGTTTCCATAACAAGTCGTTTCAAAACTTTTCTATTTGATGAACCAGACAACAAACAGATGCTGCATGTCTAATAGGATCTCACAAAGCCTACAATTATCTACATATCAAGTTATCCAACCTTCACATCCACAGACACAGTGTGGGTGTCTATGTGTCACAGCTCCCGGTTCAATAACATTTTTTTCTTAATAAAAGTCCCAGGATCGAATCTTTATTATACTCCCTCCATCCTAAATTAATCGCTCCATTTGATAAAAAAGTTTGTGCCATATTAATAGCTCCATTTTGTAAAGTTTAAGTGGTTGAATACTTAAAAAAGAGTATCATAAGCTTATTTTTTTCTTCTCTTAGATGTGGGTTTTACCATTTAATAAAAATCACTTTTTTTTTTCAAACGTAACTATTAATATGGGATGGAGGGAGTACTATACTGACGAAATCAAATCTTTGACAAAGAAAAAACCCAAATCAGCGTAAAAAATATAAAGTTCCTTGGAGGACCCACAAAATTCTGGAACCATTCCCTAAGAACTCAATCTTTCTGAGGTTTTATATCCAATTTTAATCCATTTTATCCCTCAATAGCGTATAATTCCCAAACTAAGAAATTATCTTCACACAAAAAGGGCACTAAATGAAGAACTAGTCATCAGTCAATAATAATCAAAACAGACACTGCCTCATTAAGTTCAGCTACAGAGAATAACCGCAAACAAAACACAAAAAAACCCTAATATGATCTGTGTTCAACCAAAAGAAAAAGGAAAAAAAGCAAACAAAAGACATAACGCATGAAATGTAAAAACGTTCCAAAGCAGTTCCAACAGAAAGGGAACATATAATCATGAATTATATACATCCATCAGAGGATAACAGAGGCGAGATCCTTACATGAATTTGGCTACCCAAAGGAGGAAATTGCAAGACGGCTCAATCGGTAGGAGTCCCCAAAACGATGAGAGAATCAGAGCAAGCCAATTCTTCGAGAGATTCGCGGAGTTATTCAGAAACGAACTGGTCGAAATAAACAGCTTACGATCACCAATTTGGCAATTTCCAATGTTTTGTTTCTCTTCAGCTAACAAATAACCCCTGTTTTTTCAAATCAAAGTTCGTACGTCATTCATCGTCCCCGCACCATTCACTGCTAGCAAGGGCCTAATTTTTGCTGAAGCCCGCTAATTAGTTTTTGAAGCCCGCTAATCAGTTTGCCCCCTAACTTGCTCGTAAAGATGCGAGTTAAGCCTTATATTTTTTTAGCCCGTATTAAATAGGGTTGGGCTAGGGCTAGTAATCCCATTCTGCCCGTTCTCAAGTAGTTTGACATAAGTTAAAAAAGGAGAGAGAGACTGAGAAAATTATATATATATATATATATATATATATATATATATTTTAGTAGTTAAAGACATTTTAAATTTATAAGTCATCGCATTTAGTTGTGAATGCCCTAACTTAAAGGTCATAAATATAGTTAATTAGTGGGACCTCATCTATAGATTATAAAAAAAATTTAATAAAAAAATAAAAAAAACTGCAACCCAACCCGAACTCACTTAGAATCCCACCTAGGTCGCAGACCGGGCTAGGACAGGGAAAAACATTTTACCATGCAAAAAAGATTAAATTGCCCTTGTAATTTTTTGCTGCTATTAGATCCAAAGGCATAGTGACAAGTTCAAGAGTTGGCTTCAATTTGACCAAGGGTCACTTTGGTTCAGTTAAAAAAAAAATTGGAGAAAGATAAAAAAAAAATCGACTGAAGGGGTCGGGGGGAACCTGCCACGAGTTTTAATCGAGGCCCAAAAATTAACTTATTTGTGAATCCCCTATCCTAAAAACCTGCTTAAATCGTCTTAAAAAAACAAAGAGTTGAGACAAACTTGAAATAACAATAAATTTAGGGTCAAAATATTTGGCAAATTTTTTGCCCCGGGTCCATTTGGCAAAATTCAGAGAACTTTGTTACTATGTCCAAAGGACCATGTCAAATTTTTTTAACACAGCCCTTTCATCTCCCCTTTTGTTTTTTACGTTCTCCTTGGGTTGCCCCTCTTACTCGATCACTACCTACCGCCACCGTCCAACGCCTTTCATCACCCCTTTGGTAGATGCGACAAGATGGCCACATCTAGCCAAGCCATGAGGCCAATTGTAGCCTACTTTTTTTTTTTTTTTATCATAAAACTAACCCAAGATTGGAAGGGTAAATTTTAGGCATATTTTTGTCCAAAAATATAAAAATTATATCGTTATTGAAATATTTTAAAATACCTCATATAAGCACAAATCAAAGGACCCGATATCAATTTTCTTTTTTTTGTTTGGTTAAAAGCATTTATTGTGTATAAGTGGATAGTTATTTATTGTGTCAAAGGACCTTATTCAGTTGAACATACCACATGTACCAATTGCCAAAAGCCTCTCTTGTTCTATTTCTCCTTGAATGTTGAACAACCACTAAGCACTTGGTCCAGTTAGTATGGAGCACAATTACTAATCACTTGCACGACAGAGTAGAGACATTTACGACCCACACTGAGTTGAGCATGTTAACAGTTGTCAGATTCCTCCTTTGGATATATGACATACTAATTAGGAGTTTTAAATGGTCCTGATGATACTCCATAACATGGACTCTTTACTATCATACTGGACCATGTGATCCCGGTTGTGATTTTCTCCCGTCAAGAGTATTTCATCACCAAATGTAAAACAGATGGACTGAGTGTCGACCTCCTACCACCAAAGGACCGGCAGCCATTGCTGCCACAGAAGTGCGCAACTTCAAGCTCTGTCTTCGTCAAAAAAATTGCATGTCCATCGGACCAATGTTAGCAGTTATTTTTAACAACCTGTCCAATCGTACAGTCATTTCTCACTTCTTTTCTCTTTTTTGAGGAGAATTTTCCCACAATTTGTTTCATGAGATGAACTTTTACATTTAATTCCTTGTAACCACTCTCTCCCAACTTCTTTTCTTCCATAGTTCTCTGACCTTCACTCTCAGGAGTTATGGGGTAATTAAAAATGATCACGAAGACTTGCTTAGAAACTAATCCAGAAGCTACTTGTCCAATTTATGCACCCAACTCCGCATCTCTTCTTCTGAAGCCCATAAATGACTACCCCCATTGCAAGAGAGGTCCCTTTCATAATTTACATATGCACGCGAGCGCGCACACACTCGCACACCCATTTACGTGGAAAATACAATCAGCTCTTTAGAACAAGCATTTATCACAACTGTAACAGGTAGACAGCAATCAACCAACCAAATGTAATGTATCAGGCTGAATGACTCTATTAAGCTTTATTCAGACCAAAAATACTGCTCCAAACTGGCTGATTCGAACACATTTGGCCACATGTTGCTTGATCCCACAGGTCTGATGTAAAGTTGATGTCTGATGAACCGCTGCAGCAGTGGGATTCAAAAAAAAGGAATTGGTAAAGAGAAATGTCAAGATTATCGAAAAAAAATAATGTATTAAGCAAGAACTTACAGCGAGCTGTGAGATAATCTCTAAGCTCGTATCAATGTGCCAATCTGACTCCAACTGCCGAACAAAAGATATTCTTCCATGTTCCGTACTGCAAAAGAGAACCTGCAGAGCAGTTTAGGAAACATGTAACTAAACAGGAGATAGAAGGAGCTCAAAACTCTGCAACGGCACATCTGTGTTAAATCTGTAATTATTCTTCTCACAACTAATCAACTTAGAACTGGGGATGCTGTAATTGGTTAAGTTAGATGAGATACATTTCTGTCACAGCATTTACTCCATGTAACTTATTGGCTTACCGGCAAAAAAAAGCTCAACAGACTAAACTAGAACGTGACAGGAGAAACTTGCAATACAAAATTAAATAGAAGCAATTAAATTTCAATAAACAAGAAGGTTTGAGCATAAAATTTTACCTTATCCTTGATCAGGCCACCAGTTTTGAAAAGTCCAGCTTCCTCCAAGGCTAATAAAGCTGTTGCCTGAAACCATAATTTTTATAATGAGTGTCAAACAGAAACTCAAACATTGCATGTGCATAATGAGCCAACTTAACCCAACATATAAGTAAATACTACATAGCTAACTTGTATTGCTACAAGCAATATAGAGAGAGCACTACACACCTCACTTTCATCGTCAAGAACTGTTTCCATCAAATACAGATCACAACATTTAGCGATTTCCAAAAGTAATTCAACAACAGAGGATCTCACTGATGCATGTTTCTGCAATACAGAATACAATAAAAACAGCCAGGTTTAACCTAAAACAATATACAGAAAAGGATGAATCAACCAAAATATCACCTGAAGCTCCTTGGGAGCACTTTCCTCAAAAACCACGCCAAGCAGTTGACAAGTCACCTATGCTAGAAAGAAAGTTAATGAGAATTAAAGCTTTTAAAGATGACGTGCAAATATACAAGAACTGATTATAGGCAATCTTTGTAATCATGCATATTTTTTTGGAAAAAAGAAGACATTGCACACAAAACGTAAACATAAAAAAATTATTTCCTTGCTATCCAATAACTTAATTTGTCTTTTTCTCCTTAAAAGGAGAAGAAAGAACTTGAGACCTATCTAACTCCAATCCGAGCCTGCTTAAAACCTGACCATTTTTAACTCTGTGACCATGATAAGAGAGGCTGCAACTAAACAATTTTTGCAAGATGATCATCATCCTCAAATGCATAATAATATGCGCTCTACAGAACAGAACCCATGCAGTATTTGAAGCAAGAAGGAAGAGACAAGCAAAACATACAACAGCAGTTTCACAGGGCATATCTAAAAGTAGGTACATGAGCCTTGAACTTAATATGACATTAGTACTTTTCACTCACTGTCGGTTCATTACTGTTTGTTTACATTCAGTGCTCCTTATAAGAATGCAGCTTAATTGACTGTTTCAGATCTAGCATAGCCATAACAGTCAGCCACAGATGGAGATAGGTCTAATAAACTAAGAATATTGAGATTCATTTATGTAATAATAAAATTTCAGGCTCATCTACTCATTAGCATCCATAAAATTATGCACAAACGGGGCCCTGATGAACCAATTCTTTCCATGCTTCCATATTGGTCGTTTGCTTGCATAGATTGGCTAATATTAAAGTGAAAGCAGCAACACCGATTTTAGATATCTATGACAGATTTTCTTGTAACAATTCAGTAAAGATTTGGGACAAATCATAAATACACAAGAAAATAGCTAGAAATATTCTTTACACAGGTCAGTAAATGGGAGAGTACCTTCCTACTTCCTTTGAGTTTACTTCTCACAATTTGCTGAAGACCGGGCTGGAAAACAAAAGAAAAAAACTGTAAAAATTACCTAGACAATTTTTTAATTAAAAATATCATTGGCTACTCGTATGAAATGATATTCACCTCGGATTGAGACAGGAGTTCGGCAGTAGAATGAGTGTTTGCTAACAAATCTTCTTCAGCTCCAGAAGGAGTGGAATGGTTGGAGGCAGCCGCAGAACCCAATCGTTTCTGCTGATTTATATTATGTCTACTTGGAGACCTCAGAAACTTCCATGTGAAAGCTAACGCAATCGCAAACCCAGCAAGAGCTCCAACCGAACCAGCACTCTAGAAAATGGGACATACCAAGTACTTTAGTTCATGCCTAATACTACACTTCTGCAGAAAGCCGTATTTTCTAATTGACATTCTAAGTAGATATGATAGTAATTTGTATGACACAAAGTGAAAAAAAAACCCTTTTTCACAGACATAACAAGACAAAATAAATAAATGGTGATATAAATTACGCTCTTGTATAAATATTTGACTCTCAAATTATTTCTTCAATAAAACAAACTTATATTATTATATATCTCGAGATCCCAGAGATAATAATTATCATAATACATATCTCCATAATCTAACTACAAGTGTCAAATAACTACGAGTGTCAAAATGTCTGTACAAGTATTTAAAATCCCTTTCCGAATTTTTAAAAAACCAACAAATATGAAAATTGCGTTGCACAAAATAATTATCTGAAACGGAACAGAAGGGATATGTGGACTTCAATTCAACTCTACTATATATCAAATATAATCAATCTACTACAAATTCAAATAACACAAGAAAGGATGGAGGATCAGGCACCTTGTGATTGAGCAAAATCATCACAACTTCAGAGGCCTTGCGGTTGAGCTGCTTTCCTAATCTAGTAATAAAATTCGCTGCCTGCACCCACAAGGAATCCACCATCTCAGAGGAAGGGCGAGGACATGAGAAATGACCGATTCCGCAGGCTGGCGGGCTTGGGCATATAAGAAGAACTCAAGTCCAAGAAAACGGATTTCGAGTCCAAATAAAAAACAAGGCAAACAAAAGAATTTGGGAGTGGCGGGTAACGACGAGATTCTGGATTATAAAAAATTAACTGAAACACTAATTAGAGTTTATAGGTGGAAGTTGTACATGAAGTCGTACCTAAACTCAGGATAAACTTTGCCTACAGTGATATATTCCTACGCCTATACGCCTTATATTAGATACGGAAAAGCGAATCCATGTTGTCAGGTCACCTTCTCTATACAATTAAAGTTAGGGCTGTGGATGGGTAAGCATTTACCCGCCTCACTCTATCCAAAAGTTGTGGGTAGGTAATTGATAAATAGGTAATGAGTAAAATAAGTGGGTAATTTTGCCCGCCTATTTATTATGTGGGTAGGGTATAGATAATCTATTATCTATACTCATTACTCATTATTCGAATCATATATAAATATACAATTGTATATATTTCCTAAAGAGCATGTATTCTATTTGGAACATTTTATATTTTTATTGTAACATTTTGTACTTTTATTGTAAGACATATGATAGTTTTCTAAGAAATATATATAAATTTATAATACAAACTTATGATAGAAAAAACAGAAAAGAATGTGGTCAATCTTTGGTCTTTTTATGTTATGCTTGTTGCATAAAGTGTGTATCTTAAAGAGAAAATATAAGTTTTATGCTCGATAAATCGGAGTAAAAGAGTAAATGATAAATGAGAGGATTTTATGTTGAAAGAGCAGTGAGAATTTCATTTTTTAGTTTTTGATGTCACGTTCTTTGGTTTTGACAAGTACTCAATTTTTACTCTATTATAGCTTATCGAAAAAATAAGGTTTGTATATGTAACAAGATTAGTTTTGTATCTTGTAACATTTTGGTATGATGATGGAGGGATTTTGGAGTAGCAAAAATTAGTTTCAAGTCTTAATTTTTTTTATAAGTATAATATGGTGTCATATTCTTATTATATTAATTTTTTTATGAACTGTGAGGTTTTTATATGCAATATTGCTCATGTCCTTATTGAATTAAAATTTTGATACATTGAATAGGTTTTTAAAAGATAAATGATTTACTACAACTTATTTTGTATTATTATTTATTGATTGGTTGGTTATTTACCGGTTGCCCACCCATTCACCTATTGGATAATAGGTAATAGGTAGGGTACAAATAATGAATGAGGAAATGGGTAGTGGGTAGGGTATGGGTTAAATTTTTGGAAGTGGATATGGATGTGGGTAAAGCCTTACCCGACCTATACCCTACCCATTGACACCCCTAATTGTAGTAGCACAAACCCTATAATATATAAAAAAATATGTATATAAAAATTATTTTTTAAATTTTACTTATAATAAAAAATAATATTTATGCTCTATTTTCTTTATGCTCGAGGCCTTACACCACCCACTATCCTTAGGGTATAACATATGGTCAAATAACGGCAATGTGTAATGAGGCCATCACAGATAATGATATTCCTATACCTACTTTCTTATATATAAACCTTATACAATGAAAATTTAATCTCATATTGTTAGGTGAGACCCACCTTTCCTATCTTATTAAAGGTGGTATAAGACTTGTGATATAGAAAAAATTGAGAGTGATATTCCGACACCATAGGCTTTATACTACTTATGATTGACTAGAAAAAAAATTCTCATATTGTTAGGTGGGACCCACATTCCCTACCCAATCAAAGGTAGTGTAAGTCCAATAGAGCATAGAAATATGGTGTACACTTACATTAGTAAGAATGTACATGTATTATCTATATAAATAAACGAGAATGTATATGTATTATCATATAAATATATATTTAAAGAAATAAAATAATAAAATATATATTGAACAATATCCGCTGTACACTTACACTAGCAAGAATATATATTTATTATGCATATAATTAAAATTAGATAAGATAAATTAAAATAAATTAGACATAAAATATATATTGAACAAATGTCTTTCTTGTTATAGCTACAGTACATTACTTTGAGAATTATAATGATCTTTAGTTATACAGATAAGCATTATATTAACTCATATCTACTCGTAGTGGGCAACTGTAAATCTAAATTTCATAGGTAAAATACTGTCATAGGTTAGCAAGGACAATAGTGTCAAAGGACTCTGCTATGGAACACATTATTTATATTAAGGACCAGTTTTAATAATTTTATATTACCTCCCGTTTTAATTAAAGAAATGCATGGGCTAATTAGGATATATGTTATACTTTGATCTATTGTGTTATGATCTGCTATGCTTTGATGAGATGTGTGATGTGTTCCATCTCGCTCTGGGGTAGAGCGAGACGCGTGGTGTGTATTTGGTCTTAGCTCAGTGATAGAACTAGATGTGTGATTGTGTTCCGTTTCGCTCTAGTGTAGAGCGAGACGTGTGGTGTGTGTTCGGTCTCGGCTCAGTGATATAGCGATACATGTGATTTTGTTCTGTTTCGCTCTAGTGGTGTAGAGCGAGACATGTGGTGTATGTTCGGTCTCGACTCAGTGATGAAGTGATACGTGTGAATGTGATTAGATCCGCTATGGGGTAGAGTGAGACATATTATGGTGGTCGTGTGGTACTCGACTCTACAATAAAGTGAGATGTGTGTTTCTAATAATTTATCAATTTTTGTATAACTAGCTTGTCATTACCTCTTGTGTGATAATTTAATATTGACTATATCAAAAAACTATTGCAAAGAAACAATGAAACGAGCATCATCTCCTTCCACAAGGATAGAATCATCGCATGTAAAATGAAGAACATGGAGCAGCCAAAGATCTACATAATTAGACATGTCATGAGAGGTCATAAAGGCCATTAACAAAAGAGTAGTGCTATTCTGACATGAAAAAACACACGCCAAAAGCCACCTCATCATTTTTAAACCCTTGATGTGTAGAGCCCATAAAAAAAATGTGCCCTACACATCAAGGGTTTGAAAATAATGAAGTAAACTTTTGACGTGTGTTTTTTTAACGTCATCAAAGTATTTTTTTTAACGTTGTCAAAGTATTTTTCTTAACAAAAAAAAAACTCGTATAGCTGACCAATTTTCATAATTAAGTACCAACTTACATGGGGCATGGGGTACTAATTCTAATAAATTAATAGTCCCCTACGTGCTATAATCAGAGCCCCATGTCGGCGGGTTAGGAAGTTGGTCACAGGAGAATTGGTCAGGAAAACCACCAGCGGCCGTAAACAACCCCAGCCACTTGAACTTTGTAACAAAACTAAACCAAGGGCCCAATTTTCCCAGGCCCATGGGTCCCAGGTTGGCTTTCCTAATCCTGCCTATTAACCACAAGGGTAATATCGAGAATATAGATCCTGCCCGTGAATTGGAGGGACCCCGGTCAAGCTCCGCCACTATCTCCGGCTAGGCCACCGTATAAACCTCCTCCGTGGATTTTGGGTCTTGGCCCCGTATATTGTCTCAGGTATTCCTACGGTCAGATACTCCACCCCCTGGGTAAGCGGTCCTGGTTCTTAACCCTATTCAGAAAACTGTTTTTTTCCTTCATTAAAAAAAGCTTAATGCCATGTTCTCTTCCTTAAAGATGACATAATTGTTGATTATGATACATACAAGCTCATTCTGCTCCTTTCTACTTATATATGCGGATAAATATATATGTGAATAGATTACTGCTGTTCTACGGTGTTAGCGGACAAGACGTCTATGTGATCCTTTTGTCTCTCCTACGGTGTGTTACAGGGGATCAAGCCAAGGTCTGTGCAAATGCAAAAGCATTTTCTTTCATTTCCTGTCTATTCAATTCCTTGTTCCAATCTCCATGTTCTTGATCAATCCCTCTGTTAATCAGCCCCTGCTGATACTCTCTGAAATTGGGTTTTTCTTGGTAATGAAGTTTCCATCTTTTGTCTTTGTTCCCTTCTTCAGATTGGTCTGTTTTGCTATTCTTTTTTCATAGACAGCAGAAAGGAAAATGGGTCTGCCATTTTTTTTCTCAGGAAAGTAGTTTTTTTTATTTGGTAACAATAGATGAGGGGCATGATCGTCATTGCAAAGAGAGAGAAATCCAGCTTCAGCCCATGAGGTGGATGCTTCCTCCGCTTCCAAGTTTCCCAACAGAAAGAGCAGATAGCTATCTCTTAATCATATTATTCCTCGTAATATCGTTTCAATACTGTTTTGGATCAAAACTTATTGTCAAAAAGATATCTTTTCGATCAAACAATAAATTTGATACCCGTATACTTCCTCATTCGTCCTCACCGGTCGCTTCTTTCTCCTCCACTTCTTCTTCTTCTTCTTCTGCTTCTTCTCCTACTTCTACTTTGTACTCAAATTTTTTTTATTGACCCATTATTATAATCTGTAAGACTTGTTTGTTTATGTTCGTATCTTTGTTGGTTTACCAGCTGAGGCGTCCGAGATGGAGGTGGGGAGTGCGAACAGGATAAGATCGTGTGCGTTGGATCTGCTGGCGATGGTGGGGGAGATGGTGATGGACGGAGAGGATGACGAGGAGGGGTGGGATCTCATGGGGAGGGACCTCCGCCTAAAGACCACCTTCCTCTACTGCGACTTCTCCCACCTCATCTCCGCCACCCCTGACACCGAGAAGCAGCCTCTCACCGACCTCGCCAACCGCCTCTTCCAGTACATCCATGAGGTGACCTTCCCATGTCTCCTCTCTTCGTCTTCTGTTTTGTCTTTCCCTTTTTTTTTTTCTGAGACTCTGCTTTCCGTTCATTTGATTTCGTTTCAAGATCACCTTTATTTCCTTATTTTGGTTTTGTAAGTTTTGGTTTCTTTCATTTGTTTTCTCTTTACAACGAAGTCAATTATTGAATAAACAACAGTAATTACATTGTTGATGACGAGAATTACGATAACTTCATTATTTCGGTCAAGTTTTGCTTTTTTTTTAATAATTTATTTCTTTTAGTCCCGTTTGAGCTGAGGCTCACGTTTGTTGGCATGAGCCTAAACATCGTTGGCAATCATAATAGAATTCAAAGGCAGATATTACTCAAGAAGCATATTGCTCATAATTTTTTTTTTATATTTTTTATATTTTAAAATTTTTTGTTGATAATAGATGTGCCATGGTTTCTGTGATATAAAATATGGCCTAAAAATCTGCTGAAGTCTGAGCAGGATGTGTGTTTTAGGTGAAAATGTCTTCTCATTGACTGCTGGCTTTTCCTATTTTTATGACAAGAACAGGCAACAGGTCTTCCTAGAAAGTTTGTACAGCTTGTCTTGGTCAACTCAGTAGGCATGATGTTCTTTTTCTGAGAAACCAATGCAGTCATCGTTCTAGACTGGAGTTCTTTTCTGGTCTACTAGTCCAATTTCTACATTTAATATATATGCCATCTTTTGTGTTGGAAAAAAACACCTTACCACCTAATTCCAAACTCATCTCCATGCTCTGTTGGTGTCCTGAATCTCATGTCCTTAATCAGGTTTCATGTGAAACAATTTCTTATTCTTCTCCTGATTAGGAAACCAACACCAGTTCAGTTATTTTGTGTAAAAATGCAATTGATTTCATGTTTGTTAAGATTAAAACTTTAAGTTCAGTTCTTTTCGTAAGAATGAAATTCATTTCATTGTCTGTTAAAACCCAAAACTTGAGGATCATGTTTGAGTGGCCATTAGAGTCACTTTAAATCTACTTAAATCAAAGAACATCTAATTGTGCTGAATAATGATGCTGCTACCCGTTTGATTCGAATGTGCTGTTTTTTTATTTATTCGAAGTCAATTTTTCAAAATAGATGTCTTTTTTTATTAATAATCTGGCAGAGAGTTCTGACTAGTACTTGTGACTGCTTTAAGTAATATTTCCGCTTTCTTTGACAAGGAGCCAATTTCTCTGTGGTCCATGGCCGTATATAGAGAGAGAGAGGCTCGTTTTTGAAATTATGGGCTGGCGACTACGCGAACTAAGGTTCTTAGGATTATTAGGTCTAGATCTGACGTACTTAGGAGGTATTTACTCCTTGCGACATCAGATTTAGATCTGATGGCCCTAAGAGTATGGGCTCATGCAGTCACGCGAGACCGCGCTCTTATAAAATTTTACTTACATATATATAGAGAGAGTTCTGTTTATATGAGCCCATGCTCACGCACACCCACGTGTGCTTGAGCTTTATGGGCCGCCGGATGTAAATCCGATTGCCCATAGAGCCCAGACGCACAGGTGCGCATGAACCTAGGCTCATATTAATTTTTCCCATATATATATCTTATCTTATTATTCAGTTTAAATTATAGAGTAAAGGAGGCATAGTTGGTAACATGGTGGGATGATGTTTTGGTTTTGCAGTTGGACAATGCGGTAAAAATCCGGAGTATTTCACTGACGCAGCACCGTTACAGTGATGCAGCTCTGGTCCTCCATGAAGTCATGGCTCTCATGTCCTGAATGATAATTACAACAGGAGCTTTAGTTGAGCGTTCCCATTCTCTAAGCAGGATTCTTTACTCTATACCTACACCATGCCTGCATGTAGATATTTAGTTGTAATATTTTTAGACAAAAAGTGCCCATCTCCAAATCAAAATGCTTTTGACACTTTACGTCGTTGCTGACCCTGAAATTTTAGCCAAAAACTCCACAGCAAATTTGACGCTAGGTTTGCATTGTGTGAGTGTCTGCATTGTCGATTTTCAAAAAGAAAGGGCCGGTAAGGATGGTAATTGGACAGACGCGTTCGATTTTTTTCTTTTTGTTGGCATTAAGCAACGCGACATATACTTGCAAATAGGAATGCTCACAACATGAATGCAACGTTGTCGCCTGCACATCAATATTTGTTAGCGTGCGTGATGCAAGTGTTGTTGTGTGCGAGCACATGCACAAGTCTGATTTGATATTCTAAAATAAACGAAAGTTAATTTTTTATTTAATTTGAAAATTATATTTTCATAATAAAAATTCTCAAGTGAGTTTTGGTTGGTCATAACAAGTGATCCTAAGTGAACTTTGTATGATGCTCACATATTTTATCCAACTAAAATCTAATTAAAATTTTTTGTTAAGCAAATTCGTTGTATAAATATTATTATCCTAACTAACTAATGCAAAGTAAGCTCGCCATCTCCAGTTGTTGTATGACAGCCACCCGGTCCCATGGGCTTCATTGAAGTTCCCATGATTGGGGGCGTGAGCTTACGCTTTCATCATTTTCTGGACTGGCTTAGGGGTGTCATCAACTTAACTTTATGTATATCACGCTCGAATGTGTGGCTATGTATTTTAAATATGTAGCTTTTTTCACATCCAATGTAAAATGTTGTTGGGTTGGGCTCCATATAAATTATAGTAACCCAAACTTGACCTAATGCGAATATGCCAAACCCGAAATATATTTTTAACTTTTAAAAAAACCACTTGATTATAAGAAAATACAAAATTTTAAATAATGATTTGGTCTTATTTCTTACTCATAAAAAATTAAGAGTTATTATCAAAACACAATTAAAAATATAAGAATTTAATATTTATAACCTTGGTTGGATCGAGTCATATTTGTCACACCCCCTAATTTTACATATATGTCTTTCATTATATATATATATATATATATATATATATATATATATATATATATATATATATACACATCTCCATTTTAAAAGAAAATATCATAAATCTCCATTTATCCTTCTTGGCAATTGGAGTTGTAAAATATATGAAGTAAATAATTGAAATAGAGAATTATGGATATGAGTATAATTAACCTTCACAATTATTTGATTTGATTATAATAACTTTAACAAATATCTATGTAGCTATTATATTAAAATATTCACAAGATTCACAAGTTTATAATTGCATGTTAATAATATCTAGTTCAATAAAAAAAATGACACACTCATGTGCCTTGTCAAAGTAAGCTGAAAAATATGCATAAATGCAGAGTCTAAAATATTTTATATGATATGTATGATTTCATTGTTAAGTAAGTATGATATTATAATTAGTGTGGCGCATGACATGACATATTGCATGTCCGCTTAAGCATTTATATTTATATGCCGCACATATATTATAAATTAGTGTAAAGTTGGTTTAAGCTTACTGAGTTTGGCCCGTGAGTGGTTTTTCACTGTATGTATTTCTGTACATAGGTACTCAATGATTTGATAGAATGTGGTTGCAAAGAGACTACGATATTAAGTGATCATGTGGCTTCAACTCACTACTACAATTTCTCGTAAAGATAATTTTGTTTGAAATAATTTTTGTAAAATTTATTTATTATATTTTTCTTAATTATTTGTGGAGCTAGGTCATGACAACACCCCCCTTGTATTGTTCTTATCTCAATAATGTAGGTCTATTTCATATAACAAAAAAAATGTTTCTTCTATTTTGGGCTGCACGGGCATATGGACTTTTTATGTTTGGTCCTTGGCTCTCCCCTATTTACAACAAGCTTGAAGTATTCATGCCCGACCCACAAATGGACTTGAAATTTTTAGGCTTGAACTAGCTATTTTGTGGGCTAGATTAGCCTACCACTTTTAGCCGAAAGCATTTTTAATACTCCCATTTGACAATGAGCTTAACTTAAGAAATGTATGAGATCGATGATATACATGCTAGCACACATTAATGTCAGTAATTACTGGTGCTAATATGTATCTAGTTGATCTCAAATATCAAGGGCTCCCATGTGTTCCCTAAGCTAGGCTCATTGTTAAAGTAGAACATAAAAATAAGTCTCCCTTTTCAGTAGTACATAAAACCCAAATCCACCTTTATTAAATATCCATCAAGAAGGGGATGGTGGGTCATGGCTGCACAACTCATCTCACAAGAGAAACCTACCATCAGCTATGGAGAGCCCATGGACCATTTCGCTTGGCCCATCTTGCACATGTCCAAACCACGGTTTAGAACTTTTGTCAAGTATTTGAGTGACAGCCAACAAGCTGGGCCACAGCCCACTTGGGCTAGCTAATGTGAGCTATCGGCTTACTACATCTTTGGCTTCATGATTTACACCATGGTTTCCAGCCTTATCCATTCCTAAGCTTCCAATCAAATTCTCAAACCTCACAAATAACTGTGACTGCAGATGCCAGCACCAACGATCTGCCTCCACTCACCCTCTTCCCCCCCAGCTTTCACTCCCTCATCCAACTCTAGCAAGCCTGGAACTCTTCCTCATAATCTCCTCCAAGTCCCCACCAGAAGAAGAGCATCAGCCATGGCAGCTCTAGCAACCATTTTTCTTGCACAAAAAGCAGCATCCACCTTAAGCGCCGCCGCTGCTTTTGATCTCAGAGTGACCACTCCGGACCAAACACTGGAAGAGGCAGAGGCTGGGGTAAGATTCCACGCCCAGCAGCTACTGGATATCAAGCTCCTGATAGATTTACAGTCATGGAAGGAGGCACAAAAAGCTCTTCGAGAGAGCTCCTCCTATTTGAAGCAGGACATCTACACTATTATTCAGGCCAAACCAGGGAGCCAAAGGCCCCAGCTGAGAAAACTCTACTCTAGGCTCTTTAACAGCGTTACAAGTGTGAGTTCTATCATCCCATTTCCTGAAATTCTTTTCCTATTTGCTTTTCAGTTGTTGGATGTTCATAGTTCGGTGGCCTTTTCCCCAACTTGACTCGTTCATTAACTGTTAAACTGTGCAGTTGGACTATGCAGCTCGAGACGGGGATTCAACAGTTGTGCAAGAATGCTATAACAACATAGTTGAAACTTTAAATGAATTTTTTGGCATTATATAGTCCCCAACGAGAGCAATTTTTATTTTTATAATAACAGAGTACTCGGGATACAGGATACGGATACTCTTTCCTTTTTTCCCCTGGAGAATTAGATACCTGGGCATAAGAGATGATAACCTTTTTATTTTTAGAAAAATCTTTCAATGCTTTCCAACTTTCGTAGTGTTTCAATAACATCTTCTGTAATCATAGTGTCGAAATTCGGCGAATTTAGCCAAAATTCTCCAAAAAAAGACCTTGGCGTAATTTTGGCTACATTTTTTTAACCCAGATTTTCGGTAAAAAGTTGATGTTTTGGGTTTATTTTTTTTTAAAAAAATCTAGTTTAGCTGGTTATAAGGATGTGGGTTCCAGTATTTTTTTTCTAAATTTTTCCTAATTCAACTGAAATGACCCGGGTCTAATTGAAGCCAAATTCCAAACTTGTCACCAAAGTTGTAATTGGGTTTAATAGAACACATGACAATATGGGGATTACAACATAGCCACCTCTTACTTCAATACTGTAAATTTAAAATTCTACTCGTAAGCTCACAAGTTTATTCTAGACAAGTGCCACGAATATTTAATATAAATTTTAAATTCTATTGTGAGTGCACAAGTCTATTGTAGACAAGCGGTCAAGTCGAGTGCTGTTCTCACAAAGGTTGGTTTAATTTTGTTATAAGTTTTAAATTCTACTCACAAGTATACGAGTTTATTGTAGACAAGTCGCACAAAAACTTAATGTAAATTTGAAATTTTACTTGCAAGTGCATGAATCTAATTGTAGATAAGCGGTCAATTTGAATGTCAATCCTCGAGGATTGGTTTAGTTCTTTTGTTTTTGTTGTTATTGTCTACTTTTAATTTTTGCACATGTACTTTACTAGTTTGTATAATTTTGACATTTTTATGCATTGTTGGTTTTTATTACTCTAATTTACCATTCTTATCGTTCACTTTGCACTTTCACACACTTTTCATTGATTTTTTTTATAACACACATTTGTTTTTTATATGCTTCATTGGTTTTTGAGCCATCATTGACAACAAAAAAAGTCACCATTAAATAGTGATAAATTGTGCCAAGGTTTCACCCATGATAATGCCAATTAAGATAAATATGAAATTTTGTTTATAAAATTTATTGAACAATGATTAGTTTTAATGGAATATGGAGAATAACGGATTCCTTGTCTAACCTTGATTACAAAAACATACCTCACAAATGAATTAAGATGTTGATTATACACTTGAACTGAAGGAAAATTAGAATAAAATCTACAAAGACTACTGACTTCATAAGGCCGAAGTGCTAAACCATTAGGCTACACAAGGGTCATAACCAAGTTCCGAAGGTTTCTTCTAAAAAGACTTTTTGGTTGTAAGCCTTAATTTGTGAAAAACATAAAGAGGAGATATATAAAGAAACCATGAAAGACAAAAGGAGCGGCAACAATTATGGGAAACAATACCCTCTCCCAAAGATGGAGTGAGGAAAGAATGCTAGGGGGCCCAAAACACATTATAAAATTTTTACAAGTTTATCTATCATAACAAAAGATTAAAATATGGTGTAAATCAATTTATTTCTTTTCATATAAGTACAAAAAATTTTAAGAGACAAATGCAAGGTTTCATAAATCATTGTGGCTTTCTCTAGATTTGAGCCCCCCAAAAGCAAAATAATAGATAATAAAATCACCAAATAGTGGTATCATTATCAAATTCATTCCGTTAAAGTTAGAGAAACACAAAAATGATGTTTTTGGAAGTAAGATGTAAACATGGTAACTCATAACTCCACGTGGATGACCTAATATGGCAGCAACAATTTCTATTAGATAGTTGTTGTTTCCTAGTACCCTAAGTCTTTTGGAAACAAGTTATCAATTTATATACTTCATATTTCAACACATACCCTCATGTGCAAGCATAAACTATGCATGCAGACATCACTACGGGGCACAAATGTGGGGTATATATTCCTCCAACAAGATTTGAATCCCTCCCAAAACTTAGAGCGCCAATACCATGGTCGATAACTATTATTTGCAAAAAATTGAGCTATTAGGAAACTAATTATCACACCCTACACATGTAGATATCTATCAAACTTCTCACATTAACACACAAAAGGAGCACACAATTGCATCCGATAGGACTCAAACCTAGAACTTGGGTTCCCATACTATGTTAGATGACCATGTTCCTAAAAGCTCAAGCTATTAGGAAATGGATTATCAATATTTTTACCTCATATCTTAACAATCCCCTACATGTGCAAACATCCATTAAGCTTCACACATGGACACACATAGTGGGTGCACACCTATGTACAAAGAGACTTGTGATGTTAGGAAATGAATTATCAATATATATTTCATATTCCAACACTCCCCTACACGTGAAAGCATCCATCAAGCTTGCATGTGAATACACACATAGAGGGCAAACCTGCATCCAATGAGACTTAAACCCACAACATAGGCACTAATACCAAGTTAGATAATTGTTATCTCCCAAAATCTCAAGTTGTTGGGAAAAAATTATCAATATAGTCACTTCATAATCCAAGAGTTTCAATCTCTTAAATTATCATTCATTTTTACTTTCTAAAGGGCAAATGCAAAAAAGAGTGAATAACTTTGGCAACAAAACAATAAAACATTTCATTAAAAAAGGAAGTCATTGTTGCAACAATGATTAATGTATGTACTTTGGGTAGATTACCCCATCTAGATAATATTCCTTTTAAATTCATTAATTTATATGAGCTCATTGAACTAAAGAAAAAGTTGCATTTCTTCCTTCCCATATAAATTGCCTTGATTCAAAAAACCTTGTTCCATATTAATTGTCCTATATTTTATCATCCTACCTATAGTAATTAGTAAATGAGGTAAATATGGTTAGTGGATGGAGTAAAAAAGGTTCATAAATTGATTTCTTTAAAGATCACATTTGTTCAAATGTGGACAACTAATATTGGACAAAGGGAGTGTAGAGGAAAATTATGTTTTCGCAATCCTGTGACAAAATCACTAATGGATCTAAGAGTTTAGTATCCGTTATAAATCTAATAGATCACCACATTGCTCCTAAAATTAGTATTTTAAACAAAGAAAGAATTAAGAGTTGTAACTTTTATATATCACAGGAATTTGTATAGCAAAACTTAAACAAATCTAAGTGTAACCTATGATTAATCTATGAATCAATCTACAAAATCTTGCAAGCATCACACAATGATTTTTACTTGGAAAACCCTAACTAGGGTTAAAAACTACGAATAACCTCTCTCAACCAAATCAATGCATACTAACAAGCAAGACATTTTTACAAGACTAAGAACAAACCACCAACCTCTAGATACTCCAACCCAAACAAAACTCCTTTTCTTGTTTTGATATCTTATTTTTTGTTGTTGACCTTCAAGTTTCCCAACCCTTGAAATTTTTTTCCTCATGTTTTGTCTTCGTCTTCTTCTAGCTCTTCAATCAAAACTCTTTTTTATTATTGATTTGCCTTGAGCATTCTTTAATCTCTCCTTGATTAAGAATCAGTTGCAACTCCTCAAGTTGGGTGTGATGTCGTAAATAAACCCTGAACAATTATTCATAAAAAAAAACAATTAAAGGATCGCTTATTGGCTAATTGAATTGATCTTCAAAGTATGTAGCCAAAAGAAAGTTTTATACTCTCAAAACCCAATAAAGTAGACTCACCAATCTCTCTCTATTCTAACAATAGATTCTCTATCATTTTCCCACATCTAAAATACACCTTTTATAGACAAGTAAGTTGGATTAGGTATTAGACCTTGAATAGGAATCAAATTTTATTCAAAATGACCTATTTTGGGAAATTGCATGTTCTAGCAATCAATCGCTACAATAATCTATTATAGTATGTAATTTCAGAAGCATGAACTGTTGATCACTACAGTAATACTATGGTATCAAAAATCTAAATTATTACCCGATCAATACCTTTTTAATCCATATCTATTTTGGGTGAAATTTTTACATACTTGTGCAAATTTCTACTCATTCTCTACTCCTTCATTTTCCCACACATTAATATGATAAACCCTTTATCCTAAGTGTGTAAATGTAATATGTGCACGTATTTTTACCATCCAAAACTCTTCTCAATACTTCTATGTCCTCTATTTTACTTGTACTTCACCATGTGGTCTTGAGCAACAAATATTTTATCTTATGACTCAAATTTCACATCAATTTGACATTGTTTTGTTGACCAAAATAAGAATACAATACATAGGACCACATATGTTCTAACAAGATCCATATTGTATCTTAAATTTATTAGGCTTGATTTAAGAGGTCAAGATGAACTTAAAGAGATTTTGAAGTTTGAAGCTGTTGAATATTCAAGAAAGTCCAACCAAAAAGCTACATACGAAGATCATTAAAAAGACATGTGATCCATAACACACTAAGGTTTGAAGAGTATTTCTTTCTTTTTTACATCTTATTTTACCTATCCAATAAGTAAGAAAGATTTAGAAAGATATTTGAAGTACATGTTAAGTTTACTATTAGTCAATTGATCTATCTATTCTAGTAATATTCACATTGATCGATCTACCTTTAAGTTGATTGATCTATTTGTCGGGTAAATCAATATACTTGGACGCAATGTGTTGAAATTAGCCAATTCCGATTCAAACTTACCTTAAACACCTAGGCCAACCTACCCTATGTATATATAGTATGTTTCCATGAAATAACTAAGGTGACATATTTCACCTCGAAAAAACCCTCATTTGATTTGTAGTTAATTTATGTCTCTTTTCTCTTATATATCTCAAAGTTTGTTGTACAAGTGATCTTTTTTTATTTATTTATCCACCTTGAGTCAAACAAACCCTTACAATCATGTCTATTCAATTATAGGTTTTTCTTCAAAGTTTTCCTTAAACTGTAAAAGTTCTTCTTTCAATTTTTTTTAAGAGTCTAATCACTAGAAAATAATTGTTGGCATTCTTTGGTGGATCTATAGAGATGATCGATCATGTGCTAAGAAAATTGATGACATGACTATTGGTGGAAAAGTTAGCACAAAGAATGTGACCAAGAGGAGATTGGTTTGTTGAGAAGTGAAGTTCATTTCGAGTAAATTAAGAAATTGTAATAAGATGACTTGTAGTGAAATTTTCTACTTAATGGATTTCAAAAGGCTAGAAGAGGTCTCATGGTTTTCCCCGGATGTATTTTCCACTTAAAAAACATGGTGTGTTTTGTTTTTATTGTGTATCTTTTTGCACGCGGGATAGTTTTCAATTAGGGTTGTTTTATTTGTTGCACGATTCAAGTAAAATTGATCCACAAGTTAAATAGATTAATTTTTAAAAATTGTTATGTTGTATGGACGGTCAGACTCACAACGCTTGGCTTCAATGCAATTTTTTGAAGATAATTGTTGCATGCTTGATGTTTAGTGCAATAAAAACTTTTAGGGAGTAAAAAGATTTTAACCAAGCAATCCTTATTTAAGCTAAGGTGATGTAACCTACAATATTTTCATGTTCCCTAATGTTGGAGAGAGAGGGAGAGGGGGGATTGCTTGGGAAGAACCTAAAAGGAGAAAGAAGAAGTAAAAAAGAGGTGATATAATATTGGAAGAATCAGTGGTAATGTTGTGTGGGAGTCAGAGAGAGTGAAAATCTTCCCCTTCTCTTTCTTTTTTGAATAAAACCCAAAATGAAGCAAAAGCATAAGTAAACAAACCTAAAACTGCAAGTGGGTCATTGCAAAAATCTTCCCTTCCTCTTACTTTTTTTAATAGTATGCTTTCTCTTTCTTACCAATATTTTACTTATTGGAGACCAATTAATGGCCCATCAGTTTATTTTCTTTAGCTAAATATTGATGGAGTGGTACATTAAGACTTTGGAGCACAAGAGTTCAATTGAGTACAAGAAAAGCTAATATTTCAAGAGGGGTTGTTACAAAAACAAAAAATGAAACAAAACATCAAGAGGGGCCATGGCCCCATAAGTTCCTTTGGCTCCACCCTGCCTCTCCTTCCAATCATCTCCATTGTGTTCTTTGCTCAAAATGTCCAAGGAGCCCAATAAAGGGTATTTTTGTCTAGATTTGGTGTGTGTGGCAAAGATGTCTGATTTAGTTGACATAGTATGTTGGATTTCATTTATCTCTAATGATGACACTTAGAGACTTCTATGGACCAATTTATTTACTCTGGTGTGTATTATGGTTCCCAGACATGTACACGAGTAAGACCTTGTTTTGTTTTATAGTATGGTTTGATAATGGTTAATATGTACTTTAATTTGATATTTGTTTGACGAATATTTTTAAAAAATATTAATGATATTATTTTTAGTAATTTTATTAAAAATAAATTTAAAAAATCTCAAGAGTGACAACTAGCCTTATATCATTCAAGAGAGCTGCCAAACTTAGTTTTAAATTTGTATACTCACTTGTAGCCAAAAATATGCTTAAAAAACAACCAAGTCTCAAGTGCCAATCTCATATTGTACATCTAACTCTGTTAGGGCATTTTTGTCTAAAGATTCAAAACCTAACATGTAGATTGCCTATACTGTACGACAAAATTCTGTTTGTGCCTGCAACGTAATTTTTAGAAACAACCTGTGGAAAAGCTCACTATGTTTGCCTAATAAATAAATTTCCCATTTTTTACAAACAAGGGACACGAGCAACTATACACGACAACTGAGAGAAAACAAAGCAACTGATACCAAGACGAGGATTTATTGGCATTCAAACACCCTTCATATAAAAGGATCATGCCCGACTTCATGATTTATGTTTAGGGTTGAAAAAGAAATTGAGGCAATGTACTCAACACCAATCATGTGAACACTTTCAGTCCAGGATTTATCGCTTGTGGCACAACATTCAACAATCTATCCAGATAGCTACAGACCCCAAAATGAGGATTTATTTCAGAATCCCCAAGAATATCTCTCATAATATAGTACAGGAAAGCTGACCATTTAAGACCAGAGATCACAAGTTGTCTACATGGTAAATCAGCTTGAAACCCAGGACAGGATGGGCAGCTTTTCTTATTACAGGGTGCTTCACCTCAGTATTAGATTCCTCTTTTCTATTTTTTTTTCTTTTTCTTTTTTTTTTCTCTCTTCTAAATTCCGAAAAGGGATCTTTACAATAAATTTCCTCTTCAGTAGGTTGTGTATACGAAGGATGAAAGCTTCAATCAGCTTCATAATTTATACAGACAAGACTCTTGTACATAGGCAAGATTAGATGGAACTCATATCAGCTCTTGCTTCAATTGAGTGGTACAGGAAGCCAAACTACTATTTCCACCAAACATCAGTCCCTGCATTAGGAAAATATTTTTTATGAATACCTGAACACATCAATCTGGTTTCAAAGTATCAATGAAGACAGACTACAGTTGGCAACATGTACGTAAGCTTACTTGAGCTGCATTAGGAAGGATGGTATTGGCAAGTTCCTCATTAACTGACACTGGTGATGGATCCGTCTGGCTCATAATTCCAGGCATCTCTCTCAAGCTGTGCAAATGCAAATAAATTAAGGCAGCCAACCTTTGTCTATAGAAAAAGCAATTTCAATTGCGAGACATACTCATTCAGGATAACTAAGATATTGTTGTGCGCGCGGTAGAAGAGGTCAATATTTTCCTGTATCTGTATACGATAAAAAATTTGGATATTACTGACAAACATAATTTTGCTATTTGAAATAAAATAAATGTAAAGAAAGCAGAATGCCATCTTCAAGATAAGAAACTTCAAAGATGTTTTGACCTATGTTCACATGTTTTGTTCTTTATAAAAATGGTTCCTAAATTCAGAAGGCTAACTTGTAAAGAAAAAGACTAAATTTGGCAGAGAAAGCAAAAGGACTAGGGCTACTTTGTTTCGTACTCACCCTAAAGGCAGCAAGATTGGCTGTGATCTGGCTAAAAACTTGTTCATTTTCTTCCAGAAGATGCCTAGTGATACTACCGACAGGCAGAACTAACAAATGAACACATAGTGCTGTTAATGTAAAAGAACAAGATAGTTTGATAGCATGATAACAAAGTAACATAAAAGAAAAACATGAGAGAAAAAAAGAATAATTTCAGCCTGCACGACAATGGATGGTTCCACCGGTGGGTTCTTGTTAATAATGAACCACACTACAATATCATGTGCCTAGCATGCCTAATCCAGAGAAAAAACATCCTCCTTTACAAAGAATAGTGGCTACCAGAACCTTCAATCATAACAAGGACAATGAAACTAGAAACTAACTAAGTGTTTTAAGCAACTGCAGACTAGTTGAGTTCATGTGATTTATCTTCTCCTCTAACTAATTGCTTTCAGTTCCACAACAAATAAAAATGTTCATGTCTCTACCTTCATATTCAAAAAATAAAGATTTAGTAAGAAACAAATGCCATATCCCTCTATCATATTCAGAATAAAAACCCAAAAAAATAAAAGAGCGCAATGTTTAGTAAAGAATTCAAAATACACACCTTCAGTTGACAAGCAATCACTAGGGCCAGTAGGATGCGTCATATAGGGGTATGGCGCCACGTTCAACTGTGGAGGCAGGAGAAGAATATTTGCCTTTGATGAAGTATCTAGGAGCTTGTCCTGAAAAATAACCACTCTCAGACAAGAGGATTTTAAAAGTTAACCCTAAAAAAGGCTGACTCATATAACAAAAAAATATTATTTTTCAAAAGTTTTATCCTTAGATAAGAGACCTCAATATGAGTATACCAATAGCAAAATTAAAGAAATAACATGCCTAATCATTCTGAAGTTATGTTCAAGGTGCTACAAAACATAAATTCTTCATAATCAATGGCCTATATTAAGGCAGAGACATAAGTTAAGAAAACAATCACATCATGCTAGGTACATTCTTCTGCAAGTTGCTTAGCTGACATGTAACAGCTTAAAACCCAAACTTTTCAGATTGACCAAAATAGCAAAAATTGTCAACTAAACTCACTATATCAGGTAAATTTATCAGCTCCTGTTGCTTAATAACCTAAACCTATATAGTAGTTTATACCAGTAACGCCCAATGTTTCTTCAATAAGTAAAACATAGAGAATTAATTGGCACAATTCAAAGGAAAATGATTGAATACAAAATATTACCTTTCTGTCCTTCAACTTCTTTCCTGTGCAGGGTTCTTCTTGCTTACGGCGTTTTCCATTTTCCTTCTTCTGTAATGATTTTATAACTCAACAAGAGTTATCTATACAAAATCATTATCTTGTTTTTTCATAAGAATTGAAGAGATAACACATCAAAATGATTATCATGAACATTATCATCATGAAAATCCGACTGCTTAGGACAAACATAAGGATTTTATATTTTGGCTAAGTGTTGGTTTGTCCCCATGACAATAAGCAACATAAGAAAAACAATTAGGATAATACCAAAATCGCAAAAATGAAATCACTAATATGTCTCACAAGTAAGATTCAACTGCTAGCTATAAACAAACTACAGTACAGAGATTATATATAAACCTAAAATTTGCTTTTTACAAATCAGTAAATTATTTCAAAATCGAAATTTCTCTTCTCTTCATATTGGGTTTCAAACATAGAACAGTCATAAGTCATAAATACACCCAATAAGTTACTGCTCTCTGGTCCAACACCGAGCCAAATCAAAGATGGAAACACTAGCAACTGCCAATTGAAGGATAGCAAGATGCAATGACAAGCTCTGGGGAAGAAAAAATAGCCAGTATGTCACATTAATACCTTCAGATATCCCATATGCCTCATCAAGACCTACAGATATCCCATGACTTCTTGTTTAAATTGAATTAATCACTTGCAACGGTCCACAAAATGCTAGGTACTAATTGAGGTCATATAAACTTGTAGTTATCCCTTTGCATTAAAGGGCAGGTGGTGGATACAGATAGGGTGAAACTTTTAAGGGATGGCCCTTAAAAGTTTATTTGGGCCCGTACTTAGGGTGTGGTCAAAAAAATTTAGGCCTGCCATAAATAGGGGCGGGGGGAGGCGAAAAAGCCTGTTTGGCCTGGCCCCAACTATAAAAAATATTATTTTTACTTTTTTTGATAGTCCCACATAAGGGGGAAAGGGAATGAGAAAGAGAAGACGTAGTATATTTTATAGATCAGTTGTGAAAAACCCACCTAAAGGCATATGTTCTTGTGTCTCATGGTCAACTAGGGGGATCCAACCCAAAAATTATAAATTTTTTTCATTAAAACAGTGTTTTTCTAATAAAAAAGTACAAAAAATAATAAAAGGCAAAAAAGAAAAAAAACCCGAAGTAAGGCCCGAGCTCACTTAGGACCGGGCTAGGACCAAACTTTTTAAGGCCCGCATAGGGCTAGGGAAGAACTAGGGCCTAAAAATAATCTGATGGGTTAAGGCCAGGGCCCAGCTCCGACCCATCCTGGTTTTAGCCCTAGATACAGAGTAAGACACCAGAGTGTTTAGTACTAGAAATAAAATAAAAAAGATAGTTATGGTGAAAATTTCAGTAGTCATTATGGGAATTGATTTTACATAAAAGAAATACCTAGTTTATATTTGTTTAAGATGTCTCAATCTCTTGAAGTGATGTCGTGAGCATACCAGGCAATGATGCTTTGATAGTTACCCTTTCCCTCTCGATTTTGTATATAGTAAAGAACCTTAACACTCACTAAAAAAGAGTATGGAAGTTTTACTATGAACAAGAAATCAAGATCAAGGGCATCATAAAATCTTATCATCTTTCCCATCCAGATTCCTATAGACTAAAAAACAGGCAAAGAAGATGGAAAAAGCCTCAAGGCCAACAATCCCATGTGTACGCCGCGAGTCTCACTTCATTTGAATTATCTAGGATTAACTTAACATGTTCTACTCCTCTGCTCTATTAAAGACCATTTCCACTTTCAACTGATGCATTGCTATACACTGACGCTTTTAAAAATATTCTCATTCCCTCTTTAATATGTTTATTTCTAACACAATCATTAGTTTTCCTACTCGTCCTGCAACTTCTCTACTATGTCCCATAGGTATTCTTTAGAGAACTTTTTGCATTTTGATACAATGTCTCATATCAGAAAATTCCAATCACCATTTTAATAGTTGAGATGGTCTCTGAGAAAACATCAATATAGCAGTAATACGACCATGTGAGCTCGCACAGGTGTAAAATTGAAAATCCATAGCACTATTTGTCCATGCGATTTAAATGGGCACAATACCAGCATAACGTAACAAATGTACAAACTGTTGCCATCATGAATAACTACAACTATAGCATTTTTTAACACTTCGTTACTCTTTCAGACAAATAGCTTACCGTCATCCACCTGCACCTAAGAGCAACATCACGAACTGTTTTATCACGTAGAATGGCTGCAATCTTGATGTACCTCATAATACTTGGTTCATCAGCATATCTGCAGTTTAACAAGAACAAAAGACGAGCAAATAAACTCTCAACTCTTGAGTTTTAAAGGAGCTGAATACTACATGGTTTGAGTACAGAAGGAAGAATTGTATAATACAAGCATCTGGAGTTAAAAAAATTCAGGGTGAAAGTTGCCCGCATAGATGATATCCAAAAAAACAAAAAACTTTATATAAATGGTTTGATACTTTGTTTTGTTTATATTGAACCCATATTAATGATTATAATCAAATTTCAGCAAGAATTCCGTAAATTTCTGCAGTACAACCCTTCTACATCTAAGCAACAGAAATCATGGTTGTTAACAAGAAATAATTTAAGGCAACCATTTCAAACTACGAAAATGAACAAATGAAACAGAAAACATAAGTCCACTCTCAGAGACTACCTACTTGACAAGTCCTTCCTCTAACTTGGACTGTTCTTCAAGGGACCAATCAACAGCCAATCCTGAATCATGCTTGAGCCCAGGAATATTATCCACAAGGAGACCACTACTGGATCTCACAGTCGGAATTACTCCCGTTGAGCTACTCATCACACCAGAATTATTTGGGGCAATTATTCCGGTGGAGTTATTTATCCCGCTAGAACTTGCTGTGGGGATGATCGCTGCAGAACTGTTGATTGCACCAGACTGAAATGATATTGCATGGCAGCTAAATGCTGATGCCGGAATAGACCCATGGTGATAACCCATGTTAGAATTTGTGGCCATCTTCACTGCTGGTGCCACAAACCCTCACATCATTGCTAAGAAACAGATGTGCCCTGCACTACTCCAAAGAGATGTACAACAGTCAAGTGTGTCAAAACTCTACAGGTTACTACTTTAGTTATCATTCATTAACTTTGATACCTCTAGCTTTTACTTTCATATATTCTCAAGTTTAGTAGTAAAGCCCTGGAATTCTGGAGCTTCAATATCGGAAACAGAAAATATCTGGGTAGCTTTTATTACACTGGCCCAATAATGTAAAAATGCAAGTTCTTTGAGATTCTACCCAGGTCCTTCGAATTGCACCAATTCCAGCATTCAAACTTTACTGATAATAGCCACATAACATTGGTTTTAAGGAAAGGACATCCCTTAAAAAACCAAATGCCCCCAGAAACAATCTACTTCAACCACCTTCCATAACCAAGCTCTAACAGGTCCCACAATCTTCTTCTCTAATCCACAACTTTAATCCTAAATCACCCACTTTTTCCAACCAAAGCCCTCTGCACCCACCAAAACCACATAGATAGGCATCAAATATTCCTCACACCCCAAAAAACCCTAATTTTTAAGCTCGGCTCAGGCAGTACTGAAACCACATATGACATATCCATCTCCAGACCGCCCCCAAGCTCAGGACACAAAGCTCAAATCACCCGACTCCAAACGCTAATTCGAGCTAAACCCACGAAAGAAATGAACCAAAAAACGCCAATAAATATCCAAAAACATATCAAACCAAGAGAAAAAACTCACCTTTTTCCTGCCTCTGAACCTTCTGAGTCAGGACCGGAGGCCTCCTCACCACTGATTGGTCCGGGCGCCCCGCCCTTGCCCTCCTGCCCCCCCTTCCCAGTCCTCCTGCTACTGCTTCTTCCTCTGCCTTCCAATAGGAAAATCGATCTGCAAACTTTTTTTTTTTGTTTTTATTTGCCTGCAAAAATGGTTCTGATAAGAAGGAAAAAAAAGAAGAGAAAAGCTCAGATCTTGGAATTCAGCAACAGTGCGAATCCCGAGATGGGGCATTTGATGCCAATTATTGTGGAAGATTATTTTATTTCATTTCTTTTTTTTAAAAAAAACTCACCTTTTTGGTTCCTCTTCTTCCTCCACTAGCTCTGAAGAAAAGAAAAAAATGAAAAAAATTTCTGGGTTTCCACTCTGCAACTGGCTCCCCCTGTGCTGGAATCTGTACAGATTTTGTTCCTTGAATTACCCGCGCTTTTTGAATTATCTACATGTATGGCCCATTCCCCACTTAAATGGCGATTTTGCCCTTACCGTTTGCGGTTAAATAAAGCTGGTGTGGACCCCACTATTCCTGGGGCCCAGCCTGTGGGTCCATTCTTTATGATAAAAAACCAGCACCTTACTCTTTGTCTTTTGTTCATTTTGATGTAAAAAGATGCTTTTACTTTTGATGGTTATGCATCTACGTGTATGCTTAAAAGCACTTAAAGGTTATTTCTCAAAAAATATCATTATTGATAGGGTAAATTGCACTTGCACATCCAACTTTTAATAAAATTATGTTTAATCTTTTATTTATTAAAAATTAGACATAGACTCGTTGATATTAATAAATTTATATATATAATTTTTAAATATATAATTTCTTTTAAAAAAATTAAATAAAGCTATTAATGCAGGATGAAGGGAGTAATTAAAACAAGCATATCTACCATAACAATAACTCTTTTTTATCTCATACACCTTATTTTTCTTTGACATTTCCCCCTTGATTTCCACATAATTCTACTTGTTCTCCTTATCACATACTTTATTAGTTTCAGCCACCTATGCCAAATGTGGGAAGGTCAAGTGAGTAAGGATATTTTCGTTAGTTAATAATAATAAATTAACAATAAAGGTTTATGTACATTTTTTTGAAATGTTAAGAGTGTAAAAGTAATTATGCAAAAGTTAAAGAGTGTAAGTGCAATTTATCTTTATTCTAAAAAACTAATATATCTTTACAATCCATTGCTAACAAGATATTTTTCTATAATCGTCTTTAAATTTTCAAATCACTAAAAGTTAAAACCACTTTCAATTGAATAAGAATTATAAAATATGGGTATATACAATGATTTTATAACAAGCTGGAATACATCAGCAACTCACACAATACATCACAACCTAACATGAGCTTTAAAAAATACACTGCTTTCAAAGCACACAATTGTCATCCCATGGAAGGGAAGAGGACATGATACCTAGCTAATAAGCACAAAATCAATCAAAATGCCCTCATTCCTTTCAATACTAAAAATTGAATGCCCTGAGAACATATGAAGCTATTGACAAGCAACGACCCTCTAAGCGGCTAAGCCTATGAGAGTGATAAGGAACTGCGACGGGCCATTTCCTTCTTGCTGAAGATGGGAAAGCAATGTTGCAAAGAAGCCTCCACTCATGCACACAGAGGAGAAGCCCGTTTTATTTTTTATTACATCACTCAAGAAATGACTTATTAACGTAGAATGTGGGACACCATCCCATTTACCATTATAAGATGTCAATGTATTGTATCTTGACCGATGAAATACACGGATAGCACAGTGTGCTACATTCCTCCTACGCAACAAATAAATCACCACTTAAGCCTATAGAAACAATAATTCGCAAAAGGAAAGGTAGAACTTTGAGGAGAAGATAGGAGATCATGAATCGCAAAAATCAGGGACAATGCTACAACTCTACTCTCAGGCTTCCCGTCATTGGAGGCTACTCTTCGTAATTAGGGCCGCACTCAAAACCTGATGGAACCAATTTGAGATTGACCCACGTCTAGTTGGGTCTAAGAAAAAATTACTCAGGTAGTTTTTGAGTCGTGTCTAAGTCTAGCATGTGAAAACCCAACTCTACCCGAGTTCTTAATTAACCTGTAAAACCTTATCTAACTTAGGTGGTATTAATTTTTGTAATGGTTTATACATAGAACTAGTTCAATATAGTGTCAGTTTGATTTGAATTATTAGAACTGACCTAAGCCATGATAAATTATTGGTTTTTAGGTTTTTTAATTGCTAACTCGGGTTTGGTCAGGTCTTACAAAACCCGACTCAAGATGCAATCCTACCTAGAAATACAAAAGCCCCAAAGGGTCCAAACCCAACCAGCTAGTCACCCTTCTCGAGGGAGGGCAGCTAGTAGGCTAGGCCACACAAAAATACCCTAGGGTGCTGCTCACAAGAAGGAGAAGGGGGTGCAGGGTACGAAAAATCTTGCTAAATATATAGTACATTTTCATATGAAAAAAATACTTTTCATGTTTAGTACAATACTCCTAAATATTGCAGTAAAGTGGGACATAATATTTTCCCTCTATTCTAAGATAAGTAATATATTTAGTTATTTAAATCAATTAATTTTAATTTATTTAAATTAAAATTTATTTTAAAAAATCAAATAGGATATTTATCTTTATAATAAAAAGAAGTAAGATACTTCTTTCATCTTATATTAATAACTACATTTAGAAAAAATAGTATTTTTTATTAAATAATAAAACTCTCGTCTAAGAAAAGAAAAATAAGTTTATGATACTCTTTTTAAGTGCCCAACTACTTAAATTCAACAAAATGAAACTATTTATATATAATAATTTTTTTTGTCAAATGAAGCTATTAATTTAGGACAGAAGGAATACTATTTTTGGCATATTCAAGTGTCTAATTCATATATGTGTTTAGTACTAATATTATAAGATAAATTAATGAATGAACACCCATTTCTTATAACAGATTCATCATACATTAGCATAGTATACATATGTGATTGGATACATCGCATTGGACGGTTTGCGTTGGTGCGCATGATCCATTATTTTGTTTTGTTAACGGAATTCCTTAGAACCCTTCTAAAAGAGGGGACGGAAAATACAAAGTGATTTCTTCTTTTGACACCCAACAATAATACGATTGAAGAAAGAAGAACTTACCATGCAAAATTACATGTATGTATGTAAGAAGAATAGGTAAATCAATTTGACAAGCTTGAGTTTCACTTAATTATTATCTTATAATTCATATTACGTCTCTAACATGTTTATTTTTTTAAAGAAAGATTTATTAGGTGCTATGGGAGTTTGATGTTTATGGGATTTACTCTATTTCTTTAGGATTGATAAAGCAAGCGCTAGTGCACCTAAGCATAAGTGAGAGGCTTATTCTTGCTTGTGCTAATATGCACTAACACATGTATTATCTATTCTCAAAATTGTTGGCTCCCGTAAAATGGGAGTAACTCATAGAGTGAACTCTCGTAGCACCTAATAATTTCTCCTTCTAATTTTTTTTTATTGAAGTATTATTTAAGCTTCAATTGAAGTCGATCGCCCTCAAATATCCATTGTTTTTTTTTCTTTTTTGGGTAAATAACTATTTATGTTGTGATTTTGTTTCTTCTTCGGCCATTGTAACAGTAGCACTGCACTGCCTTGGGAAGGATCACCGTGCTGGTGATAATTAGAATGATTTTCAGACATTACAGCAATAATGCAGCTCCTAAATGTGAGTCTTATCAAACTAACAGTCATACTTACGCGTCACACTGAACACATAAAATGATAAACATCTGCAACCAAAGCATTGTACTATTATACAATGTGTGAGGCTGCAATGGCTCACGAGACAAGCCAACAACCTCTCTTAGCTAAGATAATGCGACAATGTTGATATTTATCAACGTTTAACTTTTTCCTTTTTGATGTGAATATTTATCAAAATTATCATTGCAATAACTTAAAGATATGTACATATTAAAAATTCATACTTGGGTTTTAATTAGACAAAATAGGTGAGCCTAAGTGACCTCTATGTGTCACATATTTTGTTCAATTAAAACCCAAATGCAAGATTTTGGTATGTGAATATCACTATGATCACTTAACATGCTTTAACCCATATTTAAAACTAATTACCCTCTCCAAACAATTGATATTAATATTAAGAGCTCAACCAGGAAACAAATCAGCTAGCAACCGGGGACCCTTGGGCCAATACTGCCTCTTTGGAATGGTAATGCCGTCCATTTAAATTGACATTAGCATAGATAAGTGCTAGCAGTCGTTTCATAATCAAACTGCAGCTGGACATGGTAGGGCAGGGCATGTTAGTCTTTTAGGTTACTTATAAGTGCTCCTGGTAGAGTTGGCCACTTAAGGGGGTGGGGCCCGCAGCATGTGTCTTTCAGACGTGCATCTTCTTTCGCCTTATACAAAGGTTGCCATAAGTAAGCTACAAAACACCAACCACACGCGACAAGTGGCAACGGCTATCAAAAGGCAAGCGCCCTGGGTCACCACCTTTTCTGTTGACAAGCGCAAATGTCTTAACTCCGGAAAGCAAAGCACATAAACCAGACTTGTATGACGTGTAGATGGTTGATGATTGATGATAGGGAAAATAATATTTATATTTTAATTTTTATATCATAAGTTTTATATTATCTTGATAGAGAAGGTATGTTTCACTTGACAATATGAAATTTATTTTTTTATCTAATCATAAGTAGTGTAAGGCCTATAAAAATAACAAAGTGGGTATATAAATGTTACTATCCATAATAAAAAGGATTTTTATCATTTAAAAAGTTGTTATTACCTTTTACTAAATGATAAAATATCCATAGTTCTTTTTTTCACCATGTTTAATTTAACATTTAAAAGGTTATTATTTATACTTTTTATCTTATGGTTGTGTGTGTTGACCATGACAAGTTTTAGCCACCAAATTGTACCTATGCAATGGTCAAGCAGAAAAGGATGGGGGATGGCACAACATAAGCATAGGGGCGACAAGATAGAGGCTGAGGGGTGATATTATTGGTGGACTACGGCGATGAGCAGTAGCTAGGTTATTCAAATGGGTGGCATCGAATTTGAAATTTTGATGGGAGGTGAAAGGTACTTTCATCTCATGTCCCTTTTCAACAAGTGACTTTATAAAGGGAGTTTTATAATATTTCACACTTTTAAAAAATATTTATATTTTTTTTAAGGGAGGGCGAGTGAAGGGGAGAAATAGATTTTTAAAACTATAAAAAAAATCTAATAGCAAAAGTTTTAAAATCTAGGAGCCCTTGAAATCATATTGTAATTTAGGGGCCGGGAGTAGGGCAAGGCTAGGTGGGCTAGAGTTGGGCCCTAGCCCTACCCTAACCCTAGGTGTGCTTCCAAAGAGGGCTTGGGGCAGGCCACATGTTTTTTTTTCTTTTTTCTTTTATTTTGTATTCTTTTTAAAATTATATTTTTAATGAAAAATTTATATAATGATGAGTGATTCCCACTAGTTAGCCCAAAATATTATTGGTCTTTAGCCTTTGGGTGGGATTCTTCATAACCAACCATGATAACTTTTAAGATTGAAATATCTTAAACTTTCTTAAAATATATAATTAATATGAAACTATCCAAATAGGGGGGAATAATTTTTTTAATACTTGGGGGCCGGCTGAACGTGCTTGAGGGCTTTTTACCCCCTGAACCTACTCCGACCCTATTTATAGCAGGCCAATAAATTTAACCTGTAATTTTACGAACCAAGTAAGACCAGATTGGAAGTTGGCTCATAAAAGTTTCATTGTTTACATTAAAACTTTATGTGTGTAAATTGGAACAAGCCAAGGCCTTCAAAATAACTAGTTCAAATTAGAAAAAATCAAAGCCTTAAGGATGATTAGCTCAAGATGACTATAATAGTGGAGTTAAGGTTTTTAACAAACAAAAAAGTTAAACAAAGTTAAATAAAAAATTACAATGGCTAAGTGAGGCTCCATGGGTTCCACATCAAATTAACCATATCAAAATTACAAAAGGCTAAGTGAGTTTCCCATGGACCCTACATAAAATTAGCTATATTATAATTACAAAGGTTAATTGAGACCCCCATGAATCTCATATCAATTAGCCACATCAAAATTACAAAAAACTAAGTAAGACACATAAGTCTCACATCAAATTAGCCAAGCTAAATTACAAAAAACTAAGTGAAATGCTCGTGGAATTACAAAGGACTAAGTGAGACCTTCATCAAAATTACAAAGGTTAAATGAGACCCCCACGAGCCCCACTTTAAATTAGTTAGATAAAAATGCGAAAGCTAAGTGAGACCTCATAAGTAATAACAAATTAGTCAAGCAAAATTACAAAAGTTAAGTGAGGCCCAATTGGCTCCACATCAAATTGGTCAAACTAAATTATAAAGGCTAAACGAGACCCCTTGGTCCTTCACAATGAATGGACTTTGAAAGAAATCATAAAGTCCAAGTGATAACTTTTGAGACCCACCTCCAAGTGATGAGTTTGTAATTAAAAAAAAGGTAAAAAAATTATAAAAAAAAAGAGAAAAGAGGTACATGGTGCATTAAGGAGAACAGAGAGGATGAATTAGTCAATCCTTATGTACATCGGGTGATTTTGGCCCGATCCGAAAAATATTAAATAATATTTTTGTTCTTTTAAAATGCTTCTCCTAGGGGAGGAGATGTTTTGTTGCGGTTTGTCTTGTTTGCTTGTAGGTTTTTTAGATGGGGACGTTGTTAGATCAGGATGTTGGTGGGCGTTTGAGGATGACATTGCACTAGTGGGATCTAGATTCTTACTTCTACAATCTTGTAAGTAATTGTAATTACTGGCGTGAGAGCCAACTTTACTTGGTTGTTTGTTTTCGGATAGATGATAAACTTGTACTTAGAGAGTTAACATGATATTTATTGAATTTTGACATGTGTAATAATATCATATGTTTTGATATTCATATTTGGGAACCCCAGTTACCACGAGTTGGATATTTAATTGGACAATTTGTTTCATGTTTAAGAAAGAAAGAAAAATTTATCGTGATTTATCGCGTGTCCTTTATTTAAAAATGGTTTCAAAAATACGGATAGTGACAGATTCTCCATGTTTTACTTATGATTCCAACAAGTTTAAAGTATGAGAATGAGCATGTATGCTTTCACGTCATGTTAAATTATGGGTGAACTATATCTCCATGTCTAGCTTAAGTGTAGTGATGATTATACTTACCTAAGTCTAGCATGAAGTTGTAATTGACTTGAACTTGGATTTTTTGAGGTTTTTACCAGATTTTATTCATGATTTGAGTAAGAAGGAACCATGATAGAATCATGAAAGCATGCATATTGTATAATGAGGGTTTGATTATGATGTGTATTTCAATGCTTAAATTTGAGCAACATTATGTGGAGGTAATTGTGGTGATTATTTGACACATATCGATTAGGAATGATGTACATATGGACCGATGAGAGTTACTCACGTATTAGGATTAATGTAGTATTGCTCACGTATTATGATTAATGTAGTATTACTCATGTATGTACCATGTTACATGCATCATAGAAAGAGTTTTATGAATGAAATTTATTGATATTAGTTGTGATTGATCGATTAGATGCAATTGGGTGATATTGCTTGTCAGATTAATCGATCAAGGACTTATCGAATTGGTTGGGTCCGAAAGGACATGATTTCGTTTTGAGTTCCTTTAGGAACATGGTACCTCCTCGGGTTGAAATGAGTTTATTGCGGTTGAGGTTAATTATTGAGTTATCTAGACCCTAAAAATCTAGTATGGTATGTCTGCGTGCACCGACTACCATGTGTTCTAGGTTTCTTTTGTGGAAATCAGACTCTCCTCTACAAGAGATTGTCCAGAGTGAATACACTACTCTAGGTTTCTTTTGTGAAAATTGGACGTTCCCGACCAAGATTGTCCAAAGTGAGTAGACTGTTCTAGGTTTCCTTTGAGGAAATCGGACCTTCCTTTTTGGATTGTCCCGAGCAAGCAAAGGGGCTAACTCCCCCAGCTCCCTAGTTTCCATTTAGGAAATCGGACTATGTCCAGGGTGGGCAGTATGATTGTTATTTCTCTCCATGAAGAGACATTCACCATTGTTGATAATGCATGTGTATGTGATATTATTATACCCAGTTACACAAGTTGTGTAGGGATAATTGAGTTTATGTGATACATGTGGATATGGTTTAATATGCATGATTATAGTTAGTGTCACGCCCCGGCACCGCTCGACCCGAGCCAAACCCGGTCCAGGGGCCAGTCAAGTGCACGGGGGCGACAAGGAGAATTGAGATACGGTTTAGCGGAAGACTTAACCCTAATTACAGGCGATTTAACACGATTACGGAGTACGCACACCACTTTGAGGAAGAGTAAATAAGTAGAAAAGAAAGAGAGTTACATTAACTCAAGATAAACATAAATCTCAAACCCACATGCTTAGTCAACCATAGCCCACTCTAGGCTCCAACATAGGTCTTAAACAACACAAAGGTTTAACGTAGCATAATCAAAATGAGAACCATACACAAAGGTTCTAAACATAAAACATAAACCAAAGATAATAAGTCTCATCAGAGGACTCCACGATCACATCCATGTCGTCTCCGATCTTTCCTCGAAGAGGAGATCCTGTCCGTCTGCGTGTCGCACCACGCAGCCCCAAAGCAAAACACAATAAATAGGGGTGAGTTTAAACAAACTCAGCAATGGTTTTCTATTATACTATCATCATCGGAAACATGATGGCACATCAACATAATCATTCAAATCAAAGATTGACAAGATGTATCATTTTCTGATCATACATTCGTAACACATAAACCTGCATATAGTGTCTCAAACACACTTTCTGATCATGCATTCATAACACATAAACCTGCATATAGTGTCTCATTCACACTTTCTGATCATGCATTCATAACACATACACCTGCATATAGTGTCTCAATCACACTTTCTGATCATGCATTCATAACACATACACCTGCATATAGTGTCTCAATCACACTTTCTGATCATGCATTCATAACACATACACCTGCATTTAAGTGTCTCAATCACACTTCTTCAAATCAAGTATACATAATATATCTCATCCATTCTTGCACGATAAATGTGTCAAATTACATGTTACACAAACATGCATGACATACATCATATACTAGCATCAGTATAAAATCAAGAATGCCTCCATCAAGGAGTAATCACAAATGGTGTCACGAAGACGGGGACATAGACAAGGTCACGAAGACGTGTCATGGTCCAAATTCTACGAAAGAATTTAAGAAGTTCGGGGTTGTCAATCCCTAAAGGCTGCTCACCCCAGACGATCCTGGCTAAGGATGTCACATTCTCACGAAGAGAACCTAGAGCAGGGGTGTTCGTTTTGGGACATCTCCTGCGATGGGGAAGAGCCTGAGTTTCTACACAGGAAACCCTAGAACACATGGTAGCCAGTGCACAGAGCATACCATACTGGATTCTCAGGGTCCAGAAGACAATAATAAATCTCAAATCGCAAGACAAGTACACAACTCATCCCCATATCATTCCATTTAACTAGACTCAACCTGGGGAGTGCACATGTTCTACGAAGGAACTCAAATCAAAACATGTCCTTTCGGACCAGTCAAGTTTCGATTAAGTCACGACCGATTAATCCGGCACACAATTTCACCACATTGCATCCAATTGGTCAAACTCGATTAATCTCGATAAAGCATCAATTGAAATCCATTTTCATGATGCATGCAACATGGTACATACGTGGGCAAGACATACATGAATCCTAATTCATGCCAAGTGCTCTCATCAGCCCCTCATGCATCATTCATAATCATAATATCAATGCTTATCATCAACATTAAATCCCACATGTGTGTGTGTGTGCATAATAGAAGTATTTTCCTTAATGCATATCAACATGATTGTAATCCACTCACTATCACACTACACATGTGTATCACCTAATCATGAAATTTCAGCGGAAATCATAGGTGAAGAATCATTAAAATCATAACTCAAATCAAAGCTTAACCACAAGCTAAACACATATAAGATCATTTACTTCATTCTTGAGTCATGACATTCACTAACATTCACACATCAATTAGCCACACTCTATAATGACATATCAGTTCATTATCATGCGGTAACTCTACTGGAAACATGCTTAAACCATAGGAATTAACCACTCATAACTTCAAGATAACAAACTCTAACAATGATATCCAACTATAAGTCATTTCACATAACTTTAAATATATACCACAACTTCTAAACATCAATGGGATACCCTTCCAGTAGCTTACTATAGCTCAAAACACTCCACATAAATATAAAAATGATATTTTGAAGTAGATATGTCGAAATAAGCAACATACATAAAATTGTCAAATTTTGCAGTGTAGCCGTTCGAACTCCTTGCAGGGCCGTTCTAATAGTTACACAGGAAAAATGCCAAAATTATAGTGTTGTTGTTCGAAAGCCCTGCAGGGCCGTTCTAACGCCAACAAAGCAGTTTTGGTCATCTTCTTCATTTCAAAATTTCAAACCGAAACTCCATTGATACAACTTAAAATCTTCATTTAACAACTCAAATACCATTAAAACTCTACCATAACTTCCAGAATGCTAATCCACATCATAACAAGATAAAACCCTATGAAATTGGGATTAAAGATTACCATTTACTAATCATGCCATTAAAGCACCAAATCAAGTAGATCCATTCAAAATAAACCACAAAATCAAGAGTTTTACCATAGGAAAACTGAAATTTCGAAAGTCCATTACCTTATCCCTTGATTACGCTTAGATTTGATGGTCACCCTTCTTGAAAACCTTGCAAATAGATAGAGTTTACATTAAACTCTATTAAAACCGATTTAACATAGAAAACCCTAATTAAAAACTTAGATCTAGGGCTTGTTAAACATAAAAATCAGATTTTGAAATCTAGGGTTTGAAGAAGAGGTGCAAATCAATAGTTTTGATGCTTAAAAATGAATCAAAACAAAAGGGAAATGGTAGATCTAGAAGGGATTAAGAGAAAATCTAGAACTTAGGGCTTAATTAGAAGAAGCTTACCTTAAACACCTTCTAATCTGGGCCTAATTGGGAAATTAGGCCTAACCTCTCTTTCCCAGCCTATTCCCAAATAGAAATGGCTCAGGTCACTCTATTTATAGTGGGGTGTGGGGTGTGTGTATGTAAGTTGTGGGGTATAAATATAATAATAGTCTAAAAATGGGTAATTTGGCTATTTGAGCACTAAATAAACCTGAGAAAATTATGAAATTTTTTGTAAAGCCTTAAGTTGATGTCTGGGTTAATTTGGTCTAAAAACCCAAATTTTGATGGTGGGGTCCACAGGGGGTCCCGCCAAACCCTAATTTTTGGAAAATTAGTGAAAATTCAAAAAAATCATAAAAATTCAGATTTGACTCAAAATCACTTAAAATCAGTAATTGTAAAGTTTATTTTGATTAAAACTATAGGAAACACCATTTATTTACGAAACCATCGAATTAATAAGAAAACGAGTTAACCATGCAATAACCGACGATTAAAAAGAAACGAAAACCGGTTTAGAATTGAGAGTCCTTATAGTTAGTGTGTTAGAGACACTTCTCATACAGGGTGAATGCTCATGATTGAGAATAATTATGCATACTATGAATAGTGTGATTGAGACACTCTTATGCAGGATGAATGTATGCAATGAGGATGGATCATAAATAAGATGATATTGTGATATGCTATGTGGAATGATATGCAAGATGAATGTATACATTGAGAATGAATCATTAATGAGATGATATTATGATAGGCCATGTGGAATGGTATGCAGGAGATATGTTAATTATATCATGAGTTTGTGTATGTGTAACGTCCCGAATTTCTATTACAAGTATCTGCTATTTTTTTTATCATTTTCGGCAAGAAAATGTGATGCTTCAGAGTATTTAGCCTCGGTATTTGTATCTGTAGAGTCGGGTCTCGGGTTCGTCGTAGGCCACGGGCCTGGATGCGCGTTCCTAAGCGAAAAATCGATGAAGAATAAGATAGCAGAAGAGATAAAGGTGAGAAGAAAAAAAAAGAAAAAGGAAAAAAAAGGAAAAGGAAGAAAACGGGCTCGGGCTGGCCGAACCCAATCCAGATGTTTCTGGAACAGAGAGCCGCCCCCTCCCCTTTTCTGTCGTCTGCCCTCCGGCGACCGGACGGCACCAGCGGGACACCGGGCCACCACCGCCGGTTCCGCCCCGGCGGTGCGATGCCAAGGGGCCACCACCCCGGCCACGCCGCCTCATCCCCGGTTAGATCTCCCCTCTCTGTTTTATGTCATTCTACCGCCGTCGTGGGCCACGAGAGCCGGCCGGCCGGTCACGGCTCTGCCATGGGCCGACAACGGCGAGAGGCCACCCCTCCAGGCCCAGTGGGCCTTTGCTCTGCCACCCCACTCACCTTCCCCCTCTCTGCCCTATATTTCACCGATGCACTGTTTGGATTAAACAGTGGTTGTTGGCGGCCAGTCATGGCCGACTGGACCTCCGTCCGGCTCCGTCTGGGTCCGGCAAAGACAGTGGGCCACCCCACCCAGACCGGTTCCTCCTCGCCCTCCATCTCTCCTTTGTTCGGTCCGGACACCCCTCTATTTCTATTTGGTTCATTTTGGTTGTTTGGGATTGCCGACGCTGGAAGTTCCTGCCTTTTGCCGAAGATGGCTCCACCCAGCATCCATTCGGCCAGCCATAGGCTGGCGACCACATGGTTGGCCTTGAGCCAGCTCCGCTGCCACCTAGCTATCTCCCCTAGCCTCTGGTCGGTCCCTCTCCCATGTTTCTGGTTTGACGGGAAATTGTGGACGCATCGGCGAGAGTAAGCCTCCGGCGAGTTTATGGCCGGCCAGCCTCGGCCCAGGACATTGGTGTAGCCGCCTCTACCCAGACCCGCCTTGCTCCGGCCACCTTCCCTCCCCGGCCCTATTTTTCCCTCCGGTCAGCCCCTGTTTTCGATCTATGTCCGTTTTGGACGTTGTGAATATCGTCACCAGCCGGATGCCGGACTTGGCCAAGTGGACCTTCGTCTGGCTCCGCCAGTGACGCCAGTGGCCCACCCTGGTTCCACTTTATTCCCAATCAGCCCCTCTGTGTTTCACTTTTGACGCCCGTGACATTGGCCGGTAGTGGCCGAACGGCCACTGTGGATTCCACCCCGGCCAAGTAACAACCATAGACGGTCCTACCTGGCCCAGTTTGATCGCCTATGACCCGTGCTTCCCCCTGTGGGCCGTAACCCTAACTAGTTCCGCTCACCGACATTTATGATCATTGAACCCTCTCGCCTATTTTACGCCGTCGGTGCCGGACGGCCTTTGGCAAGAATCTATATGGCTTATCTTGACCGAAGGTGGACGAGTTCACCTACTTAGGCCTTGGCCAATGACTGCCTCATGGCCTTTGCTTGACCGTGAACCTTTCCCTCGTCCTCTACCGTTCAAGATGTACAATTGCCCGCACCTATTATTTTGGTTGTGGGTGGTGATCGGTGATGTCGGCGTTTCGATTGGTCCCCACTAGTGCCTTAGCCCTGTCGGACCCTTATGAGCTTTGGACCACACCGTCTATCCCTCTCTCCCTCCCTTTGGCCACGTGTGCAAGTAGCCGCCCGTGCGGGTTAGGGTTTTGGTGCCGCCTGACCATCGGATGGCTCCGCCATCATGTGGAGTTGACATCAGATTCCTCCACCACCTCTCCTCTGTCCTTGAGTGTCGCCCACGCCTTCCGCCCTTATGTGGGCTCTTGTAAACGCAAAATCGACGCTGTTGGGTGCTATCCACAGCCGATTTCGACGTCTTGTAACCGGTTGAGTATTGTTCAACCATCGGTCAAATTTTAGTGTACACCTGAACCTTCAATCGCACCTGCCACTCATTGGCACGACCTTTCTCCCGGCTGCCCGTAGTGTGCCACCGTGGATCGCAGATTTTCCGCATTGACATGAGTCACCCCTGTTTGGCCGTGAGTGCTTCCAGCGTTTCTGAAATCCTCGGGACAACAACTCTCTCTATTTGGCAAAGCTTTTGACCGCCAACTCTGCCATCGACGCTGCCACCGTCATATGCTCGCCATCAAATGTCATGATTACGAGGTAGGGGAGCTTTGAACTCGTAATTTCATGATAGCATGCTTTAAATGAGTAACAACATGCTAGGATTATATGATTCTATCTTTTGGATATGAAATCATGATATGTTTGCATGATGTATGAGAATGAATTATGCCACGTTGAGATACATATGATATGTATGTGAGATGTAAGCATGTTTTATGTATGTGGAGTTTGTATGCGCTAGTGATGGCTAGCGAATATGTTAGTATGCTACGTATGTGTATGATGTAAGTGCTAGTGATGACTAGCGATTATAAGAGTAAGTTACATGTGTGGACTATGTGTGGGCAGAGGTGTGGGCGATGGGCGGTAAGAAGTGGTAAGGGTTTGGTACAAAATTGGATGTGGATTTGGATGTGTAAGCGTGTGACAATGATGACAAATGTAAGTTTGGCAGGCGAGGATTTGAGCGGATTGGATCGGTTTGGTTTGGAGCGTATGTCAGAGGTTTGGTAAGTAAGAGAGCTTAGGCTTGGAGCCTTATGGGGGTTTATTAGATAGTAAGAGCATCCATAATTGTACAACCATAACGTACAGATTATGAAGTGAAAAGTAAGCATAATAAGTGAGGTATTAAGTAAGAGGCTGATAACGTGGATCTAATGTGAGGAGCTCAGTTTGATTATGCCAAGTAAGATGTTTTGGTCGTAATGTGGATGGCAGAGACTGTATGAGTATGTAAGGATTTGTGTACGGTGAGCTATGTTGTAACTCGGATGGGTAAGTGAAGTTTGTTGCCCTGAAGAACTAGGGTTTCGATCGGGCTCAACTTTGGTTTGATCAGTCGAGGACTGTGAGTTTGTGTGGCATAATTGTACCGCATAATTTACTTAATTCAAACTTGAATTATAAGAAAGCTAATGATAGCATTGTGAGTTTGAGACTTGAGGGTTCGATGGATTAAGTTTCGTGTTTGAGCTAGTCGATAATGAGTCGACTGAGCATTTCTCATGTCTTGCCATGATGTTTATCCTGCGGGATGTTGTCTGTGTGCTGTATAAAGCACCAGACATCTGATGCTCTATTGAGAGCGATGTATGTTTTTGATTTGGTCTGTGTGCTGTATGAAGCCCAGACATTTGATGCTCTATTGAGGGCGTTGTATGATTCTGCCCAAGAGTGGCACTGTATGTTCATGCCCAAGAGTGACATTATATGATTCCGCCCAAGAGGCACTATATGATTTCTGCCCAAGAAGTGGCACTGGCACTATAAGACCTATTATGGTGGGCAATTGTATGACACTATAAGACCCCTTATGTGTGGGCAATTGTATGACCCCTTATGTGGGTGTATGTTTGCGCGTTCAGGTAAGTAGTATCATGGATCCACTCTTACCTGTTTGATCATGTGCCCCATGAGCATAAGTGTGCCTTACCTTTGGAAAAGTCCATGGCGTTTAGTCACTCCCCGGAGGTTAAGGTGATGCCCCAGTGGCATTCTTTTTCTTTTCGATGCTGGAGCTTATTATTGTAATGAGCTTCAGTGGTCGATAGTATGTATACGACTGTAAGAGTAAGAGTATGAGTATGAGTACGATTGTAAGAGTATGAGCACGATTGTAAGATGATGATACGAGTAAGACTGTAAGTGTATGTTTGAACAAGACTATAAGAGTATGGTTCTGAGCAAGACAGTAAGCGTATGACTGTACGAGTAAGGTCATACGAGTAAGTGTAAGATTGTACGAGTAAGCTCGTAAAAGTACGTATAAGTTGTATGAGTTAGCGTATAATGATACAAGTACTTTTGTAAGACCTTGATTAAGGGTGTTTGTGTAAGTTTGGTTGGATGGTGTGCTATGCGTGATTATATGCATATGTATACGATTGTTATATGTTATCTGCTTCATGTTTGAGTTGCATGAACGCATGTATTTTATGAACTTATTAAGTTCACTGTTTAGATTCCTCTACTAGGTATTTTCCTACTGAGTATGAAAATACTCATTACCCTACTTTTTAGCCCCATTGTTCGGGAGGCTTTTGCAGGTTGTGTTGGAGAGCTCCGGGAGATGGATGCTCATTTCTGAGGTGGATCGTTTCCTTTTTGACTCAGGTATACTTGACTCAATGCAAGTATCTTTTTGTGCCACGATCTGATGTATTGGGTGAGATGAGATTTAAGTGTTTATACCTTCTGGACTTTTAGTTTGGATTAGACAGTGGACTGTTTATAGGAATTGTACTTGGGGATGCCTGAGAGTTATTTGTATTTTAAAATCCATGATCATAGTAATTTAGTTGTACGTTTGTTTTTGAGTAGCGCCTAAGGATATTTTATTTGGCAGTATGATGTTTAACCGTATGATGTTTTAATTTATAAACTGTTTATACATGTTTTGATTTTGTTATTTTTCCTCCGATCTATAGTTGTTAAATTGCAAAAAAATATTTGTGAATTTTAAGAAAATTGTATGAAAATCTCGGGCATTACAATATGTGATGAGTAGTCATGATATAGAGATGCACAGGTTATGCAAATGTCTCATGATGAATGTGTATGTTTTATGTGATGAATTATATGTGAAATATTTGTGATCATTTTGGATTTACTTTCTCAACATTTAACACCTTGTTGAGTATTTTTACTCACCCCTCTTTCTCGTGTGTTTCTATTTTGGGGATGCATGGTGCGATATGCATGTGATCAAGACTCCCTGTATGAGGAGCAAGTGGTGGATGGTTCGGCGTAGGAGAGGATGCCTAGAGATTCTGTGTTCCCTGCTTGTTTATGCAGCATGTTACTTTGAGTTTTATTCCATGATGATTCTGTTATATACTTTATTTGCGAGTTTGGCCTTTGACTCCTGTTGACTTTATGACTTAAGCTGTGAGAGGGCTTAGTGACTTCAGTATGTGAGTGTTTTGTGAGGACTAATTGTTATATGTTGTCTTTTATTTTTCCTTATTTTCTCTTGTACAAAGTATATGGTGCGCCACTCCGTATAGTTTCACCTATATGAGGGGTTAAGTCTTCTGCGTACTCCATCGTGTCGCACACACTAACTTTCCCTTGGACCGGGTCCGGCTTGGGTTGGTAGGGTGCCGAGGTATGACAAGTTCCAACAAGATTGGATCCAGATGTAATTATGCCTATAAACTACAATATCTAAGGAAGCATAACATTTAACATACAATGCTTAAGTATTTTCAACCAACCTACATTTTATGCAAGACCTTTAATCATTCCACCTATTTTAATTAACAATTGATAATAAAAAATATCATTAAATATCTCACAACCCTTGTTCAATAATTAATAACCCTGTCTAATCCGTAGACAGACAAATGCATCATATGTCAACTAAAATGACACATGATACTAACTACCCTTCATTGTTCCAACCCAACTCTAGGTTTACCAAAATATATCTCTTGATGAAGGTCAATACACTACAATCGCAGTGCAAGGAAAGAGGAATATAATATAAATATGTATTAACCCAGAGATGACTCAATTTTTAAGAAATTTCTAAATAGCTAACTCCAACATTAGCGTAAGACTGTCTAAACAACAACTTGACCCAAATCCCCAGGACTCTCAATAGCCTACTACAAATATGGAGAAGTAGATCCTAATTGTGCTCATGGACACATATTGACTAGAAATACGAGCCTATCATGATGCTCATATAACTCCATTTTTTGTAGATATTATATGATCCTGTGAGGACCTGCGAGAAACATATAGTAAAGACTTCTCTAGCCAATACCCAAACCATTGTGGTTGTGAAAAAAGTATACAAGTATCACAATTTCCACCCTCCCCGACTATGGGAGAAATTTCCTCAATGATATAAACAATGTAAATCATAGAAGCCTAAGGTCTATATGACCACTTACTCCCAAAACATTCAAAACTTAGACTTGATAAATTTTATCCTGTCAAGTCTTCATCCAAACCATTAGGCCCTCTTCACAGTGTAAATCTTCCCAATAAACAACTCATCCAATGAGTTGTGACTAAAAAATTCAACCCAAACCCTATTAGTCTCCATGAGACTAGGGTAAACTCCCATAACTACCCTTAATTCATTAACTAAGGTAAGTTTCTATGTCAGGGCCTTGTTCACTCCATAAATCGGTCTCAACCCCTATTGAAGTTATTTTAGTCTTTATCTTAATTAGGTGTTCTCCCCCAAATCTAAAGCCAACTAATCTCTCTTGATTAATCTTTATTAATCTCAACTTAGCAGTACTATACTAACAAATCAACATCCAAAACATACATCAGAGTAAGTGAACATAAATAATATGACTCACACAAGTCTTAACAAACAACACCAATATGAATTCAAGCCCATTAGTAATAAACGGAGGCCCATTACACTCATTTGTAGGGCTAGGGCTAGACAAATTCAAGCCAATGAATGTAAATAATTCCTACACATCATGCAAGTTATGTATATACTACCCTAGTAGATCGATGCATTGCATTGCAGACATGTGTGATACATTATCTTAAACCCTGGGAATAAGGGTTATTTCACTTATTTCTAGTAACACTCTGACTTGTAAAGGTCTTCGTGTCACCTACTAGTCACACCCCATCCATTTAAAGACTTCTATTATTATTATTATTATTATTATTATTATTATTATTATTATTATTATTATTATTATAGGGTGCTCTAACTCTCATTGGGCTAGGGTATTTGTTTAAAAGAAAATAAGGTAGACTGCCCCTAAGGGCATTGGGGTAATTTTACTGCTTGAGGCATGATACTCTCCCTTTGGTCACTTTGGTCATCTCATTGTCCTTCATTTGATTTCAAGTCATTGACATTTCTAAAGGCTTTACTCTCAAATTAAGTCGCACTTCTATTCACACGAATGTGAGCGGTCTGCTTATAGGGATATTTTTTTTATTTTGTTGAGGGTTTTCCTAAACTCTAATGGGTCCATAACTGAGCTCAATGGTACTCCTTGTCGTTACAGACCTAGGATAATTTTACTGGTGTTCATTATGGACATGGGCTAATTTGACTGGTGTTTCACGGGGTCATGACCTTGTTGAACTGACCCTGGTTCACTTAATAGTTCGCTCGTAACCCTAAAGGTAAAATGGTCAATTAACTATTTATTGGGATTTTTACCTACTGTGTGAATTGGTCTATAATTTAGGTACACATGAACCTCTCATTGAGATTTTTAAAATTTTTAACCTCATTCCTAGGCCTTTTAATCGGAGCCCCTAAGTTACGTAATTGAATATTACACAATGATTTAACTACAAGGGTAAAATAGTTATTTTATTGACTTTGAGATTTTTCCTAAGTCTTAAACTTGATCCAAACAGTCAACATGCTCTCATGGTTGTTCGGTAAATTTTACAAAGTTTTATGTGATTCAGGACCCCTGAGCTAGACCTGATTCCGTCCTCTTTATTTTGTTTCCCATTTTTTACTAAACCGGAGCAGGGATTTATTCTCCGAGTCCATAGGTAGTCTCCTTCGTAGAGACGCCTCCCAGGATGCAACCATGGCAGGAGCTCTACCTCCAGCAGAGCCCCATGTCCCGCTTGGCCACTCTTTCCCCACTAGCTCATCGGCGACGAAATTTATAGCATCTGGTGGCTACTAGGTTGCAGAGGTGGTGCTCATCGTGCCTCTGCTCTCCACTGCTAGACCCTCTCTACGGGTCTCCCAGTTTTGTCATGCAATGTACTCGGGCAGTTGATGAGTGCAACGGCCGCCCGCCATGATCATGCGCGAGTCCGGGTCTAGTCGAATTGCCATCAAGCAGCGGATTCGACCAACCTAACCCAACCTTTGTCTCGTGGCCACTGACTGATGTTGAGGCCAAAACAATGGAAATTTCTCCATGCACAACTAAGGATTTTGGCCTGAGCCAGTGCGGCAGCCAGAAGCAAAGGACCAGGCTTTACTGAATCGTCAGCATTTGATGATTCTAGGAGACTCAGCCAAGTCACCTGACTACGGTTGCAATATGCACCTCCTGCTCCCCTTCTCTATGTGATTTTTGCATAGTGCATGGAGGCGGCAGCCCGTGGCCAGCCGTTCCTTCTCCACCAACAGGCCCACCAGTAGCAACCAGATCACAGGTGGTTCGCAACACACTAACCCATGTCTAGCTGGTATACCGGCTAGCCGTCCATCAGTCGTCGATGGCTCAAAACAAATTGGGTTGAATAATTAAGCATGATTCTAACTAATTACCCTTAACACGTAGAAAATCATAATTAATAAGTGATCTTACCTCGGGTGTTGAGTTTTCACCGATCCACCGCTGTCAGAGCTCTATCGCCAATCACTGGAAATTCTTTGAGACCATTCTTCTCCAGTGGCTCCGTCTCTCCCACGCCCCAAAGTTCCCTCCATTTGAGCCCTAGATGGGTATTTATATCGACGGGGATTAAGACACCTAACCCCTAAGACTTAAGCCAAAACATCTCATTTTCGTCAACCTAATTGGGCTCTTAAAAATTAATTTTCGTCACTCTAATTAACTAGGCCCGTAGAGCTCCTTAAATGACCAATTTGTATGTCCAACTTTGAATGGTCATATCTCCCAACTCCAATTCACGCATTTTTGGTGACATTTTGAAGTTCTTTTTGTCCACATAGTTTTTAGCCATAAATTTTATCTATTGAGGAATTTATTCAACTGAGAGTGACAAGGTGTCAAATACCCTATTTTTCACGTGGACAACTTTGAAGATTTTAAAAATTCTCAAACATGACACTACTTTTCTATTTTGAACACTAAATGCTTGTTTTTTAGCATATGCATTATAGAACCTATATGTTTTTTCTTCTTATACAAACTCTATGTCAAGACGTGGAACCCTTATCTTCATGTACTTCCATATTTATGTCACTAAAACACTCATTGTTATCAACCATGGTTTCTTTCCCCTTTGTATTTTAATTATCAAGTTCATGAAAATTCTCATCGTTTTTGATATTCAATATGTATGCAACTGATTGTCATTCATTTGAGTAAAATGGGTTGTTCAAATATGCACTTTCTTGAGAACTATCATAGCTGCTATTCTTGTCTTTTAAACCATTAATATTCATGGATATGTCCATATTGGTGTCCATAGTTGTTCAAGTCATTGTTACTGTAATAAATCATTTATAAACCCAATATAACATAGAAATTAAAATAATCAATAGGGAAGTTTTGACAAGTAGTTGAATATACAAGAGACCAAAAAATTCTCTATAAGTAGGGATAATGCAACAATTGTATTTAGATACACTCTCTCCGTTCCACGTTAACAATTACATTTATTTTTTTTAAATAAATTAATTTTAATGTATTTTAAAAAATCAAATGCACTTGTTAATATATGATGGATGGAGTATTAAATATCTAATTAATGACAAATTAGCTTCAATGTATACACAAACCCAAAGTTTGATTAGAAACTAGTGTGGTGCAAATTTGTTATATTTCATATAGATCCATCTATAAATACCAAAAGCTTAAAAAGTTTAAGAATGTCCACTAAAGGCTTCAACTTTTAAAAATGAGAAAAGGAGACACCTTGTTACAAACAAGAATCAAGCATTGGCTCTTATTGATTCGTCCCAACTACGGGGACGCCTTCGATTTAATCTTCTATTTTTTAACCAATAGAGACATGCAAAGACGAGAGACTATGCTATCTTTTGGCCTAATCTTTCTGAACAAAAATTCTTTTTAAATTTAACCCTTTCCACCAATGTGTACAATATATAGTCTACGTATAATTTATATTTTCTCTCTTTCACATTAAAACTATTAATGTGGGGATGGAGGGAGTACATAAAACAAAACCATAAATTATGAAAACAATATTTTACATTAATTTTGGGGAAAGAATATTATATTTTTTAATTTTTTGGGGGAAAAATATACCTTTTCTTTAAAATGGCCAACTTATCTATCACATGTGAACCGTTGAAGAAGAACACATGAATTAGCATTTTTGTCTTTTTAGCAGAAGTAGTAGATAAGTACAGCTTGCCTGTTTGAGCTGAGAGTAATAAATCTAATAAGTAAGTTTCTCCGCAAAAGAGAAGAAAAACCCACTTATTGACCTAAGTGATAAAGTACAAGTATAATATTAATGTGTAAAATATAGAGAAAATGACAAAAAAAATAAAAAAATGAAAATTACGGGAAAATAAATGAGAAAATGCGTATTGTATAAGGAAATGCATATTAAATAAGAAAAATGTTTATTAAATAGAAATATATATATATATATATAATATTTAAGAATTATAATTATTACAACAGCCAGAGGAAAAAAGCGTCACGTATGCATATAAAACGAAACCTTCCGTTGTAACTTAGTTGCTGACCCAGGCACATGAGGCAACCGTGCCTCAAAAGTCAGTCGTCAACCTTGCCTTGAAGAGTCACAAGTCACAAGGGACCTGCCCCAGACAGATGGGTTTGAGTAAAAGCACTGACCTTGGTCAAGCTGAACCCTACGTGGAAGCAGAGATAAGGTCGTTGACTGTTTCCAACTCCTATCCGAATCTAGAGTCTAATACGAAGGTTACTCGAGGCATGTTATTATGAGCTCTGCTCAGGCGCGACTGTTTAAGTCGGCCCATTTTTGTGAAGAACGTGGACACCACAATTTTTTTTATTAAATTTTTTTATATATTCTATATATTTAAAAAAAATAAAAAATCATTCTACTTTTACCCAATTTCTCTATCTTCTCCGGTAAAATTTAGACCCCGGCGCTGACGGTGGCCAAATGGGCCTGCCACACGAGGCGTGGCCTGCTGCACCTGACGTGGTCACACCCGGCTTGTGCCTCGGCCAAATCTAGCCAACGTGCAGGCCGGATTGGTCTGCGCTGGCCAGATCTAGCCGGCGCACAGACCAATCTGGCCTGATTGTAGGCGGGCCAACGCGTCAGCCAAATCTGGCCGATGCAGCACAGGCCAGTCTAGATCTGGCCTCGCGCTGGCCAGTCCGGCATGATCTGGCCGGTGCACAGGCCGGGTGCATGCTGTGCACAGCAGGCCCATTTGGTCACCATCGGAGTCGGAATAGTCGTCAGAGACGTAATCGCCGGAGAAGAAAAAGATAGGGTTTAATAGACTACGGGATGTATGAGAAAAATGAGGGAAAAAATATGGAAGAATGAAGTAAAAAAAAATTAATTTTCTATTTTCTTTAAGGGATAGGGGAAAATAGTGGGGTCTAAAAAACCACATTCTTTTGTGAAATCCGATGACATATACTCTTGTCAAAATAACCACATTCTTTTGTAAAATCCGATGGCATATACTCTGTATTATTTAGGGGGTAAGCAGCCTTTAGATAACTTAGGCAACTTTTCTTCGGCTAGCCACATTCACCTTGCCATTCCTTTACTTTCTCGGATGAAAATATTAATACTCTCTCCATTTTATATTAATAATTATATTTAAAAAATAATAATTTTTATTTAATAGCAAAATTCATATCTAATAAAAAGAAAAATAAGTTTTATAAATATATTTTTTTAAGTATATAACTACTTAAATTTAACAAAATTTAGTTATTAATATGAAACAAATTTTTTTTTCTAAATAGAACTAATAATTTAGGACGAAGGGAGTATTTGTGTGCTATTAATTTACCCCCACCCCGTTTATGTTTTCTCCCGCTCTTCCAAAGTCAGATCGACCACCCCTCTCCACCCTTCTCTTCCAAGGTTAGTAACAGATTAAGTATTTAGGGATAATTAACATATTTGAATTTAGTTCCCAAATTTCTCTTCTCTCTCACTACGTTCCTGGTAATGTAGCAACTATTCATGGTTGATCACGATGCTTTGGTAGTCATGCTTAGACAAGTCCATGACAGGACCATGCTTACATAAATCTTTTTTTTTATTACTAACATAAATCTCAGTCAGGCTAGACGCGTCCATTAATAAATAGATGTGAAATTTCGGTCAGGTTAGACCGTCGATGATCGGGTTGGGTGGGCCGTGGGGGGTCGTCTCAAGCCGAGTGGGAACTGGGAAGCACCGAGTAAATGTGGAAAAACTGCCCTGCCACATATGTAATGGTCCAGACTACATTTTCGGACCACATATGAGTATTTGACCGGGCTCTTTTTTTCTTTTTTAAAAGGACGCGTCTGACCGGACTCCATGACTGCAAGCCGGATTGAACTCTCGGGCTTAAATTTTGAGCTGCAAGCCGGATTGGACTTCGAATAAGGATTGAAATTTTAGCTCGAACTTAACTTAATTAGAAAACTCGAGGCTCTACTCAAACTCTAGTTCGAATTTTCTGTATACAAAATTTTGATATAGGCTCGACACAGATTCAAATTTAATTAAGATAATTGATTGGCTTAATTAGACTAATCCTGTCTGCTGCGTAGATGTCCTAGTCAACGACTCCATGTCAAAAATCAAAGTTCATTCGTTTTTTACTTAAATAGTAGATTCCACCCCAATGCTAAAGAAGACCAACAGCGACGTTCTACTTACTTTTCATTTTTCAGCACCACGGCAGCCGCCGCTGGAATAGAGTTGGCGGATTCCAATTTTAAGTGATAGTGGTCAAACAATTTAAGAAGCTTTATTTTATGAATGACTATAGGTAAGTATAAATTTATGTTTTGATAAAAATCGCATATAAGATTTAATAAAAAGAAGCCGTTTTGATTATATTTTTTTTGACAAAATGGTTCAAAACGTTATCTACGTACTTACAATTCTCTAACTCATGGTTTAAGTAAAATCTCAAAAAAAAATTAAGGGCGTGAGTGCTGAGGTAAGCCTGTTTCAAATGGAGATTGGATTCTCCGGTAAACTCCAGACTCAATTTTCCCCTAATCAGTTCAAGTAGTTCAAGGGGTTGGATTTAGTCCCAAGTGATTGAATTGGGTTCAGGTTAGGTTAAATTTAACCAACTTATGTGGGACGGGTTAAAAGCTAGTTTTTCCACCTATTAGGTTTATTTATTTTTTATAACAAAAAAGTTAAATGCACACTAATAAACCCCTTTTCTTATGGACCCTAAAAAAACTCTTCAGCATTACTCTTTCACATATTCTAATTTTTTTTTCTACTCTTCTATGGCATTGGAGTTAATTTTTTTTAAATAAAATAGGGTGCGGAGGAGATTACTGGGGTGCATATAGATCGTTGTAAAAAATATTCAATAGAGCACATGATGCAGAAGCAAGAATCAAGTGTTGATCATCAAGTTGTGGTTCAGGCATTTAATCAAACAGCTGCATCTGATTTAAATACGCAAAGGTAAAGTTAGTAATCACTAATGAAACAAAACCCTGCGCGTTGGTAAGTCGGGTAATTGTATGGTTAATAAAAAGGTAAAAGAGACTTTACGGTATAAATAATAAAACTGTTAAAATCGTTGATCATCCCCTTTATTCAGTCATGTGAACAGTTGTTAATTGCAGAGATGATACTAACGGCGTCCATCTAAGTGTACTTACCGTCAGGAGAACTTTCTAGATTCAAAGTGTTCAGTATAAATAGAATTGCTGATGTAAAGAATGGACGTTTTTTTATGTATTCAGAAATTGCTTGTTTCAATTGGGAAATGTCCCTGAGCTCTGTTGAGCTGGAACTGTGAAATTCAGCGAGAGGTTGAATTTCTTTGTTCGTTTGATTCTGTAATTTTGTTTCGTGAAATCAAATTTAGAAATTGTTCTGCAATTGTGTTTACAATTAAATTGGCTGCATCAGCACCCAACTTATGATGTTGTCATTCAAACCTGCCATCCTTCTCTAGGCAGTTTGATCACTACCACCTCCATTTAGTCTCTCTTCTCACTTTTTCCTGCCATTATTTGTTCTCTCTAGTCTACTGTCCCATTAGGAAAATCTGTTCTGCTCTCTCTCGCTTCCTGTTACAAGCTCAGAGATTTTCCCCCTGTTTTCGTTTGTGTTTAACACTCATTCTTATCAATCCAGAAATTGAATTCAACATAAGCCTCATCAGAAGACAAGCTTCAAGACCCGTCTCCAGTTAGTCAATTAGAATCCCTTCCTCTTCATTGTTTCAATTCAAATCACTCCAAAATTCTCTGGTAATCGTTTTAACGTAAACTTTGTGCATCCAATGCGAACCACGTTCATATCTTGCTCATTTTGTTCTTTCCTCTTTCTATCAATGGCGATCCTTGTCTTCTCTGGTCGAGTCTCGTCCGACCCACAAACGAATCTCCTCAGCATGGCCTGCAGCCTGTACAACGCCACCGACGGCCGCACCTTCTTGGCCAACCTCAACGCCACCTTAGTTAACCTCCGGGTCAACCTCTCCACATCGTCCTCCGCAAGCTTCGCCGTTGGGCAGGCAACCCTCTCCGGCGACGGCGTCTACGCCCTCTTCCAGTGCCGGAACTATCTCTCTACGGCCGATTGCCTCACCTGCTTGGACGCCGCCGCCGTCGAGATACGCAAATGTTTCGTGGCCAACGGCGCTCGAATCATCTACGACGGGTGCTTCCTCCGGTACGAGAGCAATGGGTTCTTCGATCAGTCCACTGGGCCGGGAAACGTCGGACTCTGCGGAAACAGGACAGCTGCGGCAAGAAGAGTTGCGTTTATCCCTGAGGCACGTGGGCTGTTGACTGACTTGGTGGCGGCGACGCCGAAAATTGACGGGTACTTCGCAGCGGCACAGAGGGGAGGCGTTTATGCGGTAGCGCAGTGCACAGTGACGACGAGTGCAGCCGGGTGCGGCCAATGCCTGACTCTGGCGTACCAAAATGTCGACAGGTGTGTGGCCAATGGCCAGGAGGGGCGGGCGGTGGATGCCGGCTGCTTCCTCCGGTACTCGGACAAGGCCTTCTTCCGGAACAACCAGACCACTGATCTTCTTGTCTACCTACATTCAGGTAGTACAAAGTTTACTAATAATGACATGACAAGATTGTTTCTGTTTGATGTGATTCTAAGACGAATTTGTTGACGTGCCACTTCAACTTAGTACTTCGCTTATTTATGCCGGGAGTGTTGAGATTTAGAACATTATTAGTCTTTTTATGATGATTAGCTCAAGCATTTGGTTTAATGGTTTTATTAGGACACAAAAAATGGCTTATTGATAAAATAATATGGCCATTGAATCAAAATTGCTGTACATTTGCAGGTGGGTCGAGGAAGAAGAAGGGGGCCATCATTGGAGGGGTTGTGGGTGGAGCTGGCTTTCTTTTGTTACTTGTCGTCCTGTTTGCATTCATCCGGCGTCGCAAAGGGAGAACTGCACACAGAGGTATCATAAATGCCTATGTTACATGGATTTAGAAGCAGAGAAACTGAGATTTATAACATTATGATTCGTGACACTGGCTGTATTGCAGGAAACCTAGTGGGGTCGACTGAGCTGCGTGGTCCGGTCAGTTTCCGTTACAGGGATCTCAAGTCTGCAACCAAGAACTTCAGTGAAAAAAACAAATTGGGGGAGGGAGGTTTTGGGAGTGTGTACAAGGTAAGACGTTGCCTCTTTACTTAATTGAAGAACTGTGCGACTTCACTGGTAGTGTTAATGGAATCTGACCTGCTGCTTTTGATCCATCTCAATTATCAGGGGCTTCTCAAGGACGGGAAACTTGTGGCTGTGAAGAAACTTGCCATTGGCCTGGACAGCAGATTAAAAGCCAGTTTTGAGAGTGAGGTCAAGCTAATCAGCAATGTCCATCATCGGAATCTCGTTCGCCTTCTCGGATGTTGCAGCCGAGGCCCAGAACTGCTGTTGGTCTATGAATATATGGCCAACAAAAGCCTAGACAAGTACATATATGGTAAATCTTCCTTCCAAGTCCACTGGGAACTATGGTCTACCATTTGACAGACCTTATGTTGTCTAAAATTTAAAATTTTATTGAAAATTTTTTCGTACATTTTTTATTCAGGTGATAAAAGTGGCTCCCTCAATTGGAAGCAGAGGTTCGACATAATTGTTGGGGTGGCTCGTGGCCTGTCATATCTGCATGAGGAGTTCCATGTTTGCATCATACATAGAGACATCAAGTCCAGTAACATCCTTCTTGATGACGACCTCCATCCCAAAATTGCAGACTTCGGTTTGGCCAGGCTTCTTCCCGGCGACAGAAGTCACCTCAGCACCAACTTTGCAGGCACCTTGTAAGTTACAGAAAAACAGAGATGTCAAGGAGATTTTTTTTAAGCAAAAAGCTTTTGATTCTTTCTTTTTATAATTTTTCTATTCGATAAATGTCTTGTGGATTTTACGTATCTCAAACATAGTTGAAAACATCAATGGAATTAAGAGTGAAATCTTCAAATGTGGTTTATATTGAACTATTTATTGAGATTTAGTAAAACAGCTGCCACATTGTTGAACAGGGGCTACACTGCTCCAGAGTATGCAATTCATGGGCAGTTGTCTGAGAAGGTTGACGCATACAGCTTTGGCGTAGTCGTCCTTGAAATTGTGAGTGGTCGAAAGAGCAATGACATCAAGCTAGAGCCAGTCACTCAGTACCTCCTTGAATGGGTACGAATAAAATTTCCCTCCCTAATTTAGCTTGTCAAGCCAAATGATATGTAACACTAATCTCATCTAGATATCAATACCAACAGGCATGGAAGTTGTATGAGTCGAACATGCTGATGCATTTGGTGGACGAGAAACTGGATAGGAGTGAGTACGAGGAAGATGAGATGAAGAGAGTGATCGAGGTGGCTCTACTCTGCACGCAGTCAGCCGTGGCATCGAGGCCCACCATGTCTGAAGTAGTGTTGATGTTGCTGAGCACAGGCAATGCCATGCGGACCCCAACACGGCCAACGTTCATTGATGCCACAAGTAGGAAAGAGATTGATACATCTTCCTCCACCGGCTCCACCACATCCCGTGCAACTGTTTCCTTTTCACAATTCTCGGCTAGATGAGCTGGGGTACTGCAATGAAGTTCTTTAGTAGTAACGGCTTTGAAGCCTTCAATAGATTAAGTACTAAGGAAAAATTGCAAGGCTTCATGCCATACTCGGTATTGGGGTTTGTTTAAGGTTAGCATGTCCATAGCGCGTCTATTTCTCCTCAACGTATGCTTAGTGCCCCAAATATTGGGGTTTTTTATTGCTCAGTCTCACCTATAGTCACCCCCTAATTTGTTCGTTTTCTTCTTCTTCTTCTTCTCCGGCGCTAGTGCCGGCAGTGGCGGATCCACGTTCAAAGGTGGGTGGTCAACTAACCACCATGAGATTTTGCATTCTTTTCATAACCCTTTTCGATAAAATTTATTGGATGGGCCTAATAAATTTAGGCCAGAAGTATTAACCACTATGCCAAATTTCATGACCAAGGGCTAACACAAAATCCCCTTTCAGCCTCTTCTTTAGCCAGCCAAGCCTAGATTCGAGCCTCTCTTCTTAAGAAATTTAAAGCCCACAACTATTAAATAACTTAAGCCCAACTAACTCTTTTATCCAATTAACCCTTTTAATTAACTTATCTTTATACCCAACTAAGCCTAATAGAATAGCACAAGAGGAGATTGTGTTTTACACTTCTACTCTTTTTTTTTGTTTCTTTCTCTAAAGTCTAGAGTTAAGGAGTTGCTATAAAGATAAAATAAAGCCCCCAAGTGGTTCGGTTCTTGATCTTCTATTTCATACTTTATTAAAGTTTTTTTATTTTTTATCTCTTAAAACCTATAAAAACTTTGCCTTTTTTATTTATATTTATATAAAAAAATCTCTTTTGGCGTTTTAGAATTAAAAATCTCATACTTACATCTTTCATCAAAGGGTAAGTTATGCATATTTGTTCGCAAAATTTTTTTATTTAAATTTTAGTTATTTTTTGACCATCGTAATTAAAAATCCTAGATCCGCTACTGAGTTCAGGTAACCGGCGACCAGTTTTCGGCGCCGTAATCTTTTTCTCTTCTACTAGCCAGCAAGTGCGGCTGCAGCCTGCACGCAGATGTTGCGTCAATCGCGGTTTGCACGCTGCCCTTGGTGGCTACCGGGCTAGCCACAAGAAGCCACAGATGATGGTGACGAACGGGGTGGAGAGGAGAGCGAGAGCTGTCCCTTCATCTGGGCAAACCGATTGTTCCCTAGAGTGGCAACAAGGAGAGGATCCACGAGTGTTCGATATGCGTGTCCGAGTTCTCCTCCGGCCAAGCACTGGGCGGCCATATGAGGCGGCACTGGGCAGCCATGGCCGAATCCTCCTCCCAATACGGAGTCCTTAACGACCCATACGGCCATACCAACCAAGTTTTGGTCATGAAAAGTAGTCATCCTAAACAAGACCTTTGACGACCCAAGTCTTAGTTATATCTAATTTTGCGGTGGCTTGCGTAGAAACGTGAAGGCTGACATTGTATATTTTCACAAGTTCACACCATGGACTGTCCCCCACATCAGAATTTGCATTCAAACAGAGAAAAACAACTAAGATAGTTTAGGTAAGAAGCATAAGTATGAATAAATGAACTAACAGCGTAGTCGAAAAAGTAATTTTTATGCTTCGCACTGACATTTGGATATTCTCCTATTCTTGCTAGACAAGTTGTTCTGACCATGGCGTGAGGGCTGTCCTCCACATCCGATTCTGCATTTGAACAGAGAAAAACAGCTAGATAGGTTAGGTAAGAAGGATGAATAAATAAATGAACTAACATAGCCAAAGAAGCATTTTCTATACTTCTCACTAACAATGTGATTAGTGTAAGGAATGCATGAAGCCATTCGTCCAAAACATCGACGGCATACATGCTAAACTCACTGTGAGTAGGGAGCATAGAAGCTAACAACTCTTTTTAATTATGGATGAGAAGCTTCCCATCTCCAACCCACCCCTCTTAACACACTCAGTAAATATCTAATGTCCGTATATAGCGAAGTAGGTTGGCAAACCCCTTATCCTTCAATTATACTCATAAAATACAAATTGAGAAACTACATCGCATCTTCTCCTTAATTTGTCAACCAAACACAGGCTTAGACGGATTCCGTATGACTTTGAGACCTGAAAACAACCAAACACGGCCATCTTCATCATCCAATTGATCACCAATCATCTCTAGTGCAATTCTTCTCTGCCTTAACTCCAATTATGGCAACCGAAACCTGCCCACTTTTCTTCCTTTTCTTCTTGTTCATGAACTCTCTTTCTCTTCTTTCCAGTCAAGCAGCATCTGATCCTCAGACCCGGTTTCTGAAGCTTGGTTGCAGCAAACTTAACGGCACCAACATCACCGCCTTCTTCGCCAACGTCAACGTCACCTTGGGCTACCTCCGCTCCCAGCTCCAGACGCCTTTGCCCTTCGCCACCTCCCAGTTCGCCCTCGAATCCAACCCTGTCTATGGCCTCGCCCAATGCCGGAACTACCTCTCTCCTGCTGATTGCTCTGACTGCTTCGACGCTACTGCCACCCGCATCCGCAGCTGTGCCTCTGCCAACGGCGCCCGAGTGGCATTGGAAGGGTGCTTCCTCCGGTACGAGAGCCAGAACTTCTACGACCAGGCCAGCGAGGAGGGCCACCAAGGATTCTGCGACAACCGGACGGCGCCGGCGGGTATCGATCGTGTGCTGGGGCAGCTGCTAGACGATCTTCTGGCGGCAACACCTAGGACGGGGGACTTCTATGCGGCAGCCAAAAGAGAAGTGCCCGGAAACAACGGCCGAGAGCCAGCGGCAGTCTACGGGGCGGCGCAGTGTGTGCTGACAACGAGTGCGGCAAAGTGCGGGGAGTGCCTGAGGGTGGCGTTCGGCGATGTCGAGAGGTGCCCGCTGCGCGGCGGGGCGACGACAGTGGACGCAAGCTGGGTGCTTCTTGAGGTACTCCGTGGAATTCTTCAGCAGCAACCAGAGCATGGACCTGTCTCCCTTTCTCAAATCAAGTAAGTCATTACAATATGTACAATACTGATGCATTGATGAAGATGCTTGGTAAGATTACAATACTGATGCATTGATGAAGATGCTTGGTAAGATTACAAAATTCTGAATTGGAGTTGATGCAGAGAGCTCAATGAGGAAGAAGAAAGCTATTGTGGGAGGAATGGTAGCAGGAGGAGCTTTTCTTGTTCTGCTTTTGCTCGTTTCGTTTACTCTGTGTTTTGGTTCAAGAAGATTAAGAAGTTGAAAAGAGGCACGAGGAACACGAAGAATATGATATTTATACATATATTTTCTTTACACGAAAACGACACATATTTTCTTTTACACTATAAGCGTTACACCACAAATAAGGTAGGTCCTATTTAATTAATAATATAATATTTAATGTTCTCTATCCAATTATAAATAGAACATGGCCATTTCTCCCCAAACCCAAAATTTACTCGGGGCTTCCCAAATAAGAAATATGTCGATATTTCTTTTATTAATATCCTCTTCACTGTTCTCAACGGGCATAAAGCTCTCATTGGCGGCAAGAAGGTTGTGAGCATCCCTCCCATCTTCCTCCCTGCCCAATTGCTTCTCTCCATGCATGAAAAGAAAAGGTGATTACAGGAGTTTCTCCTCTCTCCCACATCCCTGATTAAAGAACTGTCTTCATGCACTTAAAAATTGTTGCTTCCCATCCAACTCAAAAAAATCCTTCCTTTGGTTGCTTAGCAAGTCATCTTTATTGATTTTATGGGCCTTCAATGATTAGAATTTGGGTTCACAGTGTGCCATGACTAACTGAACTTTCACGTGCACGAAGGTGTCAAAGCGTCGTTCTGCTATGTGACGGGGGGTACCCACCACCAGGAAATCTCCAGAAGGTTTCAACACTCTCGAAAATCTTCTGGAAGTTGTCTGGCGGGGGTACCCCTCGCCACATTCAATGCATGTATACGGGGACCGTATGTCCCCGTCAAATTCTTCCTACTTTGGTAGTGATTGATCCCCACCAGAACTTGTCCAGAAGGTTTCAATGGACGCGAAAATCTTCTGGAAGTTGTCTAACAAGGGGTACCCCCCACCACATCAAATGAATTCATATGGGGATTGTATGTCCCCTCAACTTCGTACTACTTTGGCAGTGATTGATCCCTATCAGAACTAGTCCAGAAGGTTTCAACACCCTCAAAAATCTTCTAAAAATTGCCTAGCGGGGAGTACCCCCCGCCACATAAAATGAATTCATACGGGGACCGTATGTCCCCGTCAACTTCTTACTACTTTGCAGTGATTAATCCCCGCCAAAACTCGTCTAGAAGGTTCAAATTATAAAAAAAATTCGTGAATTGCATCCTGCAAACTCGTGAAGCTCATTACCCTTCATACCCCACCCTTCTTCCCTTCATATAGAAAAAAAAAAAGTGCTACAAAAAAGCATCAAAAGAAGAAAATTATTGCTGGTTTATGATTCAATTAAAAAGTTGTATTATTTTCCACAAACAACAACTTTTTTGCTGATCTCAAAGTCATTAACTTGTCAAAGGTACAATACGGGAGGGGAGGAGACAAGAGAGGAGGGAGGGGAGGGGAAGGGAGGAGGAAAAGAGATAAGAGGGCAGGGGAAGGGGACTTCACCAGAGGAGAGGGCACGGAAATGGAGAAGAAAAGACGGGAGGGGGAAATAGAACAACGGGAGGTGGGGGGGCACAGTCCGAGTGGGGGGGTTGGGGGGTGTACTGAGTAAAAATAAATGTTATGGTGAGGGTGGGGTGTAGGGAAGTAAAATCTGTATTTTATTTGGGGTGTGTAAAGTTTGGGGGGCCCTGAGTGACTTTTGGGGGGGAAATAGCCGCGTTCTTATAAATAGTGTAAGGCCGCGTTGGTATGGCAAATAATACGGTCGGCCCGGCCCAAAAATAAAGGGACTTGGGCCTTAAAAAATAGGTTACGGGTCGGGCCGGGCTTTAAATATTAAATCCCATCAATTTTTGGGTCGGGCCCAGGCATGAAAAAGAATAGTAAAAGCCCGGCCCGGCCCGGCCCACAATACCAAATGGAATACAATAATTTTTAATTTTTATTTACCAAATAGAATGTACTCCGTACCAAATAAAATGTAATGCTTTTTATTTATCAAATAGAATACAATGAAGTTTTTATATAATTACTTAGTTTTTAAGCTTCTCTAATATTTATTTCTCTATTCAAGATATAAATTTATCATCTCTGATAGTAAAATACTTGAAGTTAAAAAAAAATTATATCACTTCTCTTTTGGCCCGAAAGCCCGTGGCCCGGCCTGAGCCGATCTAAATTTTAGGTCGGGCCAAATTTTTTAACCTTAGCTACGGGCTTGGGCCGAGCCTTAAAAATTTTATTTTTTTTAGGTCAAGCTTGGGCCTACTCTAGCCCATTAGGGCCTAGCCCGTTAGCAGCCCTAATGGCTGGAGCGGCCATGGCTAGGAAAGCCCTGACTTTTCTTGCTATTGGCAACCATTACCAGCGATGGTTGACCACGGGCTCTATTTGCACTATAGTTAGAAGTTGATATGGCCAATATTAGAAATTGGTCCTACTGATGTTGGAGAAGGAAATCACATTTTTTTATAAAATATTAGTGGGGTGGGATGCGATAGGTAGGGGTCTATGTAAAATAATTTTTTATTTTTTTGGGGTGTAGAAAGTTTGGGAGGAGGAATATCGCTATCCTAGACCCAAACTCATCAGTCCATTTTTTCCATTTATTTTGCTTTAAATAAAAATTAACCACCCCATCCCACCCCAAATAAGCAAAATAAATTCATATGTTTTTATTCCTCAACACCACCAATGGCCTCTCGGTGTTTTACTAGAGGTGAGCCAACACCTAGTTCTTCCCTCCTCTTCCTTATCCGACGTCGCATTGGCTATCACCGACCACCTTTTTTTTTTATAGACCATTAGGCGCACAGGTGGCTTGTACACAGTAGTAGCTAGTGGTAGGGGTAGCTAGGGCTGACCAATGCCGCGGTGCTATGGCTGTAGCCGCCATGGCTAGAAAAGCCCTAGCTTTCTTGGTTGTTGCCAACCATTACCAGCGATGGTTGGCCGCTAGCTCTACTTCCAGCGACTGTGGTTAGAAATTGGCATAACCAATGTCGTAAATTGGTTCTGCTAACGGTGGAGAAGGAAATCACCTTTTTTGGTATAAAATATTAGTGGGATGGGGGAGCGTATAAGAATATTCACTATTCCATACCCAAACTCATTAGCCCCCCGCCCAAACTTCTAAATAAAATCTCTCAACTCCCCCGTGGCCTCCCAATTTTTTACTACATGTGAGCCCAACACCTAGCTCTTCCCTCCTCCTTATCTAGCGTCAGGTCGGTTATTGCCGACCACCTTTTTTACTGACCATTAGGTGCACCGGCGGCCTGCATATAGTGGCAACGGCTACTAGCAGGGGAAGCTGGAGCTGACCAAGGCCGTGGTGTTGTGGCTGCAGCCGCTATGGTTGGGAAAGCCTTGGCTTTCCTGGTCGCTACCAGCCATGGCCAGAAAAGTGATGGTGGGCCGCTAGCTCTACTTGCGACAATTGCAGTTGGAAGTTGATATAGCCGGTGTTAGAAATCGGTCCAGCCGGCACTAGAGAAGGAGATCATCTTTTTCGGTGTAAACTATTAGCGGGTTTGGGGTGTGTTAGGTAGGGGTATACATAAGTAAAAAAAAATTTATGGGGTGTAGAAAGTGAGGGGCTATTTTTTTTTTTGGTGAGAATAGATGCATTCTTTAAACAATTCGACACCCAATTTATGCTAAATATAATATAAATAAATAAGATTTTCTTTTCCTAATGACTAGTTTTTTTTTAGAAATTTTATCTTATAGGTCTAGGTTAGGGGGGTCCTGGGTTCAAACACATTAGAGGCATTTGTCATATATATGTTTCACATGTCACACTAGATAGACATGTGTACGTGAAGGGATTGTCACGACCTTGCTTGATGGACATGCTACTGTGTGGCACTTGCGAGGCCTTGTGCTAACAAGTCAACCTTTCATGTGCAATGTAAGACACTATGTATATCATGTGTGGAGGGCCTTGCAAAACAAGAGATAGAGGTAAAAAGAGTGGCACATTGCATAAAAATAAATAAATATAAGCATAAAGATGAATTACATTCACTATTAACACATTTACAAATTATATGAGCCATCCACAATAAAACTATCTCCCCCTATTAGGTGTCCCCTCCCCCCCCCCCCCCCCGCCCCCTTACACACACAATAATAATAATAATAATATTCTCTTTTGCTAACGACTAGTTTTTTTTTAAAATTTTTTAATTTATAGCTCTAGGCCAATTGGGTTCAAGGCACTTGTCTCAATTGTGTTTCACATGTCGTACTACATAGACACATGTACGTGAGGGGATTGTCATGACCTTGCTCGATGGACATGGACTAGCTACTGTGCAGCACTTGCAAGGCATCGTGCCTAGTAGGTTCGCCTTCAGTGTGCAACAAAAGTTCTTACTTCGCAAGGCTATGCACATATCACGTGTTGAAGGCCTTGCAAAGCAAGAGGTAGGGGGAACAAATGTGGCACATTATACAGAAATAAATGAACATAAGTACGATGAATTACAAATTACATGAACCAACCACACTTAAAAACTACATCCCCCTATATAACATAAGAGATTTTTTACATATTGCTAGTAACACCCAAAGTGGCTCTACGGGCATAGTTATATAAAAATATAAAAAAACATTAAAAAGCATTTATAAAGGTGTCTAAACTAAGTTCATGGCATGATGCTAGAATGTAATAAAAATAAATAAGATTTTTCTTCTTAATTGCGCGGGCTTTTGGGAAATCTAGTTATATATTTTTGGGATTTATCTTACAATTTATGTTGAGGACACATTTCCATTACTCATGGATTTCCTACGGAATGTCCAGTGGAGATGGTGGGGGTGACTGAACTGAGGGGTCCAGTGACATTCTGGTATGAAGATCTCAAATCTCATTCGACTCCTCGGTTACTGCAAGAAGGCCTCCGAGCTCCTCCTTGTCTACGAATACATGAAGAATTGGTTCTTATTTGGTACGCCACCTTCGCCATGAATAATCAAAGAACCATTCTTTAAATAAAAAGAATTCGCAGAGATCATATGGTCGCCTTTCCTGCAGGTGACAAGCCTATGAGCCTCAACTGGAAGCAGAGGTTTGATATAATCATGGGCACAGCGAGGGGCCTAGCCTATCTTCATGCGGACTTCCATGTCTGTACCATGCACAGAGACATAAAACCAGAGAACATACTGCTTGATGATGACTTCCAGCCCAAGATTGCAGATTTTGGGCTTGCCCGCCTCCTTCCAAGCAACCAGACCCACCTCAGCACTAAACTAGCCGGAACTCTGTGAGTACTCCTAGTTCCTATGAGTGTTAAATTACCAAAATTTGTTAAATAATCAAGTTTGGTCTGATGGCATATCTAGAGGATATGCTGCACCTGAGTATGTGATCAATGGGCTGCTATCTGAGAAGGTTGACACATACAGCTTTGGTATTGTGGTATTGGAAACCGTAAGTGGCTGAAGAAGCAACGACCCCAATTTTGAACCAGCCTCCACCTTCCTTCTTGAATGGGTAACTTATTCTTCAATGTGTAGCCTCTTCACAGATTAATTCATGGTGGGTTGATCAGGTTTTTACTTGCACCACTTTGGCAGGCGTGGAGACTGTATGAGAGCGACAAGCTAATGGATTTGGTGGACAAGAGCTTGGATCCGAGGGAGTACGAAGCAGATGAGGTGAAGAGAGTGATTGAGATAGGGCTTATGTGCACTCAATCAGCTGCTTCCAGACCAGCCATGACTCAAGTTGTGGGGTTGCTCGTGACCAGAGGATTTCCGGAGTCAGCACTCATGAGACCCACATTCATTGATGATTCCGCCACGAATATTGTTGCAACTCGTGAGTTGACATCTAATCAGTTTCCATCTTCAAATGCTACCTTGTCCGTGTCCAAATTCTCTGGCCGACTATGAGACACTGGGCATGTATTTGCTGTATGTTTGAAGTGGGTTGTCACCGGCTAAGCCCAACTTACAAGAAGCTCATATAAATATAATTCAAAATCCTATATGAGAATTGGTTAAAGAAAAAAAAAAATTTAAATTGCTTGGAAGATGAAACTAAATGAGTGGGTAGCATGTTATACCCATGCACTACACTGTCACCGGGCAACAAAGTATACTATTTATAACACTTGCTAGGGTGTACACATGTGTGAGTATGTGGTATACTTAGGTGTACATATATTTGCAGGAATTATCCGCAATGTTGCTTAATATTGCGGGCCTTCCCTGCAACGTTGCAGGTAGTTTCCTTAACACATGCACACCTAAGTATATAGCATACCCACACGTATGTGTGCCCAATACGTATCATGAATAGTATACTTTGCTGCCCCGTGATAACACATGCAATTAGCCAGGTCACGGTGGGTCAACAAAAAATATATTTTTGGGATTAATTCTTTTGGTTTATTCTCAAATAAAAAAATATTATCTAGCTTTATCCTTTATTGGATTTTAGTTGCATCTCAATGGGATTATGCAACTATGGTTTGCTACATACGTAGTTTGGAGTTCTCTTACCACCTGTGAAAAATCGAATTATCTTAGGAGGTAGACATCCATGCAATCCTAACACCATGGCAGGGCCGGCTCAATGTAATTGGGGGCCTTAGGTAAAATATTTAATGTTAATATTTAGTATCTAATGTAATAGTAATATATTAATTAAATAATTTTACTTAAAATTTATCCTTCTTGCTTTTTGAGTGGCAAATTTATTAATTAAATTTTTATAGTCAAGTTTTGCTAACATATCTTTTTCAATAGATAAAATTGCTAACATGTTTAATCTTTCTTGTGATATTGTTGATCGTAAGTAAGATTTTATTAATTTTAATTTTGAAAAGCTTCTTTCTGCAGAAGCAACAATGAAAAGTATTGTCAATAATATCCTATAAGCAATACATGCATTTGGAAAAGAATCTAATTTTTTTATATAGTTTAGAGTTTCGATTGGGGTAAGTGTTTCTATTTGCACAATTTCTTTTAAAATATTTAATTTTGAAAATAAATCTAAACCATCAATATCAGCAAATATGTCATGTTTTAAATAATGTTCAAGATTAAGACAACTTTTCTTCAAATTATCATCATCTAATGATTTCAATTTTTTCAAGGTAAATAAAAAACCAAAAATACCCTCATATATTTGAAATTGTTCAAACCTACTCTTAATGGAAGAAATACCTTGGTCTACTATATATATAAAAAATAATTAATCCTAAAAGATTCTTCTAGTGATTGTATTACCTCATTATTAACATTTTCATCAAATTATATTTTCCTAGGAATTGCATGTTTAACATTAAATATAAGTTCTATTTCTATTCCACTTGCAATCTCTTTAGCTGAAATCATAGCAGATGTGAAATCATTTTCTCTATATTTTTCTAAAATAGAAATAAGTCCTTGTAATTGATTTATTGCAACATCAATATGCATGTCTTCATATTGTAAGTTTTTACTAACAGAGTTAACTACAAATAATAATCATACCAAATAATCATGCCTAACAAAAACTCAAAATTTTCAAACTCATATGTTGCTAAACATTTATCTTCACTTTTTATCTTAGGATCTTCACTTACTTATGCTAACCGAAGTAAAACATCTCTTAATTCTCGAGCTTGAAATTTTGTTGCTTTAACACTGTCAACACGACTTTCTCATCGTGTTTGCAACAATGATTTAATAGTTAAGATAGAAACATTATCTTATAAAATTTTCCATCTCTTTGTAGAGGATGAAAATAATGAATATATATACGTTGTACTACTTTGAAAAAAAGATATAGCCTTAGGACAAGAATTAGCCATATCACAAAGTACTAGATTAAGATTATGACAACCACATGGTATGTAAAATGCTCTAGGATTTATTTCTAATAGTCTTTTTTGTACACCTTGTTGTTTTCCTTTCATATTAGATCCATTATCATATCCTCTTATATTATCAATATCAAGTTTAAGATTTTTTATAGCACTTATAAGTTCATTAAAAAGTCAATTTCCAGAGGTATCATCTACTTTTAAAAACTCTATAAAATATTTTTTTATTTTTATTGGACTAGTTGAAATATCAACACATCGCAATATAAGAGTCATTTGTTCTTGATGACTAGCATCTCGAGTACAATCAAGTATAACAGAAAAATATTTAGCTTCTTTAATTTTACTAATTATTTTATTTTTTATTTCGAATGCTAATATTTGTATTAATTCATTTTGTATATTATGACCAAGGTAATGATTATGAATTTCACCATGTTGAATGCGTCGAATATGTTCTTGCATAATTGGATCAAATTCTGCAATCATTTCAATTAGGCTTAAAAAGTTTCCATTATTATCTTGATAGATCTTCTCATTTTTTCCACGAAATGCCAAGTTATTTTTTGCAAGATTCTTAACCACAACAATAATTCTTAATAATATTTTTTTCCAATGTTCTTTCTCTTTATTAATTTGTTCTTGGATGTCCTTGTCAATTGTTCTATTTTTAAATAATCTTATTTCTAAATCCACCCAAGTATTCATGTTAGTTATATGTTCATTAGTTATCTCATGGCTTTAAGCTTAATACTAAGATTTTTTCAATCTTTTGTTCCTTCATTGACTAATTGACTTGTGCTAGGTTTTGAATTAAATAACTTACAACAAAAATAATATACTTTATCTAAATCTTTTGAATACACTAGCCATTTTCTATCATGTTTTTCTCCATTTGGTAGTTTACGAATGTAATGTGTAGTTGAAAAATGCCTAGAGTCTTTATCTTTAGGAAAATTTATATCTTTTTCTGTAATTGGACCTCTTTCTACATTTCTTAGCTTTGTATCAATGTTTACCCATTGTTTTGGATCATAAATGTTAATAGGAATAGGATGAGATATTTTATTAAAGTCTTCATCATGTTTATCTATTTGAGTAAGATTTTCACTTTCTTCTAAATTTTTTTTTATTTTCTTCATTAGGAATAGAACTTGATGGTTTATTATGCTCATTGGTATCATTTTCATTTGTTAATTCATTATCTTCTAGTTCTTTAAGAATTGGTTGTTCAATTACAAAATTGTCGATTAAGCTTCCCATTAAATCTTGTTTATTACTTGTTAAGGGCACCTTTTTGAGATTGAATTAATTTATCTTCTCTTATTTTTTTAGTTTTTCATATCTGGATTCATATTTTTTATTATATATTTGCAAACAAAACAAATCCTTGAAATATAAAATTATAAGAAAAGAGCAATATAGCTAAAAAAGTAATATAAACTAAAATTTAAAAATTAAAATATCAAGAAAAGTTTGATGTGACCAGTAATCTCCAAATTTGCAAGAGATGAGAGAGCACAAGAGATGAGATGAGAGCCTTTGTCCTTGACACTTGAAAATTGAGATGGATGTAGAATTAAAATGGGTGAGAGATGAGAGGAGTTAGACTTATTTATAATATGCACATAAAAAACCTTTGCTCAATGGCTTGTTATGAGCTTGAAATTATTGATGGAAAGTGGAACTTAGTTTCCTTTATACTTTGGAAATTTAAATATTCTAAGGAATAAATTAAAGCATATAACCGTTGGCTATATGTAATTTCCTTTGGGACTTGGAATAGACAATTTCAAACTCATTAATTATGGCAAAGGACGTTGGATGACTTTGTGTCTTTCTGAAGCTATTTAAGTCTAGTTTTCATAGGCTACTAGGTAAGGAACATAGGTTACTATGTAAGGAAAGGAGTACACTAATTAAGGGGATGGGACAATTTCTCATCAATGCATTACAATTTTATCTATTATATATATATATATATATATATATATATATATATATATATATATATATATATATATATATATATATATATATATATATATATATGGTGACCTTGATTTCAGGTGGGGCCTTAGGCAGCTGCCTACCTAATGGTCAAGCCGCCCTTGCACCATGGGAAGGATGTAATTCTCTCTTAAAGACAAGGTGTTTAACTCTTAATTTGATCTTAACTTTCTAGACTTTCTGTAAGTTGTTCTTGTCACAATTACTTAATGTATGAGTATAACAGTGTACAAAGCACCTTATGCTAGAGTGTATCTGTTAATTCTAAGGATGAGACTATTGGTGTAAGCGAATGAAGGTGAAAGAAAAAATAAATGTAAAAGTACAGTGTAAAGAAATGGAATTTTATTAAAAATATGAAGAGGAGTGGAGCTAGTGATGCCACTAGATCGCATTAGATGTAGCCGCATTTTCAAAAAATAATATACTATCGATGCAGAAAATTAAACCAACCCACAATTGATTTTTAATGTGTAATCCAACCGGAAAAAAGCTACACAACTAACCCTTAGTTGATTAACCAATGCACTATGAAGTGAAGACTTACAAGACTCAATTGATATCAAAATATCTAGAAGTCCATCTCTAGATCTCCCTTGGCCACCAAAGTCATTCTTGGCACTTTTGAATATCATCTAGTTCTTCTCTTTCACTTATACAATTTCTTTCTCCTTTGAAACTTTAATTAACATCTATCTTGATCATTCCAACATTCAACATGTGTTTGATACATTTGTCTCTCACTAAACCTTAATTCAATTCATAAATGGTTTTTAAATCAAACTCTCTCACTTTTCTTTTGATTTCTCTAAAAAATTCTTCAAGGTGTATGAAAGAATTTATAATAGAATCACTTTATTTTCTCTCGTTAAAAATTCCTTCCTTCTAAATTTTGTCACTTTAAGGTCCTTATATAGTGATCTAAGTCAATTTAGGTCTTTGTGTTTTAATAGGAAACAATTTATTCTTGAAATGACATATTTCAAGTAACTATGACACAGAACGATTAGTCATTCCATTATTGTTCTCAAAATCTGACAAATTGATTAAATATTGTTTTGATAGTGTGATTAATTGTTCACTGTAATAGACCTAACAAAACTCATTTTGATCGATGTCTTCCTTTAGACGATCAATAGTTCAATGTTATGAAAAAAAATCTCAAACTTCATTCAAGATCGATTGATTGCTATTTAAGGGCAATTGATTGCTTATGGATTATTTTATAATTTTTATTCATTCTTTTTCTAACACTTACATAAGGTATAATTACTAAAAACCGAAGTGTTTGTGACAATTTATGTAACATTTACCTTTCTTTCTTTGAACTCCAATCACTAGTCATAAGTCTTCCAACTTAAATCTTCAAAGTACATTTGCTCCAATTCTTCAACTGATTTAATTCCAAATATAACTTGATACATTACTAATCTATTCCAATTTTACAAGACTCAATTACACACTCGAATGTGCATAGTTTTAATCCTCAAAATATGGCTAATACATATATATGTCACATATGTTCTTACAACGGAGGCTGTCATTAAGGCAATGTCACACCCCGCCATACTCCCTTGACCCAAACCCAGCCAAAGAGAAATGATGAAGGTGCAACGAGTTGAATACTTACCCAAAACTGGGGTAGATCAAAGTACACAATACTACACTTTGTGCAAAAGTAATTAACGGAAGAAAAAAGAAATTAATTGAAGTCTCTTAGTTATTTACATACCCACATAAGTCTTATAAAAACATAATAAGTTTTGAGCCTCAAAAGGCAGCAAACGTGTTTAAGTAATTAAATAAGGCTCTCCCATAACATATAAAATATCCATAACATAAATCATCAAAAGTCTATCCCAAGACATATAAAAACTATTCCCACTCCATATGCATTTAATCAGCTCCATGCTCGTAAAATAGATCATTATGAGCATTTGTATGACACAATCATACAGAGGATCCCCGAGGGATACCCCAAAATAAAATAATATGTATGGGGTGAGCTTAGCTCAATAAGAGTTTGAAAACATAGAGCTCACATTAACAACAAAACATAATCCTTAAGCAGCATAACATATACCTTGTGGAAAATTGATGTTACATAATAGTACATCAAATTCCTCACACATATGACCCGTAGAAATATATCATTTATACATCACATATGCATAAGAAAAACATGTACACCATGTCCCAATTATATTTCATAGTCCACACACACAACTTGTGCATTTAAGTGACATATCCATACACATCTTGTATAATTAGGTGTTATGATCCATACACAACTTATATAAATATAACAATCATAATGTATACGCAACTCTGTGTAAACAAACATCATTATCTTTATAGAAAACCTGTGTAAATAAGCATCACAATCCATAAAATCAACGATATAAAAATCCCGATACCTGAAGACACCGATCCTGCTTACCCAACATTCTTAAAAAGAAATACCTAATACAACCTACTTAAGTAACATTCCTAAGAAGGAAATACCTAAAGTAGTTTGGCAAATCCGATAAACTAGAAGTGCCCTTGTTAGCTAGTGCACATGGATAAACCATCCTAGAGCTCGTCGGGGAGGAACCTGCTATTTTGGAATGGAAAACCCTGCCCTTTCAGACAAAAAACCTTGTCCATTGGACAAAAAATCGATTCCTTCAAATCTTCGATACGACTAATATGAAAAAACTATGACACACAACAACTAATCATTATTAAACACAATTAAACATGGCTTAGTAATTTATTTTCATGATGTATGCGACATGATTCATATGTGAACAATGCTAAGTACATGCAAGCATAAGTAGTCATACTATTCGGGAGCTTATCATGCATGAGACTTAGTCCATACGTGACTGAAAAGATCATGTAAGTATAAGTATGTATAAACATAAATGGTCATGTTCATAAAAGAGTCAAAGTATATGAAACATGATCATACATAATTAATTTCACATGGGTGCAATCATTCATACTTCAGCATGATCATATTCTAATAGTGTCATAAATTAAACATGAAGAAACTATAAAAATCCAGATTAAAAATAAGCATGGAGTCATTTTGTTCATGACCGATCGATCAGCCTCAAGGGGCAATCAATCAGTTAAACTGTTTTTGAAAATCCTGTGTTGCCGAGCGATCAGCCCGATACGGTGATTAATCAGTCATGCCCAAAAACATAAAAACAATCCTTTTCTTGAGCACTATACCTATTCAAATTGATTCCAAGATTTCATGAAAATTCTTAAAACTTCATGTTATAACTCATACATATCTATGTTAAAATACCATTAAATTATCCATTCAAGAAGATCTAATCTCATACATCTGTAAACTTTAAGAACATGAACCCACTCACAAACATGGTGTTAATGCAATTAATTAGTAAAACCTCATCAAACAAAAACTATTTACCTGAAATCAGATTATAGACCCTTTAGTCTCTTCTAAAACTTAAAGCTTAAGGAATCCCTATCCAACAAATTAGGTTATATTAGCCTTAAGAATAAATCCCATCTTTCTACCAAAAAGAGACTCAAATTCACTAATCTATGATAAATCTAACATTCTCTTGTTACTAAAACGAAAATAACAAGAGTAGAAGCAAAAAACATGAATATAAAATTTAAAAAACGGGGTAATGAATGAACTTGAAAAGAAGCAAACTTACAATCTCATTCAAAAGGAGAAGAACATGGGATTGAAGGTGAAATCAAAACAAAATATGGGGAGATTTGAGAGATTTTACCTTGGATTAAGCTTTCCCTTCTTGAGGAGGGATAAATTCTCCCAAAGCCTCTAAAATCTCATCCCACCATAATTGAGAAAATGACCAATATTTCTATTTATAGTTAAGGTAAGTAAGTGGGCTTAAAATAAGCCCAATAAGGAAATAAGTGAACTCACTTAGTGAAATGGACCCGAAAATGAATTTAACAAGGCCCAAGCCCATCTAAGATATCAAGTGATAGTCGGCGGCCTAAGAAGTTAGTACCTCACCCGAGATGATAGTGGGTCCTATGGTGGGACCCACTTCCTTTAAAAATAATTATATAAAAAATGACAGCAATTAGTATGGTAATTTGGTAGATTATGGTAGGCACTATTGTTTTCCAACTAAAAATTAAAATAAATCTAAGAAAATTCGTAATTAAACCAAACTATCACACACAAATTAAAACAAAAATAAACTGTAAAACTTTACAGTTTTCACAAACAAAGTAGTGGAGATAATGTCGAGAGAAGGGGAGGGTGTGCGAGGTGATTAAAGCTACTGACGTCAGACACTCTTAAGGGTCTAATTGGCTAAGATTGGCGGATTCAAACTGGCGCAAGCTGGAAAGTTGAGGGCCTAAGGCGGATTGCATCTAGAGAAGGGGAGGGCATGAGGTGACCAAAGCCATCATCACTGGCGAGATGGAGAGGAGGGGCTAAATGGATCTTGTCATTTGAGGGATGGTGAAGGAGGGTTAGAAGGAGGAAAGGGGTGACTGTTTGAGCGTTCAGAGTCAAGACGGCTAAATAGAAATGAGAATATGGTTTTAAGGTTAGCATGGTCTTCTTGGCCATGTCGGGTTGGATCAAGTGAAACCCAAATTGATGGCAGAGCTCAGATAGCTGCTGGACCAGCAGTTCTGTTATTTTGTTAAGGCAGAAAACAAAGGAGAAAACTGGTTCAGGCAAATGGTCAAACACATTAAACCAGTTTTAAACAAAGGGTAAAACCGTCAAACAACTAACACAGATATAAATGGAGGGCTACGATTTAAACAGGAGAGAAGACTAATGGTCATTTGGATTGGTCATTAAGTCTGTTAACCCATCTTCAACCTCGGAACAGAATGGTTAACAGTAAAATGATGGATTAACATCGAAACTTCGAGAAGCATTAATCCAAGTCAGCATGGACACCTCAACAGTAATTTTGGGACAGCAAAAACGATTGTGAACGAGGGTATAAAAGAGAAGAAAGAGAAGGAAAACGGGATGAAATTCTAAATTTGAAATCGCTGGTTCAGAAATCTGCAACTCCGCCATTCCAGGGAGAAATGGATCCCAAATCTGAAGCCTTGAAGCAAGCTTGATTCTAGTGAATAGCAAAGATCGCTCCTAATCAAGTTAAACCGAAGCTCCAGCAAAGATTGATAAGTGTTTTACCCCATTCAAGTATTGAATTCTGTAATTCTGAGTTTATTGATTTGAATTGAAATGAAGGTTGAACTTTGCTAGGAGTTGGAATTGCTATCTGGTTTGTAAAAGACTGTCTGTGATTAATTCCGTGAACAAAAATTCTGATTGGAGTTTTGATTTCATTCTGTGAATTCTGGAATTATAAAAGTGAATGATTCAGTTTGTTATATTGACGTTGGAAGCCTTTACATGCTTATAAATTTAGCATCTCATTTGAGGACTGTTTGCTGTTTGAAACTTTATCGATTTGTGATAATACATAGCTGCTGCATCCCAAATGCAAACCAACCTGAATTGTTTAGGTCAATCTTGAAATACAAATATGAACCCAACCCATTAGGGTCGGGTCGGGTCAAGTCGAGTTTCTCAAAAAATTTGACCCTAGTGACATCCCTAAATGAATCTGATTTTACTAGGATGATGAAGGGATAATACGAGCTACTACTTTTAGTTTTATTATTGTTACATGATGACAATGTCATTGGAGACGAAAGAGAATGGAAAGACACCATAAATAGGTTTGGAGCCCTTCTACAAAACGTGTTCTTCTAATGGCTCGACATATGTTCTTGCAAATAAAATTTTTATTAAAATATATTTAAATGTGTGGGTTTTACTATGATAACCTGAAGGAGCAGCTTTCTGCAATCGTGTTCATAGGTATACACTTTTATAAGGTCTTGAATTTTTTTGCATATATTTTAAGGTCTAGGATTGAAATTCCTATGGGCATGGTTGTTTTTATTTAGAGACACATTTGTCCTCCCTTAAGTCCTCTCTAACCTATGCCAAATCTTAATCAATAACTATTACATCTAAAATTGACATCCTCAGGGCATCAAAATACATTCTGATATGCCAAATTAATGCTGATTGGATTTGGCATCTCCGGTTTGGAGCTTCAAGTTTGAAACCCTAAGCAGTGGGATGCCAAATCTTAAAAACATGTTATTTTATTTAGTGTAACCCACACTTTACATTTGGACTTTTTCTTAAATTATTGTAAGAGAAAATATATTTAAAGTGCTCCTTCCATCTTATATTAATAGTTATATTTAGAAAAATAGTAATTTTTAGTGAATGGTAAAATCCACATCTAAGAGAAGATAAAATAAGGTTGTATATAATACTCATTTTTATGTACCCAAGTACAATGGAGTTAATATGAAACAAACTTTTTTGCCAAATGAAATTATTAATTTAGAACAGAGTATTAGGTGTCGTTTGGCAACATATTTGAAAGCGTAGAAAATAATATTTTACTTCAAATGCCTTTGTAGATGAATGAGCCATTAACGCGCTTCAACATATGTGAGGGCCATCATGAGGATTTGTAAGTTATTTGTGTAGAAAGGTCTTCCTAAGCAGCTTTTTCACAAATAAACTTTATGACTATTTTTAACATAGGTTTATTTTTGAGATTATTTATTTAGAATTTGTAAGAAAATGATTAATATGGGTTGTTAAATAAGAATCATTTACCAATATTTGTTGGAAAAAATAATTTAACATGAAGTATGACATCCAAATAAAATTTAGGGAAAAGTTAGCATAAATGGGCCACAAATAAAGGGGAAAGTGATTGCCCAAGGATAACTTAATTTGACATATACATGGAGCTCTTTTCCTAAGGACATGAAATTTCTAAATCCCAGCCAAGTCCCCTGTGAGATTTCAAATATGAGAATTTGGCACCCAATTAATACGTTTAGGTGGAAATTCACATAAATTGTTGTATAGAGCTTGGTAAATACTTGTATAGAAGGTATTTTATGAGCAATATATTGTCGTTTGCAGGAATATAAAGGGCTGTCAATTGGACCCCCACCTCTCAATGCTATCCAAGAGAAAATAAGTTTATGGGGTTAATCGGTGAGCTCCACTATCAGGGAAGAGAGCATTTGATCTCCCTAGACAAGTGGGATGCAGGTAAGAGAGGACCAAAAACTCTTCCCACTATAAAAAATCGCCTTATCTTCACCTTTCGTTCGGAGCCAGCTTGAGAAGGCAAAGGTGATTAAAAAAAAAAAAAACTTAAGAAAACCAGAAAGATGTTAATTCTTTGAAGTCCACATCCCCGCTGGTTCCGCCCCTTGTTATTTCCTCATGTTATTAGTCTGTCTCCTTAAGTACTTGTCTTCCATATATGCCAACTCCTGCTCTTCTTAGTTCAGTAAACATGGCTGCCAGTTCATCTTGCTGAGACCCCATCTCTCTGTATCAAACTCTTAGCTTCAGAGGAAGAAAGCGATGCCCAAGCCAGTAATCATTCTTCACCCACGCCATTCTTTCCTCTTCTTAATCCAACCAATATCTCTGCCTGTCCTGTTCTTCTTGTCCAGCCTCGTCTCCCCAGACCCTCAAGCAAACCCCCTGAACAGGGTCTGCGGCTGGTACAAAGCCTCCGATGCTTCCACTTTCTCGGCCAACCTCAAGGCCGCCTTTGCCGACCTACCCGCGCAGCTGATCTCCTCCGCCCGCTTCGCCACCGCGCAGCGCGTCCTCGCTCCGGACCCAGTCTTCGCCCTCTCCCAGTGCCGTGAGTACCTATCCCCCACCGATTGTCTTGCTTGCTTCGCCGCTGCGACGGCTGAGATTCGCAGCTGCGGAAACGTGACTGACGGCCTCGTTGTCTTTGACGGGTGCTTTCTCCGGTACAGGAACAACAACTTCTTCGACCAGACAACTCTCCCCGGAGATGTGAGTCTCTCCGCCGGCATCTGTGAGGAGAACCGATTGACCAAAGCAGGCGACAAGGCTAAGTTCAACTTGACGTTTCAGAGCCTGTTGTTGTACGTTGTCGCGATTGCGCCAAAGGGGGCGAGGTTCTACGAGGCGGTTGCGGCGAGGCGGGGGGACGGGCCGGTGGTCTATGGAGTTGGGCAGTGCGTGCTGACCGTGAGCCAGAGTGGGTGCAGCGACTGCTTGCGCTTGGCTAATGAGAATATAAGGGCCTGCCCCCCGGCGGCCGAGGCAAGGGCGGTGGACTTGGGCTGCTTCCTAAGATACTCCGACCATGCTTTCTTCAACGGTAGTGGGGTAGCTGACCTCGATAAGCTCTTCAAGTCCGGTAAAGGGAGAACCTTTATTTAGGTGAATTGAGATTGGGTTATATGCTGTATCGGCCATGATTGAGATGTTGAGGAACATATATGATATTTTTGTTGCAGGCGGCTCAAGACACACCAAACTTATTGTTGAATGGTCCGCCGGAGCCGGAGGAGCTGCCCTGTTTCTGGCAGTGCTTGCCTTGGTTTGGTGCCACCTTCGGCGCACAGACAATAGAGAGACCGTGATGGGTATGTGCCCGGCTCATTCCTTGTTTTTTTCGTTTGTACGGCATTTCTTATGTCCTAGCAAATCCAAAGGAGGAGAAGCATTTTTTATATTCCATGCTCACCCCAGTAAAAAGAATTAATTTTGAAATAAATAGTGTATATATTAATATATATTAACGTAAGTAATATTTATACTAATATATATTAATATATATACTATTAATCTCCAAAATAGATATTTTATGTGCATTTATTAAGTTCTGCTCGTCATAACATAGCATACAAAATACTTCCTTAAATAAGCCTTCACAATTTATTTGCGCCCACCATGATGATTTATTTTTTTAATATTTACTAGCTAGAATACACACTCCTTGTGGGAAGACTTTTTTTATTCTCTCCTCTCACAATGAACCTAGCCTAAGGAACACATATCAATCCTTACATTTGAGAATAATGATGTACATGCTTATACACATTAACATTAATACCGTTGGTGTTAATGTGCACTAATGTGTGCACCATCAATATCATAAATGAAAAGCTCCCATACATTTCTTAGTTTAGGTTTATTATTAGAGTAGAGCATTAAAAATACTTCCCTCCTTATGGGTGTAAATACAAACATTTCAATATAGATTAAGTAAAAAATTCTTAATAAGAGCTCACGGTCACCCTTAATTACCATTGTGTATGGACATAATCCTGACTATACTAGTCACATGTCTGATTCTTATTGTATTTCCAAAAAGTTCAGCTATAGGATTACGACATTTTTTTCATATCAATAGTTCCCTTTTTTTTTGCATTTTTTATTTTCTTTCTTCTTTCTTCTTGTCTTACCTAACTAGTTATGTGACTAGTTATGAGAGGCTACCATGTTAACAAAGAAGTGGTAAGAGAAAAGCATAAAAATCAGATCCAACAGGTTTGAGTTCCCCCCTCCACATGTCTATTAATCATGCATTGTAGTCATGGTAGGTGGTCAGGAAAATAATATTTTTCTTCTTTTCCTTTCTTCTTCTATTCCCACACCTCCACCACAACACCATTCAATCACCACTAACGCAATTTCCACTACTATCACTTTCTCTTTCTTGCTATAGGTGTCATTACTCTTTTTTTCCTTTTTAACCTATTGCTCCTACCAGCCCAAGCACCATGACCATCAACTATGCCACCACCTATGTTATCCCACTGCATCTACCTCCACAACTGCTACTTCTCTGTCAGCCCTTTCTCCTTTACCCCTCCTCCACCATCACCATCCCACTACTACCGATGCCACCATCTTCTCCTTCACCATCACTATCCCCTACAACTCTACAACTATGTTGTCATTGTTATGGCCGCCACAAGCTCCCCACCTTGCCCCAAGTATAGCGGGTCATACACAATATAAAATTACTGTAGTAGCTATGTATGCCTCACAATATAAATTTACTATGTAAAGTACCACCACCTTCGGCTACCTTGTGGCGGCCAAATTTGGTCGTCGACTTATCCTTGTGAATGGACTGCCATCCTAGTGGAGGGGTTGAGGAGCTTGATTGAGGGACATCGTGAATGAGTGGAAGACCAGGTGTAGAGGCAAAGCAGAAGGGGTTGTGAGTGGTGTAGAAGGTCTTGTCCAATGGAAAGGCGGTTGGAGGGGTGTCAAAAAGACATGGTAGGCAATGGAAGTTTAGAGGATCATGACAGAGGGAGCAGAGGATTGGAGCAATGCCTAATAGAGGGGGTGGTAGAGGAGCGGAGGGCATGGTGGATGGGCAAAGGGGCTACCTAAGCAGTGAAAAGGCCAACAAAGGAAATGAAGGGCTCAGTGGAAATGCGAATTTGACGCCATTAGAGAATTATCTAGTGGAGGAGTGGATTTAGTGCCATTAGAGACAGATCTGGTAGAGGTTTTGGTTGTTCCTTTTGTGGTTCAATTTTAAAAATTTAATTTAATGAGAAGAGTATTTTTGGAAGTGAAAATGTTGACAACTTGTGAAGAACATTATATACTTATCGAGCAAGCGGCCTTTTGTTCGATGTAAATGGGTAGTCTTTTGTAATTATCTTACAATGTCAATCCCAAGCCCGGATAAAGGAGGAGGGTTGCGTCAAGTTAACAGCTAGCTGTAAAAACTCTTGTCAATCTTTATGAATCTTACACCATATATTCTAGGCTAGAGCTAGGTCATTCATTAGAAGCGACGTGTTGTACCAAAACCCAGGGGCAACAATAAGTGAGCAAAGGTTGGCTAGGGCATCCCCTGGAAGCGATATGTTGCAACAATGCCCAATTGTAATGAGAAGTGAGCAAGGGTTCTCACGTTGGACTGGACAAACGTGGGTAAAGAAGCTAGTTTAGGAGTGTAATATTACAGTAGCAACTTGGAACATTGGGACCTTGAAGGGTAAGGGTTTAAAGTTAATGGAGATATTTAAGTATAGGAAGGTTAATATAACTTGCTTGCAGGAAACAAAGTTAATCAGAGAGAATGCTAGGGAGCTAGGTGAGGGCTTTAAATTATTTTTTGTATGTAAAGAATCAAATAAGAATGAGGTAAATATAGTGGTAGACAAGGACTTGAGGGAAAACTTGGTAGGTGTTAAAGATTTAGTGATATGATTATATTGGTAAAACTAATGTTAGGAAATATGTAGTTAATGTTATTCGTGCTTATGCACCACAAGTAAAATTAGAAGAGAACCTTAAGAAATAATTTTGGGAGGAAATGAACCTACTAAAGCAAGGGATGCCAAACTGAGAAAAGGTTATTATAAGGTGAACTTTAAATGGGCATGTAGGTGAAAAGAGCATAGGATATGAGAAGATACATGAAGGACATGGTTTTGGGGAGATAAATGAGATGAGAGAAGTTATCCTTGAGTTTTTAATAGAAAATGACCTAGGCATTGCAATACTTTAAAAAGAGGGAGAGGCATTTAGTAACCTTCAATAGTGGATCTAATAAGAGCCAAATAAACTTTTTCTTTGTTAGAAGTGAGGATAGAAGGAAGTGCAAGGATTATAAAGTTATTCCTAGTGAACCTTTAATACTACAACATAGATTAGTTGTTCTAGATGTTTTCATGAAGGGATGGAGGATGCAAAGAAATAATAAAGTAGAGCTTATGATAAAGTGGTGTAATTTGAATGGTAAATTATTCAAAGATTCAGAGTGGAAGGAAACTGGCAGTTGGGCCAAGAACCAACAACAATGTGGAGAACATGGTTAATTGTATTAAAAAGTTGGGAAAAGAAGTGTTTGGGACAGTGAGGAGGAGAAATGATATAAAGAAGGAAACATGGTGGTAGTGTGAGGAAGTGTAAAGAGTTCTCAAGGAAAAGAAATATTCCTTCAAGGAGTGGCAAAAATGTAAAAATTGGGAGAGTTGGGAGATTTATATTAAGGTTAGAAAAGAGACTAAAAAAGTAGTAAGTAAGGCTAGATTTAAAGCGTTTGATGAATTTATAATAAATTAGTATTGAAGGAGGGGGAGATAGACATATATAAGATAGCTAAGTTAATAGAGAAGAGAAGTAGGGACTTAAATCAAGTTAGGTGCATTAAGAGTGATGATCAAAGGGTTTTAATAAATGATGAGGAAATTAAGGAGAGATGGAGAGGGTATTTGCAGTATCTATTGAGTGAAGATTATGGTGGTGTTCTTGATATTGAGTCTAGTTATGTTAAAGATATAACTTATTTTAGAAGATTTATTATAGAGGAGGTAGGAGTTGCCATAAAGAAGATAAAGAGAGGTAAAATGTTAGGATCTGATGGAATTCTAATTGAAGTATAGAAGTGCCTTGGCGATGTTGGTTTAACTTGGTTGATTAAGATGATTGACATTATTTAGAAGTCAAAGAGGATGCCCGAGGAGTGGAGGAGAAGCACCCTTATACCTCTATATAAAAATGAATTGGATATGCAAAGCTGTACAAACTATAGGGGTATAAAATATGCGAGTCATACTATGAAGTTATAGGAGAGAGTGGTTGAAGGACACTTGCAAAAAGTAACTAAAGTAATTAAGAACTAGCTTGGTTTCATGCTAGAGAGGTCAATAATTGAGGCTATTTTCTTGTTATGATAATTAGTTGAAAAAATAAGGATAGAAGACAAAAATTCTATGTGATGTTTATTAATTAGGAAAAAGCTTATGATAAATTACTTAAGAGCTCATTTAGAGTGTCTTAAAGAAGAAGAGAGTTATAAGAGGTTACATCGATATTATTAAATATATATACAATAAGGTAGTGACCTGTGTATGAACAATTAGGGGAGAAACGAAGAAGTTCTTGGTTATAATAAGTCTACATTAAAGGTCATCCTTAAGACCTTATTTTTTTGCTCTAGTTATTAATGAATTACCTACACATATACAAGATAGGATACCTTGGTGCTTAATTTTTACGAATGATAGTTTTAGTTAACAAGACTATAGTATGGTTAAATGCCAAACTAGAACTGTGGAGGGAAGCTCTAGAATCAAAAGGTTTTAAAATAAGTAGGATTAATACAATATATGGAATTTGACTTTAAGGTTAGTAGAACTACATGTATAACTTTAGTCGAAATAGATAAATAAGAAGTGTCAAGATATGAGCAATTTTGATATTTGAGCTCCATTATCTACAAAGAGGGAGATATCACTATTGATGTGGTACATAATTAATGCAGGGTAGGTAAAATGGAGGGCGACGTCAGAAATTTTGTGTGATAGGCAAGTCCTAAATATGCTTAAGGGTAAGTTATATAAGATAATTATTAGGCCTGCAATACTCTATAAAATCGAATATTTGGCACACAAAAAAATCATATGGATAAATTGAATGTAAGCATAAATGAGGATGCTAAGGTGGATGTGTGAAATAACCATGAAAAATAAAATTAGAAATAAGTATATTCGTGAGAAGTTAAGGGTATCTCATTTTGGGGAGAAGCTTAGAGAGTGTAAGTTGTGTTGGTATGGACATGTTCAAAGAAGACCAATGGATGCCTTGATAAGAAGGTTGAAAGAGATTTTCGTAAATGATGTCAAAAAATAGGGAGAGATACATAAGAAAACTTGGATAAAATTAATAAAGAAGGATATGACATGCTATCTCTTACAAAAAAAAGTTAACACAACATAGGCTAGAATTGAGGCGTAATATCCATATCGCCGACCCCAAATTGTTGGGAAAAAGGCGCTACTTGATTATGATTATGATTGAACAAAGGTCTTCTTTGCATGCTATAGTAGGCAACTGTGAGTCCAAATATCATAATTTTAGTATTAGGTCATAGATTGACAATGATAATAGTGTTGATGGACTTTGCACTGTGGAGTATATTATTTATATTCATGACTAGTTTTATTTGATAAAGCTTGTTAGGGTTTTTCAATAGTATAAAAAATGCGTGAACCCAAACATGTACAATATAAGCAAAATAGTAAATATTTATTATCAAGAAGTGTGTTGTATGTATGCAACCCACAATAATAGTCAAAGGAAACATACTCATGTGTATCTCATTTGATAGAGTTTGTCGAGAGTCTTTCAACGATATCAAGAACATACAAATTTGAATTCGAGAGTGAAAGATATAACCTTACAAAATTAAAGTTCTCATGTCGTATAAACAACCATTATTAGTTTGACATGTGGAAACTATATAAAAGAATTTAAGTAAATTGTCTTACTAAAATACCCTCATATCATATACTAATTCAAATTTATATTAAAGAGCATTATAAAAAAAATATAAGGGCAATATAAGAAATTTAGCAAAGTTGTATCATCACCTTGGCACTTTATATAATAATATAATTTATTTATTTATTTTCATAATAGTGATGTGCGCGCGCCATCGATTCACAACTCTCATTTTTATAAATTATCCTACAAACATCTTAGAGGATTTGTTTTTTATTTTTTATTTTTGGAAAATAATCAGTTTAAGATACGTTAAGACGGGTCTAGGTAATGGCAAGTTGTGTCATGAAATGACATCATGAAGGACCAATTAGATGAGATGATGTTCAATCTAAATTGTGTTATGCTTTATGCTTTAGGAAGAATTTTTGTTTTTAGTAGACCCAATCTGCAATATAATACTCCCTCCATCTTAAATTAAAAGCTCCATTTTGCAAAAAAATATATTTTATATTAATAGCTCTATTTTGTTAAATTTTAATGGTTAAGCACTTAAAAAAAGTATTATAAGCTTATTTTCCTTTATCTCAGATGTGAGTTTCGCTATTCAATAAAAAATAATATTTTTTTAAATATAGCTATTAATATAAGACAAAGTAGTATAAAACTTCCCTCTCTCATTTAATTTTCTATATTTGAAAAAAGAGTAACATTATATTTTCTCAATAATGAAGTAGCTTCGTCACATATGAAACCTAACGTCACAAAAGCATTTTTCTAGGAAAAATATGTGATCTATTCATGAACTATCTTAAGTCTTTTCTACTAATTACTACGGAAAAAATAATATAAAATAAAATATTATATATGGGTCAAGTTTTTTTTTAAATGTAGAATTAATATAGGACCCACGGCATTACAGGAGACTACTGTTCTTTTAAAGATTAGGTCATTTTCCATATCATATCAGCTTTGAAATAAAACATCACGTAGATGTGACCACTAGCCCACGTCCAAACATAAGATATCATCATGTGACCTGGACCACTTGAAGTATGAAATATGCAAAAAAATTATTAAGTACTCTCATAGTACGTCGTAGGAGTTACTCCCACCTTCTATATACGAGTTGTGGATCTCGACAATACACATTAGCTCTCTCATACACCTATAGGCATTAATGTGTGTTCCATCGATCATGATGACCTATGACTCTGTGTAAAATGAGAGTATATCTCGTATACGCTGATGGTCATAAATATTAATTCTTCGAGTCAGCATTCCTTTTGAGGAAAATTGACACTTTTTCCGTCAATTTTACAAAGCTGTTACTCCAAGTGCCAATTTTCTGGTCCACCAGGTCTTCAACCTGGACTCAGGAAGCAGGGGAAACGATCCCCTGTTCTTGAGCAAGCAACACCAACTGGGTTGCGAGAGGGTGAGGCTGCCGAGACTGCCCCTCGGACTCCATCCGGCGATAACTAAATTCTCCGTGACCTATTTGTGACGCTTCAAGGGAACCCAACTGGCTCTTTTGCTGTGTCCCGTGATTGGCACAATGACAAACTGATAAGAAAGAGCTTGCTCTTTCTTTTAATATTTCTTCATATCTTAACAAAATTGAATGGACTTTGGGTTGAATATGATTATAAAAGAACTCTCTAAGCACTAACAACCATAAGCAGTAATTAAAATCTCAAAAGTGGACTTGAAATCACCACCTAAAGCATGTTTCACTGAAGAACTCTGCAATTTGAAAGGACTGTTATATATCATGTACTCCAGTCTCCAAAACGTGAAAGGAAACCAAACAACTGAAAAAGAACTAACACTCACTAATTATGGTGAGAACTTCAGTCATGGAGGTGAAGACATGTAATCGGAAGGTGAGATAATTTATGTTTTGTTGATTTTTACTCCCATATTTAGCATTTGCACATGTACTTCGGCAAGTTTGTTTGTTAAGATCTTCGGGGCTAGGGTAGACTCTCTCCAGAGTTGTGATCCCAACATGTACCGCCTTATAAAACAGTTCTTGGTAATCATTTGGAATGGCAGTAGGACTAACAGACCAGCAAGTGCCAGCCAGTTTCGCTTACAACAATCTCAGACATGCAACCACCAACTTCAGCGACAAAAATAAGCTCGGTCAAGGAGGATTCGCTGCAGTTTACAAGGTAATCTAGAATTCAAAACAGAAGTCACTGGCGTCCTAGTACCGAAGCTTATTCCATCTGTTTCTTCCCAGGGTGTGCTGAGAAATGGCAAAACCATAGCAGTGAAGAAACTTAAAATATCAGAAACAGCTCAAGCCAGGCAAAACTTTGAGAGCGAAGTGACTCTCATTAGCAATGTTCATCACAAAAATCTCGTTAGTCTCATTGGTTTCTGCAGAAGAGGCCCAGAGCTTCTGCTCGTATACGAATACATGAAGAAGGGCAGCCTTGACAAATACATATTCGGTATTTTTTGTGTAGACCATTATACAACCAAGATAAACATGAGTACATGTCATGGAGATAATTCTTTCTAGATTAATATCTATGCAATGCAGGCGATGGACGCGGAAGCCTCAGCTGGAGACGACGGCTTGACATCATTGTTGGCACAGCTCGGGGCCTAGCCTACTTGCATGAGGAGTTCCCTATCTGTGTCATCCACAGAGACGTTAAGCCTGCAAACATACTTCTTGATGAAGAGTTCCAGCCAAAGCTTGCGGATTTTGGGCTTGCAAGGCTGCTTCCGGATGACGAGAGCTACATGAAAACTAGATTAGCTGGCACCATGTATATATCTTCGTCACTCATCATCCCACTCTTACGTTACTTCGATTTCTTTTGTCTTCATTGAATCAAAACTAACTTGTATTTGCTTACTTGGGCAGTGGATATGCAGCACCAGAATACGTTCTTCAGGGGCAGCTATCTGAAAAGGTCGATATATACAGCTTTGGGGTTGTCGTTCTAGAAATTGTGAGTGCTCGAAGAAGTAATGACTTGAGAATCGAGCCAGTCACCATGTACCTTCTTGACTGGGTAATTGTGATCTTCGTCAAATTGGCCTTCCAACATGAAACCTTCATATAAGTTTCAAATTTTTTTTGTGCCGTTTTCTTCTTTTAAAATGTATGGTGGAATGGGCAGGCCTGGATGTTGTATGAGACTGGCTCACTACTGGAGTTGGTTGACGAGAGCCTGGAGCTGAATACGAACGAAGCAGAAGAAGTGAAAAGAACAATCGAGATAGGACTCATGTGCACCCAATCAGCTTCTCTAAGGCCGGCCATGTCAGAGGTTGTGGCCTTGCTTCTAGACAAAGAAGAGAGAAATAAAACAAAAAGGCTCAACAGGCCGACTTTCATTGCAAAACGGGACAGTAAAATGCAAGATGAGACGTCCACCTCCAGCCAGTCGACAAGTTCGAATGCAACCATCACCATCTCTCGCTTATCAGCCCGGTAATTATATGAAGCACACTGCACATGTACTCATAGTTCTTGGTGTGTATATAGCTAAAGCCCGAAAGCATATTTGCTCTTGCTAATTTGTAGAAAATAAAACCAAGTTTCCTAATTCCTGTGGGCATGAAAAGAAGAGGTGACAAAGCAAACATTTCTCGTTGCACGAGAACATCAGGTTTTCCGTGTTGGTTCGTATACCACATTACAAACATAGACGTGAAATTTAGTGTAAATCGGGCCATTTGGTGATATAATTAGAACTAAATCTCCTTAAAGCTTTAAGATTGCTTAAGAAAAGATTACAATAAATGTCAACAAATCCAAAGCCACACGAAAAATGTTTTCACAATCAACTACCTTGACTAAAATACATGACCAATGGACTTATGGAAGGAGAAACTTTGGGAACCGTTGGATTTGGTTCCCAAGTTAATTTCTCTCCCACCACTTCCTTGTGATGTTGTAGCTCCTATCTTTAGTCACCAAGTTTTGGTCATACTAGACAAGTCCAAACCATACTCACTCTCAGTCTCATTCCAACAATATCACATATCATTTGAAAATGTCTCACTTCCCCTCCAAATTTTACTATTCTTTAGGTTTATTATTGTTTTCTTCCTCATGTGTCCCCTCTTATTCTCTCCCTCTTCCAAGGTTACCCCCCTTATTCTCTTTCTCTTCCTCCTCCAACGCCATCGGCATTGTTGGCCATGCCTTTGACGATGGTGCCAACGCTGACGCCAACATCATCGCCAGCCACGAATCCACCCCTTAGCCCACCAGTTTCCCGGCACGGGGAGGTAGAGATGGAGGTAGGGGCCGGAACATGTGACTCGAACCAAAACCAACATTGGTATCAATGAGCATCCGATTGGTAGCAATGGTTATGGCGTCGACGATGCTTACCCCCACAACAATCAAAGTACATGTAAGCAAAGACGGATCTGATACATAATTTTTTAGTGAAGTAAGCAAAAAGTGTGTATTAACTCTGAAGATTGGGTACATAAAACTAAAGAAAAGAAGAATAACCCACCAAATCTAGAGCCAAGAAAGTGGTGCAGAGTGGATATTGATCAGAATGACCTCTCTAGACGAATCTTGCTACAAACATGAACAGCCTAACTCTCTTACAATTTACATAAGTAAATTCACAAAATATAGGTTAAAAGGATCCTAGTGGCATAAACTATAAATAAAAAAGTCCAATCTATGACTAAATCAAAATTAGAGAAAATAGATTAGAATAGGCCTAAATAAATAAAAAGAACATCAAATTAAGTCTCCTACTAAAGAAAATGACTCAAAAGAAATCAACCTAAACAAAAGTTCAAATATAAAATAGTTCCTAGCTTGTCCCAAAATTGTGCAATTGATTAGTTGTAACGGACAATCAATAGTTCATGTTACTATTAGAATGATTTCAAGGATCAATTATCCGTCAATTGATCGATAATGTTATTGGACTTGACAATAAGGCAAGCAATCGATCAGTCGAAACATCTGCACGATCTATGAGTTATTTTTAACGCCTGATCAAACGCTTTTGGAATCCCAACCATTTGTTAAAGGTAGTGGAATCTGCGACTCATACGGGCAATAGGCGATCGATCGCTCTTGGGACCCGATCAATTGTTTAAGGAATTGTTGCATACTCCATTCTTCTAACCCTATTTCTTAATGTACTTCAAAGCCAACTAGTTTACATCATCAATTTCAAAGTCTATCTTCAAAATTCTTCGAGCGAGAAACTTTCTTACCAATTTGCTTCAATATAAATAACTTGTAGGCTTGTATAACACATTTGTAGGCTCATCAGAAAGGCTTCAACAAAGAGAAAACAATTTCAATTAGAACCCTAATTAAACAAAGAAAAACTAATTATATGCTAATAAAACCAAAGGTCCATTAATTAGACAATTAAAACTTATTGTTCTTTCTATGACTTCCCTTCTTATAGTTAATCCTACAACCCCTTAAGGGAATTAAAATATAAATTTTTATGATTTTCTCACGTGGTCTTTCACATCTTCCCTTAATTAACCCACTAACTGAATTGAAGGCCTATTGTAGAGAGATATATAATGGCAAACTTGAGGTGATAAACACAACGCCTCTAGGAGCAGTCCAATGCCCCTTCCAAATTTCATATATAGGACTCTGGATAGATTACAATAATGATAAAGCATACATTCCTTTTGTCTCACATTAATAACTTTATTTAATTTTTTAAAATAAATAAATTTAATATATTTTAAAAAATCAAATAAAACTAATCATATAGAAAGAGAGTATTTTCTTATAAAAGGGAATTATGGAGCTAATAACAAGATTAATATTGGTACCCAATTAGTAAACGGAGGAGTCTTTCCTTAATAATGAGCCCAATGTAAGTTATGTATGAGAGGCAAGAAGATCTAGGAGACCGACGATGCTAATGTGTACTAACATATGTATATTGTTGATCTTAAATATTAACGGCTTCCTATGTATAACTTATAATGGGCATATGAAAGCATGAAAACTCTTCCTTACTAAACGTTAGAAAACGGTGAAAGGTGGTTGTCAGAGAATGAGACCAGGTCGTTTTATAGAAAAAGCTGAGAGGAAGGGAAGAATTATACGACGAATGGTGAGTAAACAATACGTTTGATACTGTTAGCACGTGTTCATGACAGTCATGCATCTTGGACACATCCACAATTTCTACCTCACACGATGAAGAAAATTATTTGGAAGGATGTGCCGACTCATACAATGATAGCGTCTACTTCTCAACTTCTCACAAAGAAAAGTATCGCAAAGACCTGCAACATTAATAACCTTCTCTTCATGGAAAAATGGAGTCAAGCTCTCACTATAGAAGAAAATTCAAAGGCTCCACCCACCTCACCAAGGCAATTATTCCAAGATCCCTTTCAATGCAAGTAGACGTTATAAATGAATCTTAACTGTGTTCAAAGTCATAGAAGCTCTCAACTAAGTGTTCAAAGTAATATGAGCTTCCAACCAAGAGAGCCACTTCTTTCCAGAGACATGTATTTTTGCAGCGGGTGAAATGAAAGTGATCTTCATTGTCAGCTATCAGTGACTGTGACAGGAACGACCGAAAAGACGAAGCATCGTCTAATAGGGTTGTCATAGTCGGCTGTGACCGGAATGACCGAAAAGATGAGGCATCGGCTAATAGACTGGTACCATGTCAACCACGTCTCCTAAAACCAAGTCTTATTAAAGATATGCATTAATAATTGAAAAAAGTTTAGATGAGGCATCACTAATAGATCAAAATTCAAAGGCATGCATAGGCTCACGTAGACATACGTGACCTCGAGCTTATAAAACAGGTCTCAATAATACTTTTTATAAATCCTAATCAAGGTCAATATGAGAACATCCTAATTAAATCACTCTATGATCTCTTCCCTCCATTTCATATTAATAGTTACATTTAAAAAAAATAGTGATAATTATTAAATAGGGAAACCCACATCTAATAAGAGAAGAAAAATAATATGATGATACTCTTTTTTAGGTATCCAACTACTTAAATTGAACAAAATATAACTATTAATATAGAATAAAATTTTTTTTCCAAACAAAGCTATTAATTTAAGATGGAGAGATTATATTATAAGCTAACACATTGGGTAAAATACTTTACCATGTTCATCCTAATATTATTTCCCTCCCTCTATGGTTAATTGTCTTGATTTGAGGAAAAAATATATTTAGGGCCGGGTTGTTTGGGTGTTAGATTTTTTAGAAACAGAAGTGAAATTTTTGGAATTACCGCCAAATATGAATTATGGTTGGTAATGAAATTTTTTAGAATAAATTCGGATGTTGCAACAAACCAAATTTTAAAACTTGAAACAATATAACTCTTTCTTCCGAACTCGGATATGCATGTTCTTATTACTATTATGCTCCTAAATTCGATCCCTATCAAACTAGATCCACAAGGGTAGTTAATTTTTAACTTTTAAAGTGGGCCTAACCTATATGGTATGCTTCTCGAGGCTCAAATTGATAGGAAAAATTATTTAAATTATATTATATTTTTTTTACCAAAATTGTGGAGATAGAAACTTATTTCTCAAACTGGTGTCGGTTTTGGCCATGTAGGCGCCAGCCAAGCACCAATGCTTACATGGCATTTAATTTTGTCCTTCAAAGAGATGAAATATGTTTTAAGCTAATTTCGTCTTTCTGAAGGACGAAATTCTTTTAGGGTGATTTTGTCCTAAATTCTCTTCTTTGATTTCGTCTTCAGAACGACAAAATCACTTCAGCCACGTGAAAACATCATACCTGGAGAAACTCTTTTGTCGAGACTCAAATTTCGTCATTCTGAATGAAATCTGAGAATTTTTTTAAAAAAATGCCACACAGGCGCCAGCGCTTGGCTAGTGCCTATGTGGCCAAAACGAACACCACTTTGAGAAATATTTTTCTCTCTGTGATTTTGGTAATTATATTTTTAATATTATTTAAATAATTTCCCCAAATCAATATGAAAGATAACCGTTGAAAAATAACGGAATATGTAATTTCGAAATGGGGGCTGAAAGCCGGAATCAACAGAATCACCTCATGAGGTGATTCAGTGATTCTGGCCGATTCCTGCTCAAAATGGCTTGGAATCAATTTTTGAGCAAAATTTTAATTTTACCCACCTTCTACACACAAACATGATTCTAATAATTCAGACTGAAATTGGAGCGGTATTGATGGAGTTTTATAGAAATTTCATATCCAAGCAACCTCTTAAAGAAGATTAGTAACAAAAATAATTAAAGGAGGAGCAACTCAAGCAACCACATTCACTACCATTTGACGATAATAGCCATTGGAGAAGAATACGATCATATGATATCAAGTGACTCAGTGGTCTCAGTAGCTAATCACCTTGAAGTTTTATGGCGATTTGCACATTTGCTTGTCAATAATGTGAAATTTACAAATTACTTGGATTTTATTTGGAAATTCTATATCACCTTATTTTGGACTCAAATACCATCCTAAACCTATTTCCACATGTTGCTGAAAAAACTCTTACTATTCCAATCCGTGCTCCCTCCTTTTTAGCCCGTAAATATATAGGGTAACCTCCATTTTTGAACATCTTGCAATCCGCCAAACAAGAAGTTCCTTCTCTAGACCAACTCAAAAACAACTTACAATAATATTTTTAATATGTTAGTTAGCATAAAATTGATCTAATAATGAGTACATAGCTATTCAACAAATATGTTAGATCAATTCAATAATATTGTCATATCAATACTACTATATGTACATACTGTATAATATATTCAACAGTATTGTTGAATCGATACGAAAATATAATATAATAGGTTCAAAAAATTTATTAAATCAAGTCAAAAATATTGTCGTATTAATTCAATGATATTTATATATTATACAATAGGTTCAATAATATTGTTAAATCAATTTAACAATATTGTTGTATCATTCCAACAATATGTAAATATTGTGAAATAGAAGTATTAAGCCTCATTAAAGATTATATATTACCTTTAAGAAGGCCTCAAACATACTATCCTACAATGTCAATCAACCTAAAGAACTGTCAAAGACTTGGATAGTATTCTTGATGACACACAAGAATTAATGACAATTTCATTTTGTTAGATCAATTTAAAGATATCATCTTATCATTAAAACATTTTGACAATATGATGATATTACTTGGACAATATGATCATAGTGTTGAATAAATTTGATAATGCATTAATATTGTTGAATCAAGTTGACAATAATATCATATCAATTCAATGATGTGATGATATTATCCAACCAAACATGCATAAAAAAGGGGGTGGGGCATATCCTTGAACAGATTTGGTTATTTACAAATATGCACACAAACAAAAAAAAGGAGGGGGAACATGCATAAAAAGCCAAAACAAGAAGCCCAACGAAAAATGCTCAATGTTACTTCATCGAGGCCGCAAGGGGGCTCCACAGATAGATATGGTCTACCCATACCAGGCCCAACTACTGTTAGGACATTGACTTTCAGCTTCTCAACCAAGGACATTGGTCAAAGCCTAGATAGAGGTGGTGCCATGGTGGTTGTGGGAGGTGGGGTGGATTCAATTGAGGAGTGAGGATGAGCTGATCGTTGGTGCTAGTAAGGGAAGAGAAGGAAGGGGGAATGGGTTGGAGCATGTGTCAAAAATCGTTGGTGGCATTGGCAATGGAGGAAGAGGGGGAAGGGAAGGTGGAGCTGGTGGTGAAGCTTGTCAGTGGTACTAACAATGGAGGAGGAGATGGCGGAGGAGGAACATGAGTGTTATTGAGGAAATGGGAAATGATCTTCACATTTGAGCCCTAACCTTAAACGAGAACTCAAAGCTTGTATTCATCAGGAAGGAAAGGAAAAAATAGATAATCTATTATTTTGGAAGAAAATTCTAAGTAATGTGTAAATACATCAATATTAATCGAGTAACATGTAAATTGTCTAAAGTTTAAATATAACACCTAGAATTTTCTCAAATAATTTTTTTTAGAATATTGTACCATCAGTATGTCACCAATGTATCCATGAAGGACATAGTCTATTGTCAGCAAGTTATCGATGCGTTAGTGAAATCGATAGAATCTATTACCACCGGTTATATGGTTATGAGTCTAAAGAGGCTATTATACCCCTTAAAAAGGGAAGAAATCATAGGATAATGGATACTTTAGAAATCATGATAGTCCAAGAAGGAGTCAAGAATCTTCGACCAAGAGATATAAAAGTAAACATCGCCACAGGACACTAATGTGCTAGAGTAGGAAAAAAATAGAAGATTGAAGAGGAACTCATAGGCAAACCTTGATTCAAAGGGTGGATTGAACAATTTTAACCCTATGTATACATTTTATGATAATTAAATGCATATACTACTGAATTAGAGTATGTTAAGCATGCTTTTAATTAGTTAAAAGAAAATTCTTTAAACTATTGATTTACATGAAGGTCGATTTTATGAAGTTTTATAGTTTTTGTGATGTAACTCTACTGCATTTTATTAAACACTACGTTTTCAATCAATTTGGGAATATCTTGTCCATTGTAGAAACTGATATGATCTTCAGCTAAAACATCATCTCCATCACTGACATGTCGATGAGGTGTTAATGGTTGACGAAGAAACACAACTCCTTGCACCAATGTGCCGCAAGCATATCGTTGTACTAATTGATGGGCACTAGAAGGGGTTGATATGTTGATGAACACGTAGGTGACTAAGGCCAAAGAAAACCTTCCTACTATCAGCTGGGACTGATGTGTCATTGTAGGTATCAATGACCATTGACACCAACATTGTCACATCAATGAGACAACCGATGAAATTTTGGTTCATATTTTCAAGGTGAGGTTTTTATTAATTATTTTACTATTAATGTGGTATGTTTTGATATAATTTACTTGTATAATAAATGTAAGTAAATATTAAAACACATGAAGAAAATGTGTGTGTGAATAAGGAGTGAGTTATAGAATATTAAAAAGGTTAGAGACTTCAACCTATTTGTGCATGACACTTAAGGACATAAGGCCTAATGTAGGTCTCAACTCCAAAAGCGGGTTCTCTTAGCCGTGTAAAGGAGATTTGTGGTATGGAAATGTATCATGTATTTTTGGCTCTGCAAGGCTTGAGAGTTTATTGTATATAGATCATCTCCTCAAGGCTTGGGAGTTGGTTCGTACAGGTTATAACTTCAAAATAATCATGACTTTAATGTAGAGCAATAAAAGAGTTTTTAGTAAACATAGAAAGTTGAGAATCTTAACCACTTAGGAGCTTGAGCCCTTGTCGGCCTTAGCTTCATGACATGAATAAAGTGATCTATAGTTTTCAACAAGAGTTTGAAGTTACTGCCTGGAGTAATATACACTTTGAAGAGTCGTCAGATTATTAGAGTTGTCAATCATAACCTATGTTTTCATTTTGGGAAGATAACTATATGTATGTGTACACTAGATGTATGTATTCTAGATATGGTGTAGTTTTGAGCAATTTTAACTTCATATATATATATATATATATGGTTAGTTACTAAGCATCTACATCATTCTTTGCCCTAGAATGATGTAGATGCTTAGTAGCTAACCTCATATAGTAAAATAAATGTAAGCACGTGAGAGTGTTAATAATTTTGACTTGTTGTTAGAATAATGTAACGACATATAAGTGCCAGATTCTTAGATTGTGTATTATCTTTAATTTATTTTATTTAATAAGGGTTATATTTATTATAATATCTTAGTGCATTGAATTGTGTAAACAATTACTTATGCCCCCAAGATTTCCCTAAGTCATGATTTTCTGATTTCTTTTGAAAAGTTTTCCTTACAATTTTGTTTCACTACATCATATTTTAAAAAATAAAAATATTATCTTCAAAAAATTTGAGGCATGATTTTTAACCAACCATATAACAATAGCAAATGAGAAAATTTTTCCTCATTTTCATCATTATGGTTTTGAACCATTTATAGTGAAACGCAAATGGTCACTAGCTAAAGGTATTGTATTCTTCAAATAAAGTAAGACCAACCCACTCCCAACTCTACAAGGGCATTCATCACCTATTTTACTTAGAAATTTATTTTCATGATCATTGAGCTTGACTAGATTGCAGGACTAGTGGACATGTGGAAGGGAGAAATGTAGGAACTTTTAGATCATGTTCCCAAGTTTCTCTCTCACTACTTTCTGATGATGTGACAGCTTCCCATTATTGGTCACCAATACCTCATCATGAAATTTGGTCATGCTACCATTGGTTGCATACTTGTATTATCTATTTTTTGTGTGTATGGGTTCTCCCTGGTAGCACCTCAATCCCATATAAATATACTCCTTTTGTCCTATATTAATAACTATATTTATACATATAGTAGTTTTTATTAATTTTGAAACCCAAATTTAAGAAATAAAAAATAAGCTTATGATACTCTTTTTTTAACAACCCAACCACTTAAATTTAACAAAATAAAGCTATTGATACTGACCAAACTTTTTCGTCAAATAAAACTATTAATATAAAACGGAGGGAGTAGACCAATTTTTTTTTGCCAACTGGGATATCAAGCACGCTATACTAGTTTCCTTGCATTAGCCAGCAACTTGGACCAATCTTCAAAGGTCCCTATTCAGGCTCATAATAGTTATCTAATGATGCTTATATATCCGACTCCTTGGCTTTAATCTAGAGTTCAATCTATCACATCGATTGGGCTCATTCTCACTGGTCTTTAATGATGTTATGGTCATATATGTTAACTGTCTCTTCGTAATTTTTTTTAGAACGCGTCTATTTCACCCCAATATTTCCTTAGAGCCCTTTAATATTTGTACACTAATAAAAAAAATACTTATATTTACCCTATTTTCATCTTTATTTTTCTTGGTCTCCTACTAAATGGGGCAGCCGCCATCCCAGCGGGCTAGCTGGCAACTACGGGCATGGCCGCTACAAGTGGCTCTGGCTAGAGTTAGCGGCTTCAACCATGACTGTTGCGACCATAACCGCTGTGACCATATGCGGGTGGCTCTGGCCAAAGCCTCCATGGCCTTAGCCAACCACGGCTCTGTGGTTAGATCTTGCCGAAGCCACCAGCAAGATCTGTGTCAACAACGGAGAAGAAAAACAAAAACGCAAGTGGCTAAAGCATCTCCCAGAAGAAGGGGAAGCACATGGGGTATTGGCATGGCTAGTATAGCAGAACAGTGGAGGACCGGGGGGCTGAGAAATTAAAAAAATAAGAATTTTTTTACCTTCTAAGCTAGGGTGTTGAGCATATGTTGGGGAAAATAGACTTAGTTCATTTTTTATTGGTAATATTAGGACATTAAGCTCTTGCATTAGAAATCATAAGAGTTCATTACAAGGATCCAAATAAAATAACAGAACAGAAAGAGAGTTCCATTACTGTTTCTTCGTGTTATGTTAAATCTTTTATATGTGATTGGAGTATCTGACGTACTTGTGTATCCTTCTGCTTCCTTGACTATCAAAGTTAGAAGAAAGCTTCTAAATATGAATACTCCAACCATAAGTGAGCCGCCACACTCCCCAATCCCCTATTGATGCAGCAGGTCAAATTGAAAAGAACAAACAAAATTCCACAACAGATCTCAAGTTTTTACTAAACAAAACAGAATTACAGAAACAAGCTAAGATTCAACCTCTTGTTGGATCAATAGCTTCAACTCAACAGAGCTCAATTACAACAATCAACTAACTCCTAATTACAATTGGAAGTCTATTTATACTATTTAGAGAAGCTTCTCCAAGTTCATATGACGTAGGTTGAATTTGAAAATGACGCCGTTTAATTCTATTTTTGTTGTCAACTTACTCTTCTTCAGGCGTCCAGAGAGGAAGGAGACGATTAACGACTTTAAGGACCACTTGATTTATACTGAATTAACACAAGTGCCCCTCGTTAATCATGGAAAATTAACCGCCATACCAACGTAAATCTTTCGATAGTGATTACCCAGAAGACCCTTGTCAGTTGTAAATCTTTCAAAAGTGTTTGATAAAATGTGTAAACCATATCGCATCGTTATCACCCATTTCCATGATCTTACTTTTCAAAGGCTTTCAATCTATTGCTAAACGATAGCATTCAAAGTCAACTAGCATGCTCAAGTTGAACATCAACGCTCATGAGCGCCAACCCACTTCTCCTTCTCTTATCCCCCTTCCTCGCCACCCATATTCAAGTGTACCAAAAGCTTCTTTTTCATGGCAAACCAGTGCCCGTCTCCATTGCTCATTTTCTTCTGGTCTTTCCCTCTTTCATTGTTCTTCCTTACGCATCCTACAACCTCTGACCCACAGACCCAGCTCATCACCATCGGCTGCAGCGAGCGGAACGCCACTGACCTCCCCACCTCCTTCTCCAACATCGCCTCGGTCCTCTCCGACATGCGGCGCAATGTCTCGTCCTCCTCCCGCTTCGCCTCCGCCCAGCGCAACCAAGGCTCGGAGCCCGTCTACGGGGTCTTCCAGTGCCGGGAGTACCTCTCCTCCACGGACTGCCTAGCTTGCTTCACCACTGCTGCCGCCCTCGTCCGCAGCCACTGCCCCTTCTCCGACGGCTCCAGTGTTCATTATGATGGATGCTTCCTCCGGTACGAGAACGACTTCGTCTACGACGACTTCACCTCGCCAAGCCGCGCTGGGAGCTGCGAGGAGCGAGGGGTGAATGCTAGCATAGTCACGTTCAACTCGACCACCCTGCGAATCCTGTCAGCCCTCGTTGAGGTCGTGCCGATGAGGGATCGGTTTTTTGCAGCAGCAAAGATGGGGGAGGAGGGGGCCGGGTCGGCTGTCTACGGGGTGGGGCAGTGTGTCCTGACGATAAGCAGGAGTGAGTGCACAAGCTGCTTGAAATTTGCCTATGAGAACATAAGGGGCTGCCCGCCGGCCTCCGGGGCGAGGGCAGTGGACGTGGGATGTTTCCTGAGGTACTCAGACCAGGGCTTCTTCAACGACAGTCAGGTGGTTGATCTGGATCGGTTCATCCAAAATACTGGTAAGGATATCTTATTCAATGAATATCGAGTAGTTTAAGTACTAATGGATCAACTTAGTAGGTCCATGTAATTGTAAGCAAATCGATGGGAGGATGTTGAACTTGCAGGAGGCTCGAAGCAGGGGAAAGCTATAGTTATCGCCTCAGCTGGGGCCGGAGGTGCAGTTGCAATCTTGTCTGTCCTTATACTGGTAATCTTCCTTAGAAGATCCAAACAATCCAGAATGACCAGCTCATATGGTATTAGTTTTCTCATTTCCTCATTTTTTTTTACTAGAGAGTTATGATGTGTATGATTTGGGTGCAAAATGCAAAGCAACAATTGGTAATTACTGTAACTGCAGTGACCATGGTGGGGCTGACAGAGCTAAGGGGCCCTGCAAGTTTCTCCTATAATGATCTTAAACACGCAACTGACAACTTCAGTGACAAAAACAAGCTAGGACAAGGAGGTTTTGCTGCTGTTTACAAGGTAACGAGAAAATCTGTACTGCCTTTTGTATGTTAGGTTCCGTGGTGAAAGAGCTTGCCGTTTTCAATATGGCTGATTGAGATCTCATGGAACCCTTCATCTGTTTTCTGCTGATTAGGGCGTGCTGAGAACTGGTAAAACCGTAGCTGTCAAGAAACTCAAAATATCAGAAACCATCCAAGCAAGGGAAGAATTTGAAACTGAATTGACATTAATCAGCAATATTAATCACCGAAATCTCCTTCCTCTCCTTGGGTGTTGTAGGAAAGGCCCACATCTATTGTTTGTGTATGAATACATGGAGAAGGGTAGCCTTGATAGATATTTATTTGGTATGTCATTTCTACTTACGTTACCTCTCTTTCTCTAAGTTAAATAGCCATTTTAGGACTTGTTTAGCCCCACAGTTAAGCTTGATGTCCAACAATAGGATCATGCTACATCAACAAAAAAATAGTAAAATAAAAACTTTGGGAACCGGATCCAACAGGGTCCCATGTTCCCATGTTCTTCCTCCACATGTCCACTATATTCATGCATTGTGGTCATAGTGGCTTAGCTTGTCTAAGAAAATATTTTTTTTTCCAAAAGTTCAAAAGGGTAGTTATTATATTCCCCCTTATGCAAACATCCAATCAAGCTCAACAATAAACTAGGATATTGAAAAATATGCCCCAAAACACAAATCCTTGGCTTTGATACCGAGTTAAATAACGAAATTTCCTAAAAGCTCAAGCTTTTAGAAAAGTGTTATTGTAATATTTAACACTCAAAACTCTATACTCATAGGAAGCATTTATAATGCTCCACTCAAACGTAAGGAATATATAAGAACCCTTCATCCATAAGATTGGCGGTGTACATGTTAGCGCACATTAACACCAGTGGTATTGATGCTTATGTGCGCTAGTGTGTTGGTTATTGATTTAAATATCAAAGGCTTACATAGATTCTTTATACATGACTTACTATTAGAAGGGAGCATAAAAAAACTCTTCCCTGCTCATAGGCCCTCTGAGATAATACTTGGTGAGCCCCCAATAAGAAGAACCACTTCTAATTCCCAGTAAGCCTAGTCACCATATAGGCTGCATAATAACAAATAACTGAAATGGTTTTTTATCTTGTAGCATATGTATTTATATGAATATATAGGAAATTTCTTTTCCAAACTATTGTGCTAGAATGAAAGATGGTTAGGTATTATGTTAGGGTACTCTATGGCACTACTTAATATCGATTTCCATGGCAGGTGATAAACATGGAAGTCTCAGTTGGATACAAAGATTTAATATAATCCTCGGCGCAGCTCGTGGGCTTGCGTACTTGCACGAGGAGTATTATGTTCGCATTATACACAGGGACGTTAAATCGGGCAATATACTTCTTGGTAATGAATTTCAACCCAAAATTGCAGATTTCGGGCTCGCTAGGCTGCTTCCACAAGACAGGAGTCATGTGAACACTAGACTGGCCGGCACCCTGTTAGTTCATAAATACTCCACTTTCATTCTCTTGGGTACCTTTTTCTTACATGTAGATTCTTATAACTAGTTTAGATGTTGATAATCTATATGTTATTGGTCTGAATTGAGCAGAGGGTATGCAGCACCAGAATATGTTCTCAACGGTCATCTATCAGAGAAGGTAGATACCTACAGCTTTGGGATCGTTGTTCTAGAGATTCTGAGTGGTCGAAGATGCAGCCATATACGTGTTGAACCTGTAACCATGTACCTTCTTGAATGGGTAATTATTCTTCATTCACGGGCATTTTCACCCGGGTAAAAAATAAGGGAAAAAAATTCTAGTATGTAATACATGTTGCATGTCTTCCACTGTACATTAATTTTATTGTTATATGACTTCTCAGGGTTGGAGGCTGTACGAGAGTGATTCATTGCTGGAGATGGTTGATAAGTCCTTGGATTCAAGTACATACAAAGAGGAGGAAGTAAAGAGAGTGGCCGAGATAGGTCTGATGTGCACACAATCGGCTGCTCTGCGGCCGCCCATGTCCGAAGTTGTGGCGTTGTTGATGAACAAGGAAGAGTACAAGAGAGTTGAGCTCGTAAGGCCGTCAATCGTAGGGGAACCTACCAACAGATCAACTCCTATTGATAATGCTTCTTCTACTCAGTCATCAAATTCGAACGCCGTCATGACTATTTCTCACTTCTCTGCACGTTAATATGCAGTCCTTAACTGGGAAAGGCACCACCTTGCTCTATGCCCGTAGCCACCAAGAATTATTTCTGATACAATGCCAGGAATTAACGCTGCTGCATGAAGCATGTAAAACTTGCAGGGGTTGGGTTGCCCAGGGATTGCTGTGTGTGATCCTTGTTTCTGTCGAAACTGATGGAAAAATTGATTGAGGATATAACTTTTAAGTACTCCCTCGAAGGCCCAAAGACCGGAATCCCGAGAGACATTCCTCGGTACTTAGATATCATGTATCGAATATCGAGTACAATAACAATATCAACTACTTCTATTTCAAGATACCCCGGATATCCTTCGGGTAAATAGGCCTAAGTGAGCTAAAGAGCAAGCACGCGTACGGTATACGCAAGATGTGTTTAATTAGTTGCTACCGTACGTGAGGGACAGTCTATGACCAACCTTGTGATTTTTCCATATCATTTTTTTGGGGACTATTTTGCATTCCATTTACACATGTAAGAAATAGTGGCACCTATTTGCCTGGAGAGGTTTATAGGTAAGAAGTTCACTGATTCAGAAGTTAAATCATCATGAAGCTTGAAAAAGAAATGCATAAAGCTTGATTGATAGCCATTTGGGATCTAGATAATGGTTTTCTAGTATGGTAGTATCGGAGTATGTAAGTTTCTAATTTTTAGTACATTAATTTAATTGGCCTGCAGTGGTAATGTGGTTTTTTCTCAGCTAGGTTTCAACGTAAAAATTTTCTCATTTAATTTTTTTTCTATGTGATTGATGCATGCTAAGAAGAGTTTATTAGATTAAATCATTGTGATCTCTAGTAGTCTTGCATTATTAAAGAGGTCACATCTCATAATTTTTAAATAATTTTTTGAGTTAGGCTTAGTAGTGATTCTCAAGAAAATGATCTTAAACTTACTTCTTGTAGTGAGCTACGAAACAACCTACAGTTTCCATATCCAATGCAAAAATTCTAAGTATCGCTCACTTATTACTCTCACGGCGGCTGAAATTCAATGGCTCAATCATCTTTTACACAAACTTGGTGTTGGCGTTCATCGTGCTCCCACTATTTGGTGTGACAAGAAGAGTGCAATTACATGGTGGCTAATTCTGTTTTTCATGGTAGAATGTGTATAGCCTAGTGGATCCTCTTGGTGATATTTATTTCTACTAGGGATCAAATTAAAGATATCTTTACTAAGGGTCTTTCTCACCTTTGGCATTAGGAGCTTAGAAACAAACACACTGTTCACATTAAGAACATTCTCTCCCGTTCATTGCCAAACTAGCTAGAGTTGGCGTTCTTAATCTTAACTCTCCAATCCAATTAGCCAGCTCCACCATCTTAACTATTGATTTGTTCTTTTTAATTTTCCTTTGTTATACTCATATTTTTGTAAAAATCCTATATTATAGCAAAGATCATGTAATCTTCTAACCTATTTATGATAGCTCTCCCGTTGATACCTTGAGGGGAATTCTAAATCTTTCAAAATGTTGATGGAAAACTGGGAAAATCCATTCTTCAGTGGGTCAATCTAAGCATAGAACTAAAAAAGATACATGGACAGCGAAATTGCGACCAGCTGTGAATGAAACTATTTTTTATACTCCCCATTTATAATGAGCCTGCGTAAGTTAACACAGAGCCTTTGATTTATGAGATCGATGACACATACTAGTGTCAATGTTATTGACGTTAACATGAGCTAATGTATGCAACATCAATATTAAATATTAAGGACTTATGCGTGGCTTATGCAAGGTTCATTGCCCCGAGGAGCACAAAAAATGCTTCCGCTGTGAATATAGCCCTATGTAGCTTTCATGGTTTTCATTGGAGTGAACCAGTCCACACGTTTTCTCCCACTCCCATCTTCCACGCAGACAAGGAAAGGATGGTCTAACTAGTACACACATTTTCTCCCACTCCCATCTTCCACACAATGCCTTCCTGCTACTTTCCTTTTATTACCTTATCAATAGGAAGCTAATATTCCTGCACAACTTCCTTTACACAAACTCTACATCAGCCTTTAATTAGGCAGAGAAAGTTAGCTCAAACAAATTATCAGTCCAATCAAAGGTTGTAAGGGTTTTGATATAGAGAAAGTAAACTAGACATATCAATTTTCTTATCAATAAGTATATAGGTGTCTCAGTCTGTCCTTTTATCATTTGCTTGCCTTTATAGTGTATAACAGTTGCACACCCAAATTTCTGCTGGCCTAGTCATAGAATTCTTCTCAAGGTCAGGTTGGTGGGGGGTCTCTGTCATCTTGAAGGACATCGTTATCGGCAAAACAAATTACTCTTATTATTAGGATTAACATAACAAACAATATTGCTTCATCAGTCAAATATTTAACTTGGTTCCTATTATTTTTAAGGATTTTTTAAGAAAAAAATGATTCCCCTAAATAAAAAAGGAAATGTTATTATCATACAAGAGGTAGACCCCAAAATAGCAACACACTAGCTCTTAAACTTATAACCCGGTAGTCACCCATGACCCGGACTCGGAGGATATTGAAGTTGACTTAAAGAGTCCCTTGAAATGTGAATGAAGTGGTATACGGGAAGCATCAAGAATTTATAAATATATTTATTACATGACAAGTTAATTAATGCGAACTAATTATATAATGACAGATGGAGATAAACCAAGTCCAGCTTGAGCTTGACGAAAAATAGTTTTATTGGCATTCCCCATGTGCCCAAATACCCGGAATGAGCACACCGTTTGCCCATTTTATTGGCATTCCCCATGTGCCCAAATACCCGGAATAAGCGCACCGTTTGCCCATTTTATTGGCATTCCTCATGTGCCCAAATACCCTTCCCATGTGCCCAAATACCCTTCCCATGTGCCCAAATACCCTAATGAGTGAACCGTTTGCCCATTTTATTGGCATTCCCCATGTGCCTAAATACCCTGAATGAGCGCATCACTTATGACGTGCCCAGTTGCCCATTTGAAGCTTAATTGCACTTATGATGATAAAATTAATCCCAATAGAGCCTAGCCAGGTGATAATATGTTTAGGGGCTGCGCGTAGAAAATGATACTGCCGAGATGAGCTAGCTCATGCCGCCTACGTGCATGAGGGGACGGCTCATATATAAAAGTCTCATTATATATAATGAGCATGTCTATATGTGCCCCCAAAATTATTTTAGTATCTTAATAATTTTATAAATTTTTTAGCGAGGAGATTATTGTGGTGCAACGTGTTCATATATAATATGTGAACATGATTGATTGTTCGTCAATTCTATTATCTTTTGCGTGCTAGCCGGCCAATTGTATAAGAATACATCAACTTCGTACTAGCTCCGAACAAATATGTACTTCTTTTATCGGAAACAAACACAATGTATTGCATTATTTGTATTGCCTTATTTGCCTGTTCAGCTGGCTGGGCCTTTGGTTGACTTCGACCCAAGAAACGGTCTGTGCACGGCCATTCTACTATATTTTTAAAAATTAACAATGCTCGAAATGGAGGGGCCTAGCCTGCTCGTGTACAAGAAGGGCCAAATTTCTATGAGCTCCCTATTCAAATGAATTTGTCTTCTCTTTTTTTGTTCACACCTGAAGCCTATTTGGTCACATTAGCCCTGTCTGTATTTCTGTCAGGCTTTGCTTAATATGCCGCAGAGCATGATGAGAACATGAAGCTGACAAATGCATCCAAAGGTTCAAAGTCAGCTAGGGGGGTTTGAGTTCTAACCTTCAACCACCCACTCAAGATTATATCTCGATTTATCTCGTATGTGTAATAAGTGAATCTTGTACATGCCCGACGAGATTAGTGGCTGGTTATGGTACTTTAAGAGGTCAATTGCCTTGCCTCTTTTAAGCAGGTCCTGAAGACTCGACCATTTTTCGGTATAAAAAAAAAGAGTCCGCTATGAACAGCGGGACAGAAGATCTAAGGGGCTGGACCTTTTATAGTTGGCTTAAGGACTTAGATAACCCTGGTTATAAAAAAATAAAAAATCAACTTGCAAATGATGATCTGGCCCTGGTATTCTTTCCAGCTCGGCTATACCATAGATTGCTGAACAAGTGCATGTCTGCACCTTATTTTGTTGTTTTTATTCAATGCACCATATATTTGTTAGCTTGTGATGATGTCAGAATATCAGCTGCGAAAACAAGCATATACTACAACAAAATGGGGTATTAGCGACACTTTTGTTCACGACGCAATGCAAAGCGTCGCTATAAACTATCATTTAAGACTCTTAGTAAACCGTCACAAATGACTCTTACCTTTAGCGACGCTTTGCTAAAAGTGTCACTAATAATAGCCTTATAGCGACGCTTTTTCGAAAGCGTCTCTACAAGTAAGCTTATTAGCGACGCTTTTTCGAAAGCGTCTCTACAAGTAAGCTTATTAGCGACGCTTTTTGTACTGCGTCACTAAAGGTATATTATTAGCGATGCTTTTCTAAAAGCGTCTCCAATAATCTTACTTTTAGCGATGCTGTCGAAAAAGCGTCGCTATAAGTTTTATTTAAATTTTTTTAAAATTTTTAAAAAATAACTTTCAAGGATTAGCTTTTACGAAGGCCGCTTGATGATACTTTTAGTAACACTTTTTAGTAAGCATCGCTAAAGGTCTGTTAGTAGAGACGCTTTTCAGAAAGCGTCGCTAATAAGCTTGCTTGTAGCGACTCTTTCTGCGAAGCGTCGCTACAAGTTATATTTTAAATTTTTTTAAATTTTTTAAAAAATAACTTTTAGTGACAGTTTTCTATAACGTCAATGTATATTTATTCGCAACGTAATAAGTAATATAAATTATAAAATACCTAATTAATAATATATATATATATATATTATATTATTTTCTTCTAAAATAAACTTTGATGATATTGTAGGAATATCATATTGTTTTTTCTTCTAAATTAAACTTTGTATAATGAAAATTTTTTTGATGACATTCCTCTTCGTCATGCATTGGTAATATTATTTATCTCTCTTAAAAAATGATAAGTAGTACTAAATAGCATCAAATTATTATTAATTTTAATAATCTATACATTAAAATTAGAATAATTAATATAAATTATAAAATTCATATATTATTAATATATATATTCAATAAAATTCATAAATAATTATTTACTATATTATATAATAATTGATTTAAAGTGTAAAAAAGAACTATTTACTAATATTATTAAATTATATGAATAATATAATGAAGGGAGATTTATTTAAATAATAATTTTAAAAAAAATATTTGCCAAATTACACCACTTTGGGAAATATTTCCCAAAGTGTGTTGTTCTTTTTTGCCATGCAGGTGCTAGCCATGCAACTGGCGCCTGTGTGGCTTTTTTTAAAAATTTTAAAGTCGTCATTCTAAAGGACGAAATGAGTAGTCCCCCCTCCCCTCCCCTCCCCTCCCCTGCCCTCTCTTCATTCTCTCTCTCATCTCTCTCTTCACTCTCTCTCCTCACTCTCCTCTCTCTCTTCACTCTCTCTCTCTTCACTCACTCACACTCTCTCTCCACTCTCTCCTCTTTCTCTCTCTTCACTCTCTCCTCTCTTACTCTACTCTCTCTCTATTCATTCTCTTAAAGAAGAGAGAAAAATAGGAGAGAGAGAATGGAAAGAGGAGAGAGAGTGGAGAGAGTGACGAGAGAGAGAGGAGAGAGTACTCATTTTGTCATTTTGAATGATGAAATCAGTACACTTACTCCTTTTAAAGGACGAAATCAAATTTTTTTTTAAAAGAAGTCACGCAGGCGCAAGCTGCATGGCTGGCGCCTGCATGGCAAAAATGAACACCACTTTGGGAAATATTTCCCAAAGTGGTATAATTTGGTAAATATTTTTTAAAAAATTATAATTTAAATAATATTCCCTATAATGAAAAACATTTCTAATATGGTAGAGGGAGAGGAGAGAGAGGGAGAGGGGAAAGAGAGAGGGAGAAAAAAAATTGAACTTTTAGCGACGTACATAATATAGCGTCGCCAATAATATATATATTTGTGACGCTATTTCATATCTGTCGCCATTACATAGATTAGTCGCGACGCTTGTATGGACCGTCGCTAATATTATTTAAAAAAATTCTAATCTATTAGCGACGCTCTATGTAGAGCGTCGTTAATAGTAAAAGTAATTGTGACGCAATTGATTTAATGTCGCGCATATTTTAACTGTTAGCGACGCTTATTGCAAGTGTCGCTAATAACTCATTTTTTAAAAAAAAACTTAAAGTTTCCAGCGATGTTTATCAGCGAGTGTCACTAATAGTATACATTTTTGCGACACTATTTCCTAAATGTCGGGATTTATGAGCGTCGCTAAATTTTTCTTTTAAAAAACAAATATCCGCGGCGAAATTCCACCCGCGCGGTGAAATTTCGCACCGGAGAAATTTCCCCGCGCGGTAAAATTTCGCGCGCGGGCGAAATTTCGCCCGTGGCTTATATAACTACGCCCCCTCCCACCTTCTTCCCCCGTCACCTGCTCCTTCTGTACCCCCGCCCTAGTGCTGGCCCCCCTCCCCCAGCCGGCTGCTCGCCGCCTCGCCGCCCACCTCATGGCCTCCTCGCCACCGCGCCGCCCCTCCCACCTGTTCCTGGCCCCCCCGCCGCAGTGCTGGCTCCCCTCCCCAGCGGCCCCTTCCCCCAGCAGCCCCACCTCCCCAGCCGGCCCGGACCTACTCCCCCAGTGGCCACCCCTCCTCCAGCTCCCCCACCTCCCCCAGCTCCCCACCATCAGTTGTCCCCCCCCACCCCCCCCCCAGCGGCCCCCTCTCCCCCAGCCGCCCCTTGCCCCAAGCTGCCCCCTGCTCCCCCAGTGCCCCCGCCCTCAATTGTCTATTACCAGGTTATTTCGTATTTTTACATTGTCATCTTAACTTTGTTAGTTTTTAAACTGAAATAGGGTATTTGACATGCTTTTTATATACCTTTTTCCGATTGTTAACCAGCAATATATTCAGCCATACATCGAAAGCATAACACGTTTGGAATCACATCATGTTTTTGAAACTGCGAAAGATGCAGGAGGTGGGCAGGTGATTGAGGCTTTTCTTTGCTCAGATGCTTCATCCAAACAGAAACGCAAGATAATTGCCAAGTATGCTACTGTAGCAAATTGTGATGCTTTTAGAGTTTTCCTAGCCACCATCTTTCTTCAACTTCTTCAAATTTTTTTTTATGAGTGTATGCTTCCTTAACAGGTTAAGAGGTCATTTTGGGGAGCTCTCATTGCATCCTTCAGGGTCGTTTGCAGTTGAAAAATGCTTTGCAGCCAGTAATATGTTCACGTGCAATATGTTTTTGGATTTCAGCAAGTGCTTATGCTAGATAACTTAAGGCATTGTCTTCTTCTATTTCTCTAATTTCCAGGTTTGACTGAGAAGATTGCTAAAGGAGGCATATTGAAGCACACATTATTTAACATCCCATATGCTTAGTAAGTTTGATTGACTATAGTTTTTAACTATAATGATAGCAGTCATTAATTTACAGCTCAGTGCATACTTAATCCATTTCAGGAACAAAGAACAAAAAGAATTTGATCAACAATTTGCAGGGAAAGGATCTTCCAAAAGGAGAAAATTGTTGGTAATTGTACTGATAACAATTAGCCTCGCAGTGTGTCTTGTAAGCAGTGTTGTTTATTGCTTCTGGAGGAGAATTTACAAACTAGGTAATACTGCTACTGAAGCAGAGCAATGTGCCTTTTCAATTACCGTGGCACGGCCAAGTGATATTATGTTTTTATAAGTAGTTTTCTCATAATACTGCTCAATCCTTTTAATTAATTCAAATTCAGTATTTTTTCTATCTTGTAATCCTTGAATTCATTTGTCTTTTCTCCACTGAATTTCTTCCCTTATGGTTTTCTACCAACCAGGACCAAAGAAGCAAGATAAGGCAATCCCATTAGTCAATGCCAGTGACTGCCTCAATGATAATGCACTTTAAACTCAGGAGATGCAATTGCCGCTGAGGTGCCAATATTCCATTTCCACAGTATAGTCACAGCAACAGACAACTTCAATGAAGCTAATAAGCTCGGAGAAGGAGGATTCGGTCCATTATACAGGGTAGCCCGTGTTTCATTTTTTCTGTACATAATTTGCCTTAAGTCGGAAAAAAAATATTTAAGTAGTAAAGCTTATCGTCCATATGAATGGAAACTTATTGAATATCAATTTACAGGGAAAATTACTGGGTCAAGAGGTTGCTGTGAAACGACTATCCAAAAGCTCCGGACAAGGTCTACTTGAGTTGAGAAATGAAGTGGAACTCATTGGGAAACTCCAGCACAAAAATCTTGTGAGGCTTCTGGGTTGGTGCGTCCATGGAGAGGAGAAGATGCTCATCTATGAATATTTGCCTAACAAAAGTTTGGATAAATTTTGTTCTGCTTAAACTCGGAAGCTAAATAGTGTCGTATCACCTTCATCAAACACTGTCATGTACACTAAAGCCGAATTGAAGAGTTTTGAAGGTGGTCTGTGAATTTGAATTGGCTAACAAGCCTATGTCAGCAAGTTCCACAGAACTGTCTGCTCTTCAGCTGAGCGGCTCGGTGTACAAAATTGATATGGTAGAATTACCGTTAGCAATATCAGATCATGATTCCAACCACTATATGTTTCAAGTATTTGTCAGGTACAACTGAAAACCTTGTTTTATTAATTCAAAATTCTTTCTACTGATAATCAGATCCAATCCAGAAGGCACTGCTAGACTGGAAGATGCATTACAGCATTATTGAAGGAATTGCTCAAGGCCTTCTCTATCTACATAGATACTCAAGATTAAATTTAATCCACCGAGACGTGAAAGCAAGCAACATATTGTTAGATGGTAAAATGAACCCAAAAATTCCAGACTTTGGCATGGCAAGGATTTTTGGGGGCAAGCAAACAGAGGCTAATACAAACAGAGTTGTTGCTCAAGACTTATTTGAGTGTCATGAAACTGATCTCAGATGATTCTGATTTGTAGGATGAACATTCCTTAATATTAACATAGATATGTTTTAAATATGCCATTAATAGGAAATAACTCAACTTGTATTGTAAGTATAGATTTTTAATTGTATTTGAGATATGATTGTATGGATATAATTAAAAATGAAAAAAGAAATCTTTATTTCTATTTAGCATTTAATTATTTATTTTTTTTAAAATTTTTTGTTCATTAGCGACGCTCCACAACTGTCGCTAATAAAACTATTAGCGACCCTATAAAAGCATCACTATTGCTCTATCATTTAATAGTGACGCTATACAACTGTCGCTACAAATACTATTTGTGACGCTTTTCAAGTGTTGCTATTGTTCTATTTTCTTTTTATTCAATAGCGACGTTCCTCAACTGTCGCTAAAACCTAATATTCGCGACGCTTTTATTATGCATCGCTATTGTAAATATTTATAAAAAAATTAATTAAACGTCGCTAATACAAATATTATTTGTGGCGGTAATTCAAACCGTCGCTAATAATATTATTTGCGACGGTTTATAGAAGCGTCGCTAAAGGTACTATTAGCGACAATTTACATATGCGTCGCTAAAGGTACTATTAGCGATGGTTTGTTTTTTTTGTCGTTAGTAAGTATTAGCGACTGGATTATTTGCGACGCTTATTGCGACGGTAAATAAGCGTCACAAATAATCTTTAGCAACGCTTTAACAAGTATTAGCGACGCTTTAGAGCGTCGCTAATACCCCATTTTCTTGTAGTGATCATGTAAATATAAAGTTTACATGAGCCGCAGGTTCCCAACTGTGCGAGCCAAGAAATTGCGAGATATGACGGTGGGCATAATTCAAAATTGTTTGCTCTTAATACGCAAGGAAGTGTTTTTAATGTTCCTCTGACAATGAAACTAGCTTAAAAAATATATGAGAACCTTTTATTTATAAGATAGATGGTGCACATGTTAATACGCTTAGTATTAACGCTAATGTGTGCATCGTCGATCTTAAATATCAAAGTTCCTATGTATTTTAAACTGGGCTCTTTGTCATAGGAGAGCATAAAAAACTCTTCCCACACGCAATCACACATCACCTTGAACTCATGTAAAGGAGCATTAACATATAGCTCCTTGTTACTCATAAAAGATAAATTAAGACAAATATACATCATCATCATGAGAGGTGCTCAGAAAGGACCTAATGCTTCTTTTTTTGTGTACTTAGTTGTTTTGTGGTTTATGCACCTCCCACTCGATTTTCCCATGAACCTAATGCCATTCAGCTTAATTATGATAGTCATGCCTTGGCTTTCTATCCTATATATAGGCGTGACACCTTATGTTTTTAAGAAGAAAATTATTTCTTTTTAATTATTTTAAAATTTTATTTTTGGTCACCGATAACTGTCGACATATCGGCGTGCTACCAATGAATTTGTGCTTTGTTATTTGTTAGTGGACATCAACGCATTGATGGTCTACCGATGATTACTATGTGCATCATTTATCCAAAAAATACAAGGTAGTTTGACGGTTCCAAGACTCCATAAGTAGTTATTCCAGTATAAAATGGAGTAAAATTCATAATTTGGAGAAGGGAGGAGTCCAAAGAGAGTCTTACTAGTGGGAGAGCGTCTGGATCGTGAGTTGGAGAATAAGTTCATATCTGTGAGGTTAGATTGCAATCTACTTTTGAATTTTAAGAAAAATATAATTTATTATTTTCTTCAACTTTTTGATGATCATGAACACGTGAATATGTTTCTTCTTAAATTGTGCCTTGCTCAAAGGTGTTTTCTTGGTGAACTTAAATTATGATTAGTTCAATTCCTAAATTGTGATTCAAATGGATTTAAGACCTGTTTTAGAATGATTTCAAGTAAATTTTACATCAAGAAAGGTGTTTGAAATTGAAAAGAATTTTATGGTCATATTTTTTTTATCATCGATAAGGCCATCGACACATCAGTGTGCACCAACTAGAGGAAGAAGATGAACAATCCTCTTCCATGCATGTGTGGCTTGTATGCCAATTGGTCTTTAGCAATGTGGTAGATACGTCGTTTGCTGTCAATTAGGTAGGCATACCCAACCAGCCCATTGTCGATGAAGTTTGATACGTCAATAGATCTACCGATGGTCATTGGTAATCTATCGGTTAGGTTATCAATGGTGCCTCATGGAACAAATTTAAAATGTCATTTACAAACTTTAAGTGAATATGAGAAATAAGTGTTGAAGCTTGATTACGTGGTGCTAGGGGCCACCTTTTGCATAAATAGATTCAGGTAAGTAGTTTTAAACCCCGTTTTGTTATGATCCAGCCCTACTTATTACAAAAAAATGAAACATAAGTAAAAAATAGATTAAGTGTTACTATAGGGTGTGGTAATGAAACAATGAGGTGGGAAAATACATATCCATAAATTCAATGTAGCCATATTTGAAATATGTTCATACTTGTTTGATAGATCTTTGTGTCGAGGAAAGCTAGGTTGAAGAAGTGAGTAAAATCATAACCTAATCATGATACTCCCTTAGTTTAATATTAATAGTTATATTTAAAAAATAATAATTTTTATTAAATGGTGAACTCACATGTAAGAGAATGAAAAATAAGCTTATAATACTATTTTTAAAATATTCAACCACTAAAAATTGAGCAAAATAAAGCTATTAATATAGAACAAACTTTTTTACTAAATGAAGCTATTAATATAAGATAAAATATTTATTTTTTATTAAATAATCCCAAAAAAGTGAGAAAATAAATAAATAAAATAGGAGTTGGTATTACCTTGAAATGACAAATGGTGGGAACTAAGAAAATAAAGATTAGATATTGTAGGAGAATACGAAGCATTTGTCATACAAGTTTCTAACAATGACCCATTCCCCCTCATTTAGTTCTCTAAAATTTTTCACTCACCCTATTCTTCCTTCCTTCTGGCCTGCCCCTCCCCTACAACCACCGCCTCCTGCAACTCATTTCTTCTTCTTCTTTTCTACCTTCTCTTCCTCTTTTCTTATTCTCCTCAACCTCATTTGTTCTTCTCTACTTCCTCCTCTTCAAAAGCGGCGGCTGTTTTTGGCCGCACCAGCCCCATTCTTCTCCCCTCTTCATCATTTCGGCAACCAGATGAATAATGAGGGTGAAAGTATAGTCAACGAGACTACCTAGGTGTACATAGTGTAATAGAGAAAAAATAAATGAAAAGACAAAAATAAAGAGGACTCGGAAGAAGTGAGACATTAGGGGCCGAAAAGTATTATTAGTAAATTGAACAAAACAAATTGGTAACAAATGACCTTCCTCCTTGAATCATCTCTCATATGAGAAGATATTTCCACAGCCTAGTGGCTCACTTCTCGCAGGCAGTCCTAAGTCTTCCGAGTAGACGACCTGATGGAAAGACTTGATCCACATCAACCATCAAGGGCCCATCCTAAATGGCCAAAAATACAACGTATATAAACAGCGACAACTCCAGGTCAGTCCATCCCATGGCACCAAATTTCCACATTCTTTCATTTTCCACACCACACTTATAATAATCAAGGAGCAAGCCAATCCATCCGCCCAAAGAACTGTCTATAAATACGACCAGCTTCTGATTCAACCTCCAAGCTGCCCTCACTGGCTCTAGAGCTTAGCAAGCATGGAAAGCAGAAACATGGCGCAGCTCATCTTCTTCCTCCTCCTCTCCTCCATGTCCACCCTCCTCGTTTCCTCCCAGACCATATCCGGGCCGGAGACCTTCTTCCTCCAGCAAGGCTGCAGCCAGTACAACGCTACTAACACCACCTCCTTCTTCAACAACCGCAACAACACCTTCTCCCAGCTCCGCACACTGCTGCGCTCCGCCCACTTCGCCAGCTTCAGCCTCCCCCGCGCCTCCACCCCCATCTACGCCATATCCCAGTGCCGAGACTACCTCTCCACGGCCGACTGCCTCGCCTGCTTCGACGTCGCCGCCGCCCGCATCCGCAGCTGCTCCGCCGCCAACGGGGCCCGGGTGTCCTTCGACGGCTGCTCTCTACGGTACGAGAGCAACAACTTCTACGACCAGGGCACCGCAGAGGGCAACCAGGGCTACTGCGACAACCGGACGTTATCCAGTATTGCCGGGTTCAATGATACGGTGTCGATCCTGCTGCAGGACCTGGCGGCAGCGACGCCTAAGGTCAGTCGGTTCTTTACGGCGGGCGCAAGGGTGGTGACTGGGAGCAACACGACGGCCTACGGGGTGGCACAGTGCACGCAGACGACCACCGCGGATTCCTGCGGTAGCTGCCTCCGTGTGGCCGTCAACAACATCGCAAAGTGCCCACCAGACACCTCCGCGAGGGCGGTGGACGCTGGGTGCTTCATGAGGTACTCCGCCTCCCCCTTCTTCAGCAGCAACCAGACCATGGACCTCGAGCGCCTCTTGAAATCTGGTAAGTTACCTCCTACTATACCACATAGGAGTATTTGAATCAACAACTGTTCTTCTTTCTTCCTCTTCTTTTTCCTGAAAGAGATTTTAATGACAGAACTTGATTGTGTATAGGGAACTCTGATAAGAAGAGGAAGGCAATTATTGGGGGAGTTGTTGGAGGATTAGGGCTGCTTCTGATTCTGTTCTTCTTGTTCATGTTGCTTCAGTCCAAAAAGTCCAAGAGGAAGGAAAGAGGTACTAGTGATTCACCCAATTGCATCCGTAACTCAAGACAGAAAAAGAATTTGATGTGAATATCAGCTAATTGACTTAATAATGTTTACAAACCGTCAATTAACCGGCTGATTAGGTGTTTGATGCTTTTTGTTATTGATGAAAAGAATGATTGGTGGGCAGGTGACATTTTGGGGGCGACTGAGCTGAGAGGCCCACTGAATTACCGGTACAAGGATCTCAAGTCGGCCACCAAGAACTTTAGCAAAGAGAACAAGCTCGGGGAAGGTGGATTTGGTGATGTCTACAAGGTAATTGACCGATCCAATGATCTCCTTCAGAACCTCTAATTCCTCTGCCGCACCTCTGATTTAGCTGTTCTGGACCCATATGCAACAGGGTACACTGAAGGACGGAAAAGTAGTTGCTGTAAAGAAGCTTGTAATAGGCAACTCGGCCAAAGCCAAGGCAGACTTCGAGAGTGAGGTCAAGCTTATAACCAATGTTCATCACCGGAATCTTGTTCGCCTCCTTGGCTGATGCAAGAAAGGAACTCAGCTGCTTCTTGTGTACGAGTACATGGCTAATGGAAGTCTAGACAAGTTCTTGTTTGGTGACAATCGTGGGACTCTGAACTGGAAGCAAAGATTTGACATAATTGTGGGCATGGCTCGGGGGCTGGCCTATCTGCACGAAGAGTTCCATGCCTGCATCATTCACAGAGACATTAAATCGAGCAACATACTGCTTGACGATTGGTTTCAGGCTAAGATTGCAGATTTTGGGCTGGCCCGGCTTCTCCCCGAGGACCAGAGTCATCTCAGCACCAATTTCGCAGGAACATTGTATGTCAACCAAGAAAAGATATTCAATTGGCCATCTTATCTCATTGAGCATTACTTAATTTATGAAACAGGGGTTAATTCAAATCAATCTAATGATCAAACAGGGGATACACCGCACCGGAGTATGCTATCCATGGACAGCTCTCTGAGAAGGTGGACATGTACAGCTTTGGAGTGGTTGTGCTAGAGATCATCAGCGGCAGAAAGAGTGTAGACATTAAGGCTGAAGCTGCAAACCAGTACCTTCTCGAATGGGTAATTTTTTAATCCACTAAGTTTTAAGTTCGACATGTTTATGAGGGTTGTTGGCAATAACTAGATTTTGAATCAACAGGCCTGGAATCTATATGAAGAGGACCGGCTGATCGAGCTGGTCGACCCCAGCTTGGATCGGAGCGAGTACGACGCCGGGGAAGTGAAGAAGGTGCTCGAAGTAGCACTCATGTGCACGCAAGCCTCAGTGACTGCAAGACCCAGCATGTCTCAGGTGGTGGTGATGCTGGTGAGCAGGGTGGAGACGGTGCAGGAGCCGAGCAGGCCCATGTTCATTGATGGCACAAGGCCAACTGACGAGGAGAAATCCACTCCCCCTGCCTCCAATGCCACCATTTCCACCATCCAATTCTCTGCTCGCTGATTGAAGCTCAGGACATGCTTGTGCTTGTGGGAGACACAGCTTTAGGTTTTGTGTGAAGGTGTTTGCTACAAAGTTTTAAGTTACAAATTTGATTTTTTGAAGTAAGCCTAATCGGAGGACAGCCATGGCCTCATCTCATCTAAGTCTGGTCTAAGGGAAAATGCTTGTAGCTTACTAGGTCCGTTGTCAGTTGTGCTGCAAAAGAGTGTCTTTCTATGTTTATTTAGAAAGGAAAAACCAAAAAAAGGTGTGTTTGTAACGAGTTGATGCAACATGAAAAAGTCATTTACGTGAACAGCGTGCCAAAGCTAAGTTAAAAAATCAGAGCCCCCACTTTGATCATGTGGCAAACTGGCAATGAACAAGTTCGTTCTTTAAGTTTTTGTTAAACGAATAGGAAGCACACTCGTAACCCTTTTATAAAGCCAAATTTCCAATTTTTAGGCCATAAGCTCCTATTAGTTTTATCACTTACCCCACCTTGTTCGGGAATTAACCCCTGCAAACTTCTCTCTCGGCCCATTCCGATGACCTCCTTGAGCGACCAAGTCTGATGACCAATGCAAGCCACATTGCAACCGTGCTACAAGCATATGCCTGGCTATGAGCATAGCAGTGGAAAATGTAAAAGCCTACGAAGTATATAATTTTAAGCTTGGCTATGTGAAGTGCGGATGATGCATTTGCTCTGATAACTAGGTATAGGTCACACGCTTAATTGTCATTTATTTTTAAGGCTAGTTGATTCGGCTACAGATACTAGCGAATTTCAACTTCCATTACCACTATCATGTTATATTAACCAACACCCTATGTGGGTTCTCGATTAGTATGCAGTTAGACATCGTAACCTTAGTTATCCTATTGGGTGAAACTTTTTGCTTCATGGCCCATTCGGCTTAACCTCAACTATAAGTTAAAAATATTGTTTTTATGTTTTTGGATTATCCTATGAAGGTGAAAAAGAAAAGAGAAAATAAAGATATAGTATATTTTATAGAAGTTTAAGAAATTCAAAGCTCAAGTGATTATCATTAGTTGTGAGAGGCCTACTTAAAAGCATATAGGTCCACTAGTTAGAACTAACCAAAAAATTATAGATGCTTTCATTAAAATAATATTATAATAAGAAATTATATATAAAAAAAGGGTGGCATGGCCAAGCCCGCTTAAGACGAAGCTAGGACCAAACTTTTTAAGGCCCACTTAAGGCTAGGGCTGGGCCAGGCCTAGAAATAAAATGATGAGCTAGGATTAGGGCCTAGACCTGGTTTCAACCAATAATTCTAAACGGTCCACTTGGGGCTCTTAATTTTGCGGCGTGACTCAACAAAGCAATGCCATGTTCAGATACAGATACAGAAACAGATACAGAATGATTACACTACTCAGCCAATTGACTTTCGAAGGGACGAATGACCCTGCCTGTGGAGACGTAGGACTTGATTGAAAAGCACAATGATGAAATTGCAGCACTTGAGACCTGGGGCGATGGAAAACCTTATGAACAGTCTGCCTTCGTTTATTTCGATATTATGCCGGTGAGAATGAAGTCATGTTGTAGATCATGTATCTGTCGAATCAAATCTGATTTTAATTTTGCTGAACTCGCTAATTTTTTTGGAAACTTTATCCAGGTTGGGCATACAAGATACACGGGCTTGTGGTTCCAGCGGATGGGCCATATCATGTGCAAGTTTTGCATGAACCAATTGGTGTTGCTGGACAAATTATCCCTTGGTACTTTCCACTTCTTTTGTTTACCTGGAAGGTTGGCCCTGCATTGGCCTGTGGAAACACTGTTGTACTCAAAACGGCAGAGCAGACACCCTTGTCTGCTCTTTATGTGGCAAAGTTACTCCAAGAGGTGGGCTGATCCTTTATCTTTTCTTGTTTTTTATCGGCTTTGACCCTCATGCTTACACTGCGTCATGATAATTCTGTTTCACTTGTGATTTATGTCAACATGCGATACATATGATGTCTTTGACCAGTTTGATCCTCGTAGTTCTCCATAGCAGTTGGATTAATTGAACTGTTGTTGGTGGAGATATCTCACGTGTTGAATGTATATGTTTAGATGGTTATTTTTTCATGTTCTTCCAGTCAGGTTCTTTCTATATGCAAGTATCACTAGAAAAAATTTATCTCATAGATTATATTGACACTGTGAAATGAATCATGTGAATAATTTTTTTTAAAAAGATACGGAAAATAATCTTAGTCATTCTTAAAACTTAACCAGTGGCAGAAGATCCCAATGCATGAAACAACATATTCAGAGTGCCATTCCAGATGAGTATAAAGAGCAAATTTTTTTATTTCTAACATTTGCAGAGACTAAAACTACATTTTTATGCATAATCCATCTGGGAAGTGAACTGAGAATGTAGGAGCGGAACTAGAATGTTTGACTTCTGGGGAGTGTGTAAGCATGCATGTTTTTAGCAAAAAGAAATTAAGTGAGCCTGCATGCATGTGTGTTTGGTGTACTAAATGTACTTTCCGACTGTAACATGACAGTAGTAATCATGAAGTTATCTATGTTCTTTTGTAATTCAAGAGCATTGAGAGATCATATCATACCGTAGACCCTTATTTCTAAAACAATCTCTCATCTAAAAGACCACATGAATTTGTCCAATTGTAACTTCATTGGTGTAAATTTGTATCTGCTTTTTTGTCTTGTTAATTCAAAACCATTTACAGATTGTATAATGAGTTTAATTTCTTGAACAATTCCACTTAAAAAATACAACATAAAGGTCTCCAATTGTACCATCATCAGGAATTGATGCGCATATGATGGAGGTTTACCGTGTCAATTTAGAAATCATCTTTTAGATTGATAGGGAAATCATGTCATTTCAATTCTACTTTGTTAAAAAACTGGACAACAGAATGATCTGACTTTCTGTTTGCTTGACAGGCGGGGCTTCCTGCAGATGGAGTTCTAAATGTGATTTCTGGATTTGGACCTACTACTGGTGCAGCTCTAGCCGGTCACATGATGAACCCACTATACGGGTAATGCTAGTATGCTACGAATATGTTAATTCATCCGCAGGATGAACCCACTATTACAGTGCACAGTCACAATTTAAAGTCTCTTTTGCCCATGTGTTATCCTGTACATAAATCCAGGTGAGGTTTTAGTACTTTCTATATTATATTCCAAAATAAGTCTGCATTGTTGACAGTTTCTGATTTTTGCTTCTCTCTTTTTTTGCGACTTTCCAAGGGAGAATGTTTTTTATATCTGCACTATTATTGTGTAAAGGAACACTATCTCCAGTTTATAAAGTGGTCCTCTGTTCATTTTTTAAGACTAGATCTCTTGCAAGATTAAGAGGCCCACCATTTTTTCGCCTGAGACTATTTGAATCATGCTGATCAAACTAGAGTCACTCTAGAAGTCCAATGACTGCTGACACATGATACTGAAAAGGCTGCTAATATAATCTGTTGATGACGTTGATATTAGTTTCCACAACAAAAGGTTTTGTTGCAAAAGGATCCTACTTTAAATCTTTTGTTTTCAAACATTCTGTTAATCTTACCTATTGTCGATGATTTGCAGTTTGCCTTTACTGGATCAACTGATACCGGTAAAATAATACTTGAATTGGCTACAAAGAGCAATCTTAAGCGTGTAACACTGGAGCTTGGAGGAAAATCACCTTTCATTATATTTGATGATGCTGATGTTGATAAAGCAGTGGAGCTTGCTCACTTTGCGCTGTTATTCAATCAGGCAACTATTGAAATCTTCATTGAAAGCCCAATTGGCGTCTTATCTTTTTGTTAAAATTTATTGGTTTCCAATCGTCTTTCACAGGGACAATGCTGTTGTGCTGGGTCCCGTACATTTGTGCATGAGCGTGTGTACGATGAGTTCGTTGAGAAAGCAAAGGCAAGGGCCATGAAACGTGTTGTTGGTGATCCTTTCAGGACAGGAGTTGAACAAGGTCCTCAGGTATCCATACTCCTTTTTATCCTTTTTCTGCATGTGTGTGTGTTGTCTGCATAAACTTTGGATCATATCTCTGTCAGGCGAGTGATAAGGATTAGGTTAATGCCTCTCCAGAAGTAGACTATAACTCAACAGATCTTTATACACGTAAACTGTTGTTTCTATTTAAACCGGACTGCTTATGCATTTTATCTTCCTTTCCTGAATTTGGATAGATTGACAAAGAACAGTTCCAGAAGATCTTGAGATACATAAAAATAAAAATGGGTGTGATAGACTTGGTAGCAAGGGATTTTACATTCAGTCTACAGTCTTCTCGAATGTCAAGGTACTACTGCCCACCACCTCAAATAAGAATTCCGGGATTCATCAACCATTTAGAATATAAAATTAATATAAATTTTTTTTCTTTTCTTAACCGCTCAAGCTTTTCAAAAATTTAGTTATCTTATATGATATCAGAGTTCCTGGTGTTCTAAGTTTTGTTGGAGATATTTATATATATCTTAATTGTGTTTCACGTGTGCCGCTTAATAGACACTTGCACATAAAAGAGGATGTTAAAATATAAAATTAATATAAAATTTTTTTTCTTAACCGTTTGAGCTTTTGCGAAACTTGATTATCTACAAATATGACAATTGCAACTGATGAGATCTTTGGCCCTGTGCAATCTATCTTAAAGTTCAAGTGAGTTTATAATACATTTGAATTTGACTGATGCTGCCGCCTCGATTGGGGTTTTCTTTTCTATCGTGCCAACTCTATAATTTGTTTCATATAGCGACATCAACGAGGTGATTAGAAGAGCAAATGCGACTCGGTACGGGCTTGCTGCTGGGGTATTTACTCAAAACCTAGACACGGCCAACACCGTGACTCGAGCATTGAAAGCAGGGACGGTATGGGTGAACTGCTTTGATATTTTTGATGCTGCAATCCCAATCGGCGGGTACAAGATGAGTGGGATCTGCAGGGAGAAGGGAATTGACAGCCTTAAGAACTACCTGCAAGTGAAAACCGTTGTGACTTCATTGAAGAACCCCGCATACTTATGATAAATCTATCGGCATCTTTTGAGGAACAACAGCTGATATCCACAGTGTTTTTCTTTTTCTCTTGTCCTTTTTTCCAGATACAACGTCTTGTTCCCCGACATTTCTTTCAAAAATAAGTAGGCATTTCGTCTCTCTAAAAATTGATTAGTGATTGATCTAAAAAACGTGGCTCTATCTACCGTTCTCCAGCAGAACTTTCATATTTGGAAAAAGTTGTTATCAAAAATAAATTTTTTTTAAAAGTTAATAATGCTTCCAACTTGCTTGCCTCCTGAGTAAGTAGTATTGTAAGATATGTTAAAAGTAAGTATAATTTATATGGGTTAAGCTTATATTATTTACATGAAGCTCATATGGGTATAGAGCCGAAACTTATTTTATCGTGAATAAGAATCACATATGTGAATTAATTTAAAGAGTAAATAGTTCCACATTGCCTAAAAAAAATAATAGTATTAGTATATAAAATATAAGTTTGGTACTTCAAGTTAGGCCCTTAGGCCACCTTACTTTATAGAGGAGTTACATGTTAAATTTATGCGTGTAAGTGGGCTAACCCGCATATGTGTCCTGCAGTTGTAATCCATTTGGCTGGCTTTGTTCGCTCTGGGCTGGGCTGGGTCAGATCAATTCTTAACCTAAATTTATTTAGTTTGGTTTTCTCTTAACCCAAAATAGGTTTAATTTTATTCTTACCAAAATGTGTTCGTTAACAAACGGACGCGTCCGTTTGAATGTGATGGGTTGTCTTTAACGAGATTTCTTATAAAATCCTAAAAAATATTTTTTATATTATCTTTTACCGAATTTTCTTCTCTATTCTTTCTATGAGAGTATTTTATACTGTGGTTCATTGCAAGCTCTGTGTGAAGGTGTTTCTATAGTGTGTGATTAATCGTCTTATTCTGAGACGTAGATGCCCAAGTGTATCCTAAGCACCCGTAGGGAGGGTAAATTCTATCTTGAGGACATAGCGTTTTACATGATTCAATCATCTTCTTCCTATAAAATTTTTTATGGTAACACTTACAAAGATATGAAATTAACATAATCTATATTATACAACTTATTAGTGCAATGTATAGAATTATAGCATGTGCCATACAAAAACTAAAAGGGTCTCCTCATATTGAAAGCATATGAGGTAAGCTTGGTTTTTAGGGTAAATAATACAGGTACAACATGGTTTCCTGCCGACCATGGATGTTACTCTCATTATCCTTCCATCAATGTCACAATTAAATGTTGTATGGTCCAGCCTGCATATGATGTTCCACGAAGATGATGGGCCTCCTGCATCCCATTTCTTAATTATTCATATAAGTGGGCCCGTTATTAATTAACATCACCATCCTACACGTGGTAGTGATGGATTGGTTAGATTTCCCCTAAAAATGGAACCCCGATTGCTTGGAAGTCCGCATTCCCTTGGTTGGTGGGACTTGGGAGACAAGTCTCACTCGTGTTGATGAAATGGTTTACTACGTGTCCCAACTTAGTAGTAGAAATTCGAGAAATTATCGTGTAAAATGGATGCACAAATCACGTGATGCAAAGGTCTACTTACTATTCAACGTGTTTTAATATTTAAATAATTTTATATTTTAATTTTAATTTATGTGTCAAAAAGTGAATTCACTTATCCACAACCAGGTGGATCAGTTCCACTATATAATTGTTTTACAGTTTAGGTTATGTAGAGTACAAAGGTGATAACAAGAAGGATACCATCAAACCTTATTGAGTTGGCTTAATTAAGAACATATTTTTAGATGTAATGTAAGTAAATATCTCCTTTTGAGGGTAAAATGATATTTTCACATAAAAAATTTACACATGAGTTTTAATTGGTCTAGACGAGTGAGCTCACGTGAATTTTGTATAGGGCCCACTTATAAAGTCTAACTAAAACTCTTGTGTAAATTTTTGTGGATATTTTTTATTATTAGAATGTCACTATCCCTTTGAAGTTCGTAAAGAAACCATACTGAAAAATTGTGAAACTGATAAACTACCAAACTGAAAAACAAAATTACTTATATCCTTTTAACTGATGTATCTTGAACTGATATTTGTGGACTATCCATGGTTTTCACTTTTTCATTAAAAGGTGTAGGCTGACTATATTTGCTTCCATTTGATCTACCTAACCTAACATAATATATTTTGTATCAATAGTCTCATACATCTACATACATAATACAAAATGATAATATTTACAATATTTACTATTCCTTTCATCATTAGGAAAATGATGATATTGGGGTTTTGGAGAACTCATAACATGTTCTTTTGCACCTTGATTCAACTCTCCTATAAGATCGTCTTCATATGCTAATGGTGAAACATAATAAGGATCTTGCCCAAATTCAAAGTCGTCTATAATCATGTTTGGGACATAGTTATTAATGCTTGAATTGATATCACATTCTTGTTTTACACTTGCTAGGTCATTATGTGTTACTTTTGAATCAATGTCAATGCGGGATGTATGTATTTTCTTTATCCTATTTTCATCTTCTAAATGAAATAACTCATCTAATTAGATATTATCTTCGTCACAACTGAGATTGGCAGTTGTGTTGTATGGAATACTAAAAAATGTGCCCTTCTCCTCCCACATTGCTCTTCTTATTCCTATTTTCTCCTCCCACTTTACACTTTTTCTTCCCATCTCCTGCTGCTACTTCGGCACTTTGACACTAATATTCCCGTGAGTAATATTCTCTTTTCTTGCTTTAGTTATCGTGAATGATATATCATTCGATCTTAACTTATTCTCTCGAAGGAAGCAATAGAGAGTTCCAGTATCATATATTTCAGAAGGTAGAAGGTCAATAGGAACTGCAATCGGATGTATAAAACTTAACTTTAATAAGTACTTTTTCTTCAACCATTTACAAACTTCATACAACATATCCAAAGAGCATCTTAAGTAACCTTGTATGGAACTTCAATTAATTTTGTTTTTGCATTGTCACAATTATATTTTCTACAACTTGCATCCCAATGGACGTCCACACAACAAACTTTGAGTGTCCCTTTCCATGCTATTCTCTTATCATATTAGTAATTTAATTTTCTACTTTTTCAGTTTTTCAGTTTTTCAGTTATCTAGTCTTTCAATTTTTTAGTTTCCAGTTTTTCAATTACTCAAAAAATCTTACCAGCAAAACTACGTAATGCCCAATATATAACCAACTCAAAATAACCTTGTTTATCTAGTAACACATTTCTCCTCATCCCAAATAACATGAACTAATTTACTTCATCAAAGGGAATATACAGAGTTCGAAGTTGTGACGTACCAGAAAAAAGAAGTAGAGAAGGAGCAACTGGGCAAACAAAAACACGAGGAAGATGAAACTACCCTGGAGTAGGAAGCCTTATGGGAGATAAAACCACCGTGAGATAAAGTTGTACGGGAGAAGAAAAAGACAATTTCCTGGACTGAGCTCATTCCCATTGTAGCGTATTTTTTCGTCGGCTTGTCATCTGATGAAGGGCATAGTATTTTAGTCAAAAGCCTTCACACGCTTATAAATTCCTACATGAGCAAATCTACTTCGATAAATAGTAGATATTTACTCACACTTTAGTTATTTGACCAAAATAAAAGATTACTTTAGTCAAAAACTCTTATTTTTTTATTCAAAAAAGAACAAAAAAACACCGTAAACAACGGGTTCAGATTGGGTGGGTGGGTGGTCCCTCCGACGTAAGAGTGCCCACACCGAATCCGTAAACAATAGAAACTCAGTCGGTCCTCCCTAGTTACAAGAAAAAAAAGAGGAAAAAACTGGCATCTAGTCTTGTCACCAGACTTTATCTCATGTTGAGTCCTGAAAAAGTTATGGCATGCCATATAAGTCATGTGATTTTTTTTCTTTTTACACATTTACCCTTCTTCTCTATTCTAGTTTCTCCTTCTTCTTCCTTCTACCATCTTCCATATTTTTATTTTTCCTTTCCAATCTCCTCTTCTCCTCCCTCCTCCTCTTCTCCCTCTTTAACTTCAGGGGCTACTTCTCTAACCACCATCAACTCAACTTCCTCCACCTCGGCCTTTCCGATCACCGTCGACCCAACCTCCTCCACCTTGGCCTCTCCGACCATCGTCGACCCAACCTCCTCCACCTTGGTCTCTCCGACCATCGTCGACCTAACCTCCTCAACTGGCTCGACCTCCACGGCGTCGCCTGAAAGATGAAGCGTCTTCACTGCTGCTTCGACTCCTTCCTCTCCTGCATCCTCTACAACCACCATGGCTCATCTGGCCGCCACCACGAGCGCCACCAAGGCATCCTAACAAAAATAATAAATATTTACTCTCTTTGTATATATACAAAGAAAGTAAATTAATTTATTTGTATTTAACAAAGTGAGTACATATTTACTGTCTTCTTCCTCTGCATAGTTGTTGCAGTGGAGCATGCTAGAAGTGCTAGAGTCGGCCATCTTCGTGGCTCTCTTGGGAGAGGTGGATGGAGCTGGCGGAGGGATCTACTATAGAGCTAGAGCCAGCAGGGCCTCAAGGAGGCCCTCTATACCGTCAAGCTTTTTATCTTTAAAGTTAGTTATGGCTTCTGGCTCGGTGGCCAAACAATGACGCTTGAGGGGGAGGAGCGCAGCTATTTTTGGTGCGAAGTGAGGTGAATGGAGAGGGAGAGGGAGAGGCGGCTGGCGATGAAAACCGAGGTGAAGAGATTATCCGGTGGGTGGCGGTGAGGAGGTGAGGTGAACCGTGATAGCGGAATGAGAATGCAAGAAGAAAAGAACAGGCTGAGGGTATTTTTATCTGATTACAAAATTAAGAGTTAAAGATAAATTAATAAAAGAATTTATAGTTAACGTAAAAAAACCCCAAAAAAGAGCGGTCTGTCCACTCCAAAGTCCACGGTCCACCCGACTAGTCCAAAGTCCCCATTCGTCTTCATTTTCCACGCGTTCTATGCAAATCAAAAATTTCTGTTCATAAATACAATCAGCTTCCAATCCATCCTCCTGGCTGCTCCCCACTGATCATACAGCTCATCAAAACACCGAAACTAAGGCCAAGGCCATGGCGCAGATCATCTTCTTCCTCCTCATTTCCTCCATGTCCACCTTCCTCGTCTCATCCCAGACCATATACAGGCCGCATACCTTCTTTCTCCATCAAGGCTGCAACCAGTACAACGCTACTAACATCACCACCTTCATCAACAACCGTAATACCGCTTTCTCCCAGCTCCGCACCCAGCTCCGCTCCTCCCACTTCGCCACCTTCAGCCTCCCCCTCGTCTCCACCCCCATCTATGCCATATCCCAATGCCGCGACTACCTCCCCACGGCCAATTGCCTCTCCTGCTTCGACGCCGCCGCCACTCGCATCCGCAGCTGCTCCACCGCCAAAGGGGCACAGGTGTATTTCGACGGCTGCTCTTCAGTACTATGACAGCAACATCTACTACCAGGACAATCGGGGCTACTGCGACAACCGGACCGTGTCCCGCACTGCCGGGTTCAATCATACGGTGAAATGCCTGCTGAAGGACCTCGCTGCGGCGACGCCGTGGGTTGATGGGTTCTTCACGGCCGCAAGGAGGGCAGTGACAGGGAGCAATACGGCAGTGTACGCGGTGGCGCAGTGCACTCAGACGTCCACGGCGACCGAATGCGGCAGCTGCCTGCGTGTGGCAGTCAACAACATCGCATGGTGCCCACCAGCGACCGACGCGAGGGCTGTGGCCGTTGGGTGCTTCTTGAGGTACTCCTAACGTGACCGTAGACCTCGAGAGCCTCTTGAAATCTGGTAAGCTAGCTCCTACCACCATGGAGTATATTTGAATTATCAATTGTTCTTCTTCTTTTTCTTGAAAGAGATTTATAGATAGCACCTGAAAATCTTGTTCCAGGATACCTTGTAAAGTTTCTGCCGTAGTGCAACCTGACGAGAAATACTCCGTTCTCCCCAAGTTCACATATTAACTATCCGAGTTAGTTTGTCGAGTAGGCCTATCTCGGCCGGATTCGGTTCGAATTAGGCTTAACTCAAATCGGGCTCAGTTCGAACTCGATTTAAGTTCGAATAGGTTTAAGCCGAGTTTGAACATATTCCTATTTGACTTGGCTCGACTCAAATTAAACTCAAACTCAACTCTACTAAGCTTGAACTCGAACTTAAACTTAAATATAATTTTAAAATAATATATAAATAAGAAATATATAAAATAAATAATATATATATTTGTATATTTTATATAAATATAATTATTAATTTAAATATATATTTATGACATACTTCATCCATCTTAGAGTAATAGCTCCATTTGATTAATTTATTTTTAAAAATCAAATAGAGTTATTAATTTTAAAAAAATAAAGTATATAAAATAATATATAATTACATATATGTACTAATACTTTGTATCATATAAGATATACGAAACCCGTTTGTATGAGCATAGGCTTACTTATGTGTGAGCCTTGATGTTGTGGGCCGTCAAATTTTAATCTAACAATACACATTACTTAAGACATAGATTGATTTATATAAGTCTCCTTGCGCCATCAGATCTCAATCTGATGGCCAATAATGCCTTAACTCATATTGATGTGTGTGAGCCTAAACTAATATAATTTTTTTTCATGATATATATTTTCATTAAATTAAAATATATATATAATTTATATGTATAATATATATTTTTTTTAAATAAAAATATTAAATACAAAAATATTAGATGTAAAAGTGATCCGCAAAAATCGTGTAGTCGACCCGGCTTAGGGAAACTTCACCAATGGACTAAGACCACTTTTTCGCATGGAACCAGTCTGGCCGCACCTGGAGAAGTGGGACATGGAACGACCGGGCCTTCAATCGAATACCTAGAGCCCATTCTTGTTCCATTTTACTCCGGTGAAGAATGATGAGGGGGTCTACTTCGAGTATAGTGCAATTTTCAACAACACGCAGTTGAAGATGGACCCATCAGGCGAGATGAGGTGCATGGTGTGGTATGATGTTACCTAGATATGGGGGTAGCCTGGTTTGGCCCATCTTACTTGCGTGGTGTGTACGGCCCATATAAGCTCAACTGGCATTTGCAGCGACTTTGAGCAGCCCATGTGTCGCTGCTTGCCGGCGTGGAAGGGCTGGAGTTCCGGCTACTGGGCAAGACGGTGCAAGAGGAGGACAGAGGCGGTGGCATGAAGCATGGGTTCATGGCGGCAGGGAAGCTCAAGGTGCGTGATGAGGAGAATATAGTGGAGGCTGGGAGTGAACAAGTGTGCAGAGATGAATGCAGCAAGAATTGTAGTTGTAATGCTTATGTCTTTGCTGATATGGCTGGTGGTGGGGACCCAATGCCTGCTATGGTATGGGAATTTAGTAGATGTGGGGAATATGGTGGAGACCTATAGGCAGAGAGGATCTTCCTCAAAGTCGTGAAATCTAAGTTAGGTAAGGATTTTGTCTTTTTTTTTTCTTGTTTAGAGTTAGAACAATTGAAGCTTTTAAAAAACCAAATATGAGTGTAGGCTGTTCAATTTATTGGTGTTTTCGTGTTCCATTGGCACAAACTATTTTTTAAGGGCTGTTTGGGTACTGAATCTTCATTTAGCCTTAATTCAGGCCTGAATTATTAGAATCATGTTTGTGTGTAGAAGTTGTGCTAAATTAAAATTTTAACACTGAAGTTAAATATAGGCCGTTTCAATCCTGAATCGGCCTGAATCACTAAGGACTCATTTGGGTACTGAATCGGTTCACAATTCTGTCAATTCTATTATGATTTAGGGGAGAATCGTCTGAAGTCTGTTTGGATAATGAATCTAAACTGAATTAAAAATTCAGGCTGAAATACGATTCAGACGTGGTTCAGTCCTGAATCACTGAATCTCCTCGCGAGGAGATTCAGTCGATTCACGAAAATGCGTGAAAACAGAATCACGCGTTATGGCATATTTCCAGCCGTTACCCCTACCCTCTCGTAAAAATTTTCTCCATTCAAAGGGTATATTTATCAATTTATCTAAAAATTTTAAGATTCTAACCTGAAACCCAATTCACTATCCAAACATGATTCCATCTAAAAAATTCTATACCCAAACGAAATTTTGTTTCTCTACTGAATTGACTGAATTAATTTACAAAAATTTTGATTCACTACTGAAAAAATTCAATACCCAAACAAGTCCTAAATCACCTCATGAGGTGATTCAGTCGATTCAGTCTCTTAATCACTGTTTTGAAAATTATAGATTCTATTATTTTTTAACGGTTATCGTTTATATCGATTTGAGCCTCGAAAAATGTGTCATATAGGTAGGCCCCACTTTAAAAGTTTAAAATTACCTACCATTGTGGGATCTTGTTTAATAGAGCTCGAATTTAGAAGCGTAATAGTACCAATAATTTGCATATCCGAGTTTGAGAGAGAGATAGAGAGTTATATTTTAGTTTAAAGTTTTAAAACTGGGTTTGACGTGACATCTGAATTTATTCTCACAAATTCTCTTACCAAACGTAATTCAAATTCAACGGTAAATCTTTAGAATTAAGTCGCTACTGAATTAATTAGCTACTGAATTAATTAGCTATTGAATTAATTCAGTACTCAAACGGCCCCTTAGGCTTTTAAACTGTCTGATTGTAACATTCATTTCGTTTTAGATCACTGTTTTTCTATTACTTGTAGGCATTAGGAAAATGCTTGAAGTGTGTTTGTAATTAAGCAAAATTGAGATGTGGTTAGTACTTCTTCACCTGTCTTGATCTTACGGATTTGCACATAGCCTTGAGCATAATGCTCTATGTTGAACTCCAAGCTTTGGCTTGCGTAAATCAATTCTCAAGGACAATTTGCTCATCATATTTCCCTATTGATTGATCCATAGCCATTTCTTTATCTCACTTTTGAATTTGGAATGATGATTGGACATCCCATGGTGCGAGATCAACTGATAAGAGTAATTCCACTTAAAAACAGAGTTCTGTCACCCTGAATATTCTTCCTGTAAATTGTTGTCCTTAGGAGGCAATACTATTTCTTCATATTGGGCACATTCTTAACAATTTTGCTTCTTTCAGATTCAAATAAAAAGGTGTCACCAACGATAATATGGGCAATAACTATCCCAACAGCTCTCATTTTAGGCACATTTTTGTATTTCTTGTGGAAGAGGAAGATCAAGTATAAAGGTAAATAAATTTCAATAAAATAAAACCATATACTTGTTGTGAAAACATACAGTTAGAAGATATAGAAATTAAATTTTCAATTCCTGAATCAGGTATTGATGTTAATGGAGACCTGCACATGTTTTCATCTAGTTCAAGGGAGAATGCCTCGATGGCAATTCAGTTGTTGCATGGGACCAACTCTAGAGAAAATGTGGAGGATGGTGTAGAGATACCCTTTTACAGTTTTGTCAGCATATTGCTTGCTACCAACTATTTCTCACCGTCGAACTTGCTTGGAGAAGGTGGATTTGGGCGTGTTTATAAGGTAAATTTCAATTCCTGATTAATGTTACAATGAATCACATAATGAGTTCCAATTAATCCTTTATTGACTGTAATATTAGGGTAAGTTGCCTGGAGAAAGGGATGTAGCAGTTAAAAGGCTCTCCACCAATTCAACGCAGGGCATAGAGGAATTCAAGACTGAGGTCAAACTGATTGCAAAGCTTCACCACAGGAATCTTGTTAGGCTTCTAGGTTGCTGCATTGAGAAAAATGAGAAGATGCTGGTCTATGAATATATGCCCAACAAAAGCTTGGATTCCTTCATCTTTGGTTTGTATCTGCACCTTCATTAATCACATGAAATTTGCTTGGAAGTAAGTCTAAATTTTAATGTTGGCCAACATTTTCTCGTAGATTCGAGCCAATGCAAGCTATTGGATTGGGAGAAGCGCTTCAACATAATTTTGGGGATCGCTCGAGGGCTTCTATATCTACATCAAGATTCAAGGTTGAGGATAATTCATAGAGATCTAAAAGCCAGTAACATTCTTTTAGATGAAGAGATGACACCAAAAATCTCTGATTTTGGAACGGCGAGGATTTTTCAAGGCAATGAGACTCAAGGAAACACTAGAAGAGTTGTAGGGACATAGTAAGTATTGCGTTCCAAATTTCTCATCAATGTTTTTTGTGTACCTTTGATGCCACTACTAAATATGCAAAGGCTGCCACTAATTAAACTGTGACAATTTGCAGTGGTTACATGTCCCCAGAGTATGCATTAAATGGCCTTTTCTCAGAGAAGTCTGATGTCTTCAGCTTTGGAGTGCTACTACTTGAAATAATAAGTGGGAAGAAGAACAACCGTTTTTACCATGAAGAGGAGTACTTGAGCCTTCTAGGATATGTAGTGTTGCCGAATCTTGTTTTAAGTCTTCAGAAATTCATGCTTTATTAGTCACTCAACTTTGAAACTATTACAGGCATGGAAACTGTGGAAGGAAGAAGAAGAATTGCAACTGCTGGAGCCTCAGATTTCAGAATCAGCTATTCCATGGCAAGTGCAGAGGAGCATCCAACTGGGACTATTGTGTGTACAAGAAGACCCAGCAGATCGGCCAACAGTGGCCACTGTCATTGCTGACCTTGTTAGTGAGTCTGTGTCTCTGCCCCTACCAAAAGGGCCAGCGACTTATGTCAGGAAGTATAATTGTTCTCAAGGTGAATCCCGCAAGAACGACTTAACCATCACTCTCATGGAAGCCAGATGACCTGCAGATCTGTTCAACTATAGCTATACACAGCTTGTAGATTATAACATGCAAATTCCTTCATTTGTTCTCATCCAAAGTGTTCTCTCAAGTATGCCTATATATCTCTTCTCATATTGTTCTCCTCCAATAAATATTATCAACAAGGTGTAAGCAATCTTTGCCAATTTTCTTTGAGGATATTTGTAGTATTGAAAGAAAGCATTGGATCAATTTTACATTGTATAACTTGGAGATACATCAAATAGATATCAAGACGACATTTTTGAACAATGATTTGCAAGAGGAAATCTATATGGAACAATCTGAAGGGCTTGCAGTTCCAGGGAAAGAACACAAAGTGTGTAAGCTTGTCAAATCTTGTTATGGATTGAAACAAACACCTAAGCAATTACACAAGAAGTTTGACTGGCCATGTTGTTCAATGAGTTCAAAATCAATGAATGTGAACGAGAAAAGCTATGTCATAATAGGTCTATGCGTGGATGATGTATTTATTCTTAGTAGCAATAATGACAACATTAAAGCGACTAAGAAAATGTTGAACAATAAATTTGACATGAAAAATTTAGGTATTTTATATGTTATCCTTGGCATGAGGGTTACGAGAACATATGACAAGTATATTTTGTCTCAAAAATATTACATTGAGAAAATATTTGTTAAGTTTAACAAGTATGATAGTTGTTTAACAATAAGACCTATCAATGTAAATTTGCATCTCAACAAAAACATGAGAAATAACATATCTTAATTAGAGTACTCTTATATAATAGGCAGTCTCATGTACTCGATAAATTGTACAAGATCGGGTGTAGCATACTCAATAAGCAAACTCATAGTGCATCAATTGAACTCTGTCAGTTGTTCAACTTTGACAATGACTCTCCCCTTAACCTATGATACTCATATCTAATGTGGTGTAGTGGTCTTCAATCAACCTACACATTACAAATAAGAATATACCCCCATAACATTTTTTTAAGAAACAATTAAATGCATAATGTAAATATTCAAGTACTTGTGATATATGACAATTAATTTCCATTTAGTTTTCTCCACACTTAACAAATATTTTCACATATTCTTCCCCTTTTGTCAGAAATAGACAAAGGTGAAAACAAAATATGTTGAGAAAACACAGTTCAAGTAACTATATTAGAAATTTAAATTAAGAAGAATCATGTCAATATGACTCTTAGACAACAAAGATACAAGAAACTAACTCTGTCTAATTAGAATCATCAATTTTGAGAATACATCAAAATTAGTATGTAATGTTCATATCTCAAACTAAATCAAAACTAGAAACTCTAATTCAATAACCTCAACATGTGCAATGGTCTTTATCTCAGGCATTTAATACAAGCATGTAGAAACATCCTAAAATTTCCTAAAAAAATTACTACCCCTAAAATTGAGAAATAAAAAAATTATTATTAAATAACAACAATCTTAGACTTGTCTCAAATTTTAAAATGTTGATTAAAATTAAGTTTTGAACAATGACATTCTTAGAATCACTCAAAATTTACATCACCATTAAAAACTCTTTTTGTAATATCCTGAATTTTCCTAGCTTTCAAAAATTAAATACGTGGAAAATAAGGTGTTTAACCCTTGGACCTTCTTAGGAGAATAACTTCCTCCCTAGATGAAATTTGTAGCTGAAACCTATAACTTAGAAAGTAGACAGAAAGAGCTTCGAAAAGCCACCAAGATCGTGCGAATCGGAGTTCAGATAAGGGAGATACGACTGTTCGAAGTTGAATATATCGTATAGGACCCGTTTACCTGATTTTAACGTGCAATTGAGCCGTTTTAGTCGTTTGCAGGCCCGATTGTTGATAATTTCGAAATTAATTTTTTGAGACCTAGTGAGGTGGCCTATTTGAGGGGGATTGACCCAACTTCTAAGGGGATTAGGAACCTTAATCCCCATGCTTATAAAAAGGATAATGATGGCACAATAACGGGGTCTTTGGCCAAAAAGGTGGAGAACGTGGTTCCGGCGAGGCTCCGGTGGCGAAGGATCGACGACAAACTGGCAGTTAAGGTAGGTTAGTTGTCTTACTCTTGAGTCGATTAAATCTGCATACTATTGTGTAATTAATATGAGCAGAAATCTCTGTAATGGGTTTGTAATTTCTTAAACAATTGGTGTAGAGATTACTGTTCCCGTAATTACATGGAATAGTGAATCTGCAGAAATAAAAACATCCACTTGACGGCCGCAGACTGGCCACTGGCTGGCCGGTCTCCATCCGGTTAGAAACCCCGGTCGCTAGGTGAAAGCGATCGGAAGACACCCGTCGATGGCAGGTTCCGTCGCTGCTGTGCAGGCCTATTTTTAAAAAAAAACAAAAAAAGGGGCGGGGCTGTGCAGGACCGACCTTGACAAAAAAAGGCCCGGCCGCGCTTGCCTTGGCTGCTCCGGCTTGGGCTGTGCCGGCCTCGGATGCGCCGGTCTGGGCTGCTACCACCTCACAATTTTTTTAAAAAAACAAGAATAAAAAGGCCACATTGGTCGTCGAACGGCAGCAGGACCGACCTTGTCGGTTTCACCGTGATCCGGCGGTCCGGAGGCTATGAGCCGCCCACCCCTCCATCGCGGAGGGGGGCGGCACCGCCAGAGGCCTCTGGCCGGTCGCGGGGAAGACGACCCGCGATGTGGGTCGTCTGTGTCCCCCGGACCGGGTCGGCTAAACCGACCCGGTTTGGCCCGGTTTTGTTTTAAAAAAACAATTGATACTCAACCTGAACCTGGTCCGGTTTAGTGACTTAGAGTAGTTAGAAAATTTTGGAAAAAATTATAAATTACTATGAGAGCATGACAAGTGTCTTGATCAAGTATTAGGTCTGGGAAAAATCTCCAAGTATGTGAAATGACCAATTCACCCTTGTGATTGATGCATAGACTAATAATGATTAGTGACCAGAATTCGAGTCTTCGGTTCAAAGGCCTATGTGTGGATTTAAAAATTGAGAAAACTCCCAGTGAGATTATAATGAGTATCCTAAATTTGGACCAATCTATAAGCTTGGAAAAAATCCCAGTAATTAGATAATTGACTATTCTACCCCTAGGGTTAAGATAAGATAGTTAATTGAATCGGAGTCGGTTCAAGGGGTTTACGACCCCGTTAAACTGAAAGAAAATTACCTCAGGTTCACAATGTCAAGGTGTACCCCTGGGATTAGTTTTAAACCTGTCAAGGTTCAGGGAAGCCCTGAACAAAAAGATAGAAATACCCCTGTGTAGATTAGCCATATCCGTGTGGATGGAATTAATGGGCCAATGTGATACTAAAACCTTTTGAGAGGTTAAAGACTTACCCAAGAATGGAGAGGAATGTATCCAATGTTGGATAATTACTTTAATGCCCTTAGGTGCACTACAACTAGTTTTCATAAAGATTTATTCAGATAACCCAAGGAGGGTTAGGGCATGATAGCTCGAATAATTCTTATATCATTAATGAATTTTATTATTGATATTACTATTTGCTTGGACCTGTGTGGTTCTAATTGTTTATGTTGTTCATTGTTTTTGTATTTGATATTGATGTTGTGATAAGAATTTATCATCTACTTAAGATTATTAAAAGATAAATCAATGGGGCTTGATAGCTTTAGATTGGGCGAGAACACCTAATCAAGATAAAGACTAATATACCTCTGAGGGGTCTGGGACTAGTTCATAGAGTGAACAAAGCCTTTGACTTGACGATTTGCCTTGGTTGATGAACTGATGGCAGTCTCGAGTTTTAAACCCTAGTCTAGAAGAGAGTAATAGGGTTTGGGATGGTCATTCGAAATCCTGGCTTATAGATGACCAAGATAGGGTTCAAAATGGTTTCCTAAGTTTTTAGCTCTTTTGAGGAGCCATTGATTTGACCGTGTAGTTGCACTTCCCCATTGGAGGTATCTATGCGTGAGCCGGACTCACTTTCGATCTATTGAAGATCTTTTAGTATACACACATTTGGATTAGCTTACATTCCTGCTTGGTTGGCTTTTTCCGCAACTTCTATTCAGGTGCAGTTGTGGGCCATGCCCTTCCACTCCGGTTAGGTCCTTTATAGGCTAGGAGGGGTGATGGTACTTCCTGGTGGATTCCAGGGGCCTGGTGGATTCCAGGGTGTTTCATCATGATTTACCTTTGAGGGTGGTCTACGGTGAGTTTACCATTTGTCACTTAGGATGACAACTGATGAGTCTATCTGTAATTGGGATTAGACGGGGATATTAATTATCAAACAATGGTTCAAGAGATAATTAATAACATTGTTTGATATTGCTTGTTTAATTAGAACAAGTGGAATGATTAAAGGACTTGCATAAAATGTAGGTTGTTTTAAAATACTTAAGCATTGCATGTGTGATGCTATGCTTCTTAGTATAATATAGCTTTAGGTAGAACTACATCTGGATCCGATCTTGTTGGAAACATTGGAGATGTTGTCTGATGAGTACGTAGGCAACTAACATCGGGTGATGTTGGCCCAATCCAAAAAATATTAATTAAACCTTTTGTCCTTTAGAAGCTCTTCTCCTGAAGGCAGAGATGCTCCATTGTGGTTGTGGTTATTGTTTGGTTTGCTTTGTTGCAAATTTTTCAGGCGACAACGAGTGAGACCAAGATTGACGCGTATAGGATGAAGTTTCTTCCTGTCTGAAACTCTGGTATGTAAGTGCACCTTTAGCGTGAGAGTCAACTTGTTATTTATTTTCAGACTGATGACGGACTTGTACTTAGATGGATGAGCTATTCTTTATGAATTTTCAGATGTTAAATAATATCATATGATTTGATATCCGTATTTGTAAACCCCAGTTATCATGACCTGGATATTTAATCAAATGGTTTGTTTTGTATTTAAGGAAAAAGAAAAAAAAATATCGCTACTTACCGTTCGTGCTATTTAAAAATGCTTTTAAAAATCCGGGTCGTGATTCTTTTCGTTTGCCAAGTTCCGAACCAAATCAAAATTTTTAAATGCATAGATATCAAACTTTACCAATTGAAATTCATGAAACCAAAAAGCAATGCAAATCTAGGTTCATCTAGCAACTTAATGCAAAAATCAACAAAGAAAAGAACCTAGAATTGATTGAAATAAAAAACATGTTGAGGTCTCTTGTTAAATTTTATTAATTTGACTCTTAACCTAAGTGCATCCACATATTATTATCAATTATACCTTGCCTTATATTAGTTAGCTCCATTGGTTTGTGATTCTCAATCTTCATTTCTTCTTTTTAATATTTCTACCATCTTTTTATTGATTTTTGAAGAAACCACCAATGTTTTAGCCCTTGTCTCTTCCACTCGTGAATCTCTCAAGGACTTTCTTATTAGGGATGCATCTTGGTTCGGTTTTAAGCAGTTCTTATTGGAACCGAACTGAACCAAAATTTAAGAACCGAACCAAACTGATATGGGAACCGGAACTGAACCATAAACCGAATGAGAACCGATTGATTCTGCTTCTAAACTAGGAGATGAGGGAGAGGTGAGGTGGGGTGGTGGCCAGCCAGCCAGGGAGGATGTGGTGGTGGTTGGCAGGGAGAGGAGGGCTTGGCGGATGTAAGCCAGTACTTTGAAGCACCGAAGCTTCCAATCCCACAAAAGCTGAAGTCAAAATCATATCTTCTTTAAGCTCACATATTACAACAAACGTTCAGAGAAATTCTTGTGAAATGAAGAAGAATCAATTGAAACAAAAAATGTTAGCACAAGCAAATTTTGTGGACGCAACTAAATTAATCATTGTCATACTATCTATGTTATAGGTATCAAACCCAACATGAAAAACAAAAATTTCTAAAGCCCTCATATTGTCATGCATAGGGATTGGGTGTAGCCAGTTTGTAAAAACATGGGATGAATCGGAGAGAAGAATGGACTAGCAGAGGCCATAGGAAGGTTTTACCTGTAGTAAGGCAGAGAGACTCAGAGACATGGATAGAGGGATGATGGAGCCTGGAGGAGTGGGTGGCTATCCACAAGAACAGGGAGGCCTGGGAGGTGGGACACAGGGGTGGTGGTGGTTGACTCTAGGAGGTGGAGGGATCGGCGGATTGGAAGGGGCAGCGTGGAGTGGTGGTAGGAGATAAGGAGGTGTTGGCATGGCAGCCGGTGGGAGACAAGGAGGTGTCGGAGGCTGGCGGAGATTAGGTGGAGGGCTCAGACTATGCAAGGAGGGATGCGTAAGATTGGAGGAGTAGTTGTTTGAGCAGGGACGGGAGGGTAGATGAATAAGATTGGGCTTAACATGGACTATTCATTCAAATGAACGGTCAAAATTAGTTTTTTAAAAATAAAGTAAATTATTCGATTCAGTTCAATTCTGATTTTTTGTATGTAGGAACCGAACTGAACTGAGATTAAGTTAGTTTTTTAATTTTTGGAATCAAACCAGAACCAAATAAGGAACCAAATTGACCAATTTCGGTTCTGTTCAACCCGGTTCGGTTCCAATTTTTCTGTGCAACCCTATTTCTTATTCAAGAGAGATAAATTCATTCAAACCCTTGTAAAGACATAATTCTCATATTTTGAATCACTTTAACTAGAATCTATGTACATTGGTTTCTAAAAAGGTAAACAAATAAGATCAAAATCAATATGCCCTTGTCTTTTCCTGAGTGATGATATTTTTCCTCAATTCATTTTTTTAGGGCTATGCATTTTTTAAATCCTCTCAACTTGCATCATTTTCATTTGTTTTATTCTTTGCCATATTTTTTTACTGTTAAGTAGATGGGAGTTTTCACACTATCCTAAGTTGACCTAAGTAGGTAGCTCTCCTCTATCATCTTTACGAGGACAATTCCTTTATACAATAAGATTAGGTAATAAATTACAAAGTTTTGAAGACTCATTACAAGGAATCTTGTGTCATTGAATCCTAGATGGAAGTCTTTTAAACTTCATCTAATTTGATTACTAGTACTCCACTAGAATCCAAACTCCCAAATCAACTATTGTCTAAGAATTCTCTCTTGATTTTTACTCATGACATTGACTTGAGTTCGAACATGATGTGTGTAAATTTTTTAAAAACATAGAGTTGTAACATCAAGCAAAAGAAAATCGAATCAATCTTCACTCCCCTTAGTGCATCTCTTTCTTAGTTATGGTACATTGACCACACATCATGATGCTTTTAGTTTAAAAATAAAATCAATGATCTTGAACTTCAAGAGCTGAACATATCAAAAACTACAAAAAAAACTTTGCAAGAAACTCAAAAGCAAATAACTAATTTTTTTAATGTATTGTAAATTTTTCTATTTCTTTTTCATTCAAAACCTATGCAGAAAAGCAACATGAAAACAAAGTAAAATGAAACAAAAACTGAAACATATGTGTCCAAAAGATAGGAACTATTAAACCATAGATAAAGACCAATATCCTACTTAGAAATTTTTGACTCCTTAGCCTTGCTTAGCCAACCAATTTAAAGGCAAACTAAGGTTGATTTGCTCCCCCTATCAACTTAGGATTTAAGGTTCTCTAAGACATCCTTTCTAATCCAAATTTGAAAAGTTTTCTTTCTTTTGTCTTAGTAACCTTATTTAGTATGGAATTTAGTGTGTGTTTTCTAATCCACATGCTTTTCGCTTGAGGTTTCCTATGGTGTAAATTGCTTTTTTTCCTCTTCTTATGAAAATTATTCAAGTATATATGAATCATCATAATTCTCTTTAGCTTCATATTTTGTATTTCATGGCTTGAATTTGTCTAATTAAGGACTTATGATTTTCATTCATGTGATGTCTCTTCTTATGGTTAGACTTTGGACTTTGATTCCTAAGACGTTGCTTTGGTTTTATTATGTGATCATCTTTCCTATGGTGCATAAGTTCTTTAGATTTGATAAACTTAGTAACACCATTAGACTTTATGGAATTAGTCTTATTAAATCCTAGTCCTATTTTATCATAACAATTTTGGCTTCAATATCTTATCCAAATTTTCTTGCCCTAAGGTGAAGGTTTTCACTTTTTCTTGAGAAACTTTCAATTCATTACTTAGATCTTCAATTTTTTGCAAGGATGACTTATTTTTTTCTAGTTTTTCATGAACTTGATGCAATGAGAATTTTATCTTATCTAAAATATCACTTTTCTCATATTTGAAAACATTAAACATCTCATTAGTAGACTTTAAGTTCACTCTCTAAAGATCTAGATTTCTTTCTCTCTTTCTCAAGTTTAATCTTCAAGGTTTTTTCCTCTTTCTTTAGTGATTCTTTATCTTCATCTAATAAAATTTATGTATAAAAATATAGTCAATTGTCTCTACGATAGCTTTGACAATTTTCTTTAACTTCTTAACTCTTTTATCACTTTCAATGACTTGTCTAAAAAGAGTTTCAAGATCTAAATCATCATCATCACTAGAATAAGAACTTGACATGATGAATCAATCAAGCACAATTTGAAACAAGTTCTAGTAAACACACAAAATCACCAAATACATATCTTTTGGAAGAATGAGCAAAACTAACAGAACACAATTGAAGCGAGCATGCAAATTATGAAAGATTTGATAAAAAACTAACATGTATTTGATCAATACCTTCATCTACCATTTAAGAGTTTAATATCGTCTAACCACCTAGTAGATCACCACATTGCTCCTAAAACTACCACTTTAAGCAAAGTAAGAATTAAGAGTTATGACCTCTTTCTAATACACATGAATTTACGTAGCGTAAACAAAAGCTAAGCATAAACCTAATATGATCTCAGCCTATGATAAATCTACCAAACAATCCACACAATCATGCAAGCATTCACACAACAAATTTTTACATGGAAAACCCAATTAGGGTAAAAAACCACAACTGCCTTCCCTAGGCCAAATCAATGCACTAGCCAGTAAGAACTTTCAAGTCACCAAGAACAACGAAGCAAACTCTAGCAACTTGACACAAAGGAAATTTTTTCCTTTATTTAGTTCTCTTCGTTGTTGGCCGTCACGATTCTCTCTCCGTCAAATCCTTGAAGCTTTCTCTCTTTGTATTACATCTTTGTCTTCTTCGTGTTCCTCAATCAAAGATGCCTTCTTTGATCGTTGATTCACTTCATGTTTCTTTAATCACTCCTTAATGAAGAACTTCACTACAACTCTTCAAGTTGTGTGTGTTGTGTATTTATCCTCACCAATTGTTCATGAAAAGAACAATTGAAAGACTCTTGTTGACTAATTGAATTGATCTTCAAAACATGTAGACAAAGGTGCCTCTCATCTTTTTTCATGTCCAAAATACCCCTTATATAGATAAGTAACTTGGTTTATGTGTTAGACCTTGAATGAGAATCAAATTCCACTTGGAATGACCAATTTTGGGAAACTTCATGTTGAATGATCAATCGCTACAATAATCGATCGATTACTACTATAACTGCTACAATACACTATTCCAAACAATGCATGATTGATCATAGATGAAAATTTTGAAAAATTGATATGTAACATCCCTTATTTTTTTTGGTATTTTTCTGCTACCTTTTTGCTATTTTTTTGTGGGAAATTAGATGTTTTGGCATATTTATCTTTTGTATTTTACTCAGTATTCGTACCCTTAGAGTCAGGTGTGGGACGTAGTCATAGGCTGTGGGCCTCGACACGCCATAGAAATTTCCGGTACAAAAAAGAATGCAAAAAGGAGAAACAAGAAGAGGAAATAAAGTTGTGGCTTCAACATATAAAAAAGGCTTTGATGCTTGTTGGAGGACTTTTGTGTGAAAGAGTAGGTTCCAGGGCGAATTGAGGAATTCATTATACTTGTAGGGAAATATGGCGTGAGGGAGGACAATTTCAGCGCATGATTTGGAAGTATGACATGCGAAGAAGGCTTAAAGAGAAAAAAAGGGAATAAGAGTAGAACACACGAATGCATTCTGCTCGCGCGGAAGAGAGGACATCCCCCGGCCCGACTCTATCTCTCTATGTGTGGTCCCTTGGCTGTGCAACCACGGCCTCTCCGCCTAGTCCCTTCCAGCTGATTGCCACGGACAGAGTGGCACCACGCTGCTGGCCTTCACCTAGCTCTGCCTCAGCATGGCAGTGGCAGGGGTAGCCATCCTTGGCGTACTTTGCATGTCCCTCCTCTTTGTTCTAATTTGCACAGTGCAGAGAAAAAAAAAAGGTCCTTTTTCTTTTGTCTACTTCTGTTGCAGACCCCGCTGGCCAGCCACAAGCCACCTAACTCTGCCTTGGCATGACAATGGCTAGAGGTCGCCATTCCTTGCCTAACTCCACCTTGCTACACCCTTCTTCACAAATTCAAGTTTGTTCGGCACAATAAACGGTGCCCTCACTTTTGCCCTTGGTCCCTCCCCTCAACAACCTTTTGGGTGCTTTTTTGCCCCAATAGCCTAATGCACATTGTTGGAGGCTTTTGTGTCATCAAGCACCTCTTTGGGATTGTCTACAACCCGCATAAACTCCTAACAAGTTCCCTCTAACATTTTTTACTCTAGGCAGCCATTTTTCTTCAAAGGTAATGCCTTGGTCCATTGGAATTGTCGCAGACATTGCCTACGTCGTGTGTCCCACCATCAGAGCTTGCTTTGAAAGCCAGGTAAGAGACTTTGAACTTTGTAATTTTGTATTGGTGTGCTTGTATGTTAGAATGCATGTTAGGACTAAGGAAAATGAATTCTATTGACGTGCAATGTTAATTATATTGCGTGTAATAGCATGATGTGAGATTATAAGAATGATAGTTGAATTGTGTGTTTAATGGTTTGATGATTGGTGGATTGTTCGTAGTCTAATAGGGAGGATTTTTCCGCATGATATTTGAACGATTTGGCCAAATGCCTATGCAATGAATTTAGTGCATGTTAGTTAGATCGACTCTTTATATGCTTGTACGATGTCTGTGCATATTTTTACCTGTCAAAACACCTCTTACATCTTATACTATGATTCATCTTCACCATGTAGTCTTGAGCAACAACCAATCTATCCTATGACTCAAATTACACATCAATTTGACTTTGTTTTGTTTATTAATAAATTAATATATATATATATATATATATATATATATATATATATATATATATATATATATATATATATATATTCCAACAACCATACTATATCATAAACAATCATCATGTATATATGCAATTCAAACAAAAAATCACTATCATCATGGAAACCCTTAAGAGTCCAACCACCCTCATTGAGATGCATATCACACAAGGTCTTTAAGACTTGATAGCCACATCTAAAAGTCCAACCACCCTCACTAGAATAGGAACCACCACACAACTCAGCTTAAGACTTTTGTTGAAGTCATCGTCTAGCTCCATCCATGCCATGAAGTGAAGACGTGCTTAAGGATTCATAGACCTAAGTAGTTGAGATCTTGATTTTCATAATCATTGAAACCTCATGTATTGCACTGCACTAAATCATTCATTTTTTTTATAATGTAATTTGTTAAAACCTAACTCTCAGGCTAAGGGAGCGTCTTTGCAAACAAACTCCCACTTTGGAGAGCCGAAAAACCATGGTTTTTTTTCATCCCATAACCTTTATCTATGTGGCTAAAACAACTCACTTTTGGAGCCAACCTGACAATGGGATCCTTTGTCTTTGAGTATTGAATGCATTGGTCAAGGGGTATCTATCTATTACAAGGATCCACACTTGCATAGGTTTTCCCAATATCATACATGTACATATTATCATGTATTCACACATCTATAATATGTGAAAACTATGCTACATAAATAACATATACTTCATCAGAAAATTGCTTAAAACTCATGACCCGATGCACATCGATGACCTCACCCACATGTCGGCTAGGAAGTCAGTGACCACCGACATCCCATTGATGCGTCAAACCCTTATTGACAGTGGATAGGCTGTGGAAACCCATCTTGCCGACACCACTATCGATGCACCGATCGCACTTTGATGACCAGATTAACATCGACATGGCACAATGTGTTGGTTCCAGTGTTCATCTTCCTCCAAACTCCAACGTCGTCATCAACATGCCAACAACTGTGTCGATGATCGGGAATAAAACAAACAGAAACTAAATTGGAACACCCAACACTCTCATACATTAAACATGATTCTTACATCACTTGAACCATAAACCATTCATGGAAAACCATAATTTTAGTCATTTAATCATCAAGAATAAAAAATACCATATTTTATTCTAAGCATGACATAATTCTTAGAAAATAACTACAACATGATATATAGCACATCAACAAGCATATATTCTAAACAAGAAGGTTCATTTAAACTAATAAATGGTTACAATGTTAGCAATCAGACCTTTTTCTCTCAACAAAATCCATAGGTCTCCATAAATTTGTTCCTTTCTCGGCTTCCTCTAAACTTTGGCGTGCCCTAAGTCTCTCCTTTTGACTCAAAGTCATATTCCAAAAAGATTAGGAGCATAGTGTGTCAAAGAGTATTTATAGGGGAGTAAAGTAAAATTCTGATGCATAACCATGCAAGTAACTGCATGTAACAATTTCTTATGACAGTTTTGAACCTGTTACACATTTGTCATTGATCACCAACATGTCAATGGTTTACCAATGATTTTAGCAAAACTACCAATGTCACTACAGACACATCATTTCCTGATGACAATAGGAAATTAGGCTTTTCCATCATACACACTGGCGTGTCGATGCCTGCCGACATAAGTATTTAGGCTTCATCGACATGCACATCAATATGTCGATGCCTACCTACAAAAACTTCTTTGTTCTATCAACTCAATACATTCTTACAAATGAACTTCTCTTTGTCAGTTTTGAACTTATTAATGTAGCTACTTTCTTAAGCTTTAATCTCAACATGATTACCTTCATTGACGGGATGACTGCCGATGCACCAATATAAATGTTGATGACACGGAAAGTAATAATTTAAAATAAATAATAAACTCACCTTTCAAAACACATAAAATACCTCAAAATTTTAGGGTGTCACATTTTTCTTATTCTGTGGTTGGAGAGGAGAGTGGGTTTCTAGCCAAAAGTGTTGTGGAACTCTAGGAAAGGAGTTCGAAGATGGAAAAGGTTGCTCCTATAAATGGGAATGTCCAGTGAAATAGAACAACCAAAAGAGATGTTGGGGGATTTCAATAAGAAAATTTGGGACACTCTTAAATAAATAAAGGATACATGATGATCTTAATAGATTGTTAAACATGAGTTGACTAAATATTTGACTCTTAAACCTTGATTAACCCTAATAGGCACTCAGAGAGTAGGTCATTGTTGTTTTTTCAATAATTCTTAAATCCTATTGAATCTATGCAAATATACTCAGGTAGCCTTGTAATGGATGTTTCTTCTTGGAAGGGTTCTAGACATCAAAGCTCAAAGTTTGTGTTGTGAGAGCAGCATTAACCTGGAAGGATGCTACCTTGTGCTAGCTTTGAAGTACTTTTTAAGGCACATGTGGAGCAAGTTTATTTTGCATTTTGTTGTACCTAGTGATTATGGGCTTGTACATGAAAGGATTTTGTATTTATTTAATTATTTTCTTTCTATTAGTACTAAAAGAATTATTTAATATGACGTGTAGTGGAAAATGATGATCATGACCAAATGTTTGTTTACAAAAGAACTTATGAAAAAAAATGTTGTGGCCACTTTGATGTTTTTAAAAGACATTTCAAAATCCTAGGTCGTGACAAAGCATAATTTTATTAAAGAGGCAATTGAGAATAAGGAGATATAACTTGGGTATTATAAGATCAAAAGGCAAGTAGGAAACAACTTCACCAAACTTCTTCTAAGGGCCTGTTTGGGTACTGCTTTGGTATGGAAAGAAAATCACTTTTTCATTGAATGCCTTCTGGGAAAGAAAATCAAAAGCCCATGACGTTTGGATGGTCAATTGAGAAAAGCCCTTTATGTATAGTTTGGTCGTATGGATGAGCTAGTGGAGAAAGTGATTTACATTATATGAAATGACTATTGTAACCCTAATAAATTCATCGCAGTCGTTCATGTAAAAAGGCAGGAACCGATCGCAGTCGTTGATTCCTAAACACCAGCTTCCCTTTTTATACCGCCAACAAACCCTAGCCTCCCAAACTTGCGGTTCCCAGCAGTGAGAGTATCCCGGCAGCAACGGCGACTACGAACATCTCCCGGGGACCATCGACAGTGGTGACGGCTACCAGCTCTCGTGATCCATTGACAGCAGCGACAATGGATGCTCGAAGATATGCTCGACACACTGACCGCCTAGATGTGTTACCCGCATCTTAAGTCCATTCCATGTTTGCCAACGATCTCGCAGTTTTTCATGTTGTCACAAATAGGAGACAATGTTGTCTTTAGGGAGGAGTTTTTCGTGTTGTCTCAGAGACAAGACAATATTGGCTTCAGGGAGGAGTTCTTCGTGTTGTCACAAAGACGAGACAATATTGGCTTTAGGGAGGAGTTCTTCATGCTATCGCAGAGATGAGACAATATTGTCTTCAAGGATTGCAAGTCTTGTTCTCTTGGTTTTGATCTATTGGTCTATATCTTGGTTGATGTCTACTCAGTGCATTTACAGGCGTATTCTAAATGGATGATTTCTGGTCTATTGGTACGAAAGAAGTTGTTCGATCATGTTTGCCTAGTTGTTTGTAGAGAACTATTTTTTTTCTCCATCTATGTTTTTTATTTGTAGCTTGATGATTATAGTAAGTTGAATCTAATGAAAATGTATATCAAAATTTGGGTTTTTGTGTGGTCTTCTTATATTGATAATTAAGTATATTAGTTCTTTGTGTAAGTGACAACAATATTGTCTTCAGTGACAGGAAGTCATGTTCTCTTGGTTTTGATCTGGTCTGTATCTTGCATGATGTCTAGTCAATGTGAAATGGATGATGTATGGTCTATTGCCTTTAGTGACTGTAAGGTGTTCGATCATGTTTGCCTACTTATTGTTTATAAAGATCTATTTTTTTCTCTCTTATGTTTTTAATTTGTAGATTTATCGTTATAGTAAGTAGAATCTGTTGAAATGGTAAACCAAAATATTGGTTATTTGGGTTGGTCTTCTTATATTGATAATGAAGTATATTACCTCTTTATGTAATTTACGACAATATTGCTTCATGTTCTATTGGTTTTGATTTGGTCTGTATCTTGCATGATGTCTGGTCTATTGTCTTCAGTGACTGTAAGCTGTTCGATCATGTTTGCCTACTTATTGTTTACACATATCTATTTTTTCTCTCCTTCTTTGTTATTAATTTGTAGCTTTATCATTATCATTGAATTTGGCATGAATGCTTTCCTTTGCCCGCCAACAAAAAGAAATTTTTGTTTCAATATAAATGCATTTTGTGTTTTCTGCAGCACTTTCCTATATACATCTCAAAATGAGTTATTCTATACAAGTCGCCTATAACTGCAAAGATATCAAATCTTGCAAAATTGTTGTTACTATACTTTTGTATTATTGTAAGTTTTTTATGTTAATTATATTCATTTCATCATATACCTTTAGCTGGATGAAAATTATCTTGTTAATAGTAATTAGTAGTGTATTTCTCATTTTGTTAAAATTATCTTTCCTATATGCACTTTCTATATGTAATATATCTAATACTGAAATATTGTTTCTCTGGCTCGAGTCTTTTGATTCAATGTATAATGACATCAACAAGTTACCAAAGGCCAAGCCATGACCTTTATGTCCACATTGTTCAAGGCGTATGATTTACCTTGTATCTCCCACCACAACGAACCCAGGCAGACCATTTTGGAAGTACCCCAATAAATCATTTGTAAGTTTTAATGATGCATTGAGTCTGTGTTTATACAAAGTTATAAATTAAACAACTTACTAACAACCATTATATTTTTTATTAGGGAGCGACTGGTTGTGGAAGATGTATTGGTATGATGAGTTTTAAGGAGGTATTGCTAGTAGTAATATGAGTGTCAAACTACATCATTGTCCATTCACTTTGTTGCAAAGCCATGGAAGTGTGAACAATGAACTAACATCGGCAGACATAACACTCACTCTAGATCATTTATTTAGGGCAATGACTTTCACAGTAAGCCTTATGCTTGCAACCATATTTGGGTTGATATTAATATCACGCTTTTATGTATATTTATTTACTTGTTTGAAGTAATAATATGTCCAAGTTGTTCCGCCACACTTTGAGCCATAAGATTAAGTTAACTATGGAAGTTTTTTCGGTCTCTAATAGAGTTTTCAATACTATGCTTATAATAATGAGGAGACAAAAGGAAAGGAGCAAGGAAATGATGGGATAGAATTTAGGCTAAAACTAAAATCCCATCAAACACGAATTCCCAGTATGAGATTTGGACCAAATGTTAAGCATTTAAAAATCACACCCCTAATCCACCCTTCAATCCATGTCGGTGCACTAGTATTGCTGATGTGGGTTGAGGTTCTGGGTACTCAACAATGGCGGTTTTGTTGGTGATCTACGGGTTGATTTGGGGGGTCTTCGTATGTGGCCACACTATGTGCAGCTCTTCTGAAATGGAATGAGGTGAGGTATAGGCCTCCGGGGACCATGGGATGGCTTATGTTTGGAGAGACAACAGAATTTCTCAAACAGGGTCCCAGCTTCACGAATAACCAGAGTGCAAGGTCAGTTGGGTGAAGTATTCTAGTAATAAGTTCACAAGTCCTGGCCAAAGGCAAAACCATATTAACTTCTGATTGAACAACAAACATTCCAACTGCAACAAAAAAAAAGATTGTAGCTACCTATTAGGACCGTCCAATTATGCCATCAATGTCGAGAAAAATAAAAATGATGGAAACATTCCAGGCAACTCAAGTTCACATTTTAATAATTAGTTCAATTTTG